>JAJTUV010001512.1:0-20000 GCA_021653895.1 Mastomys natalensis | reverse complement strand
AAAAAATCACTTCCTTTCACGGTAATGGTGAATGCTGTTCTCACTTTGTACTTTTTGAGACATAATCTCTCAGTGAATCCTGTGCTCAATGACTGGGCAAAATGAACTGAATGGTAAGCTGCAGGATCCTCCTGCCTCCATTGACCACAACTCAAAACTTTCCATCCCTTACTCCGATGTGCAAGAGCCTCCATTCTGAATTATTGATGGATCGTATCTCAAAGCAGGTGAGACACTAAAGGGAATGTTCTAGTAGCTCTATGTCCAACTGAGGTTATGGCCTTACTTAACCACCCCACAGGAAGATTCCTGAGGAATTCAAATTGATCATTGTGAAGCAACAGTGCTTAGCTTCTGCGTTTGGAACAGTAAGAGTAGAAATGATCTCCTTTGACTGTTCCTTCATATCCCTGGGACTCTCTAGTTTGGTAACATAGCAGTTAAAAAGATCTCAGATAGGGATTCATCAAATCTCTCCATGAAGCTCATCATCCTGACACAGGTAAATTGGTTACTGTACCTAAGACTACATAGGTTGGAAAGATGAGAAAGCTGAGCCAGAATTCCTGAGGGATTTCTGTTTTCTTTTTCACAGGTTGTTTATAATCACTCATCTTCCCATTGTTTTTTATTCCTTTAAAATTTTTCTATAGTATCTACTTTCTTCTTTCCTTCCTCTCGAGGACCCTTTTGAGATTAGAATACAGACATTCTCTTTTATAACATTGTTCTAATAGACATTGCCCTCATTTTATTGACTGCAGGACAGTCTCCCATGGATGCTCATGTAAAACTTCTAGCATAAATTCTAGTTTAATGAAATAGGAACATGGGATTACAGTTTATGGTGTTTCCACCTGTATTGTGTGACCCATGACTTGAAACAACACTATCTAATGAATGATAAGAAACTAAGTTATTCTAACTTTTAACAACCTTAGTAGGGCAGTGAGCTAAGTACTTGTAACCTATAAAAGCAATAAAGACGAAAATCATGTAACACATCTGCTGTAAGGTCTTGATTCTGACCGTAAGCCATGAATGGCTCCTTTCTTCCCAGTGCTCCATGGTACCTCTACTAGATACCATTGCCTTTGTATGCAGTATGTTTGTGTCTGTTTTCTCAGACAAGCACTTCCTACATCTTGGGAATAGTATTCTGAGACTTGTCTGGACGTAAAAGTCCAAATTCTATAAATCACCAAGACTGAAATTCTTATTCAGTCACTAGCTCCAGAACAACAGCCCCTTTGATTATGTTGTGTTTTTACTTGTAGACATTTCTGACTCATTGTTTATGCAAACAATCAGAGTGGTGTTCTTACCTGTGGGAATTATGAAACTAGAAAAGACTGCCATAAGCTTCTAACATTGGCAGATGTTTCAATGGCATCACCTCTGTTTCAATAGAACACACTGTTTGGCATGAGCAGTGGTGGATGATCACCCTAGACTTCTTTTGGCTAATCATGACAGTATCTGTGTCATTATTAATCTTTTTTTAACCAACAACAATGTAACAGTTTAAGTACAAGAGATTGTGTATACCACAGGAAAAAGGTAACTTATTTCTCTAAGGTTGATCTATCCTTACAGGCAATTATATCATCTGATTTTCATTACCATGACACAATGCCTCAGATAATCAGCTGAATATGAAGAAGGTCCATTTTGGCTCATGCTTTCAGAAGTTTCGGTTCACAGTGATTGGTCCTGCTTTAGGTTCTTGATAGCGTAGTAGTATACTGTGACTATTGTGCTTTGTAGAGGAGACTTGTTCATGGTGCTAAGAAGGAGGAGGGAGAAAAGGAGAAGGAAGTGGGGGAGAGAAAGAGAACTCCAGGGGCCTAATATCTCCTTTGGGACACACTCCCATTGACCTAACATGCTTCCGTCAAGCCCCACCTCCTAAAGATTCCACCACCTAAAAGCACAAAGGCTGGGGACCAATCCTTCAGAACACATGGGCTTTGTACCACATTCAAGATCCAAGCTATTACAGACAAACACACTATTCTTGACCTGGGTTTGTCAACTAAACTTTTCTAGGTCCACATATCTTTTAGGAATTGCTAATTTTTTTCTTTTGGCTTAGTCACTGTGGTCATTTTCTACATCTTGTGTTTTGCTTAGAGAAGCTTCTCTCTCCTCAGACATCCACAGTGATAATGGGAACAGTTCAAGATGACTTCACACAGCATCAATGAGAAAGGCAGTGAGCGATCTATAAAGCAATGCAAGTGTAACTCTTTTCATGTCCACCTTTACAAGTAGAGTAATGGTGAAGACAAGAGAGACCAAGGACATGAATATATGACAGGCTGTAGTCAGGAAAGAGAACTCTCTCCCACCACCTCTGTAACAACAGTCATGAAAACCAAACCAAAAACTCTGCAACCTTCTTCCAGATGCTTGGTCCTGAATCAAAAGCAAAAGGAAAGAGAGGAGCTCTTAGTATTGAATATCCCAAGCAATGACAGACACAGATTCACTGAATGCAGTTGCCCTGCACTCACTCATTCCCTCTCTAACATTCCAGTGCCAATCATTTTAACTAGATCCTACCTGGCACCTTCTGTTTTCTCACTATCAAGATCCCCCACTTCCCTGTCTGTCTTTGGGTCTCTGCTAAATGTGCTAAAGGCATTGGTAGCTCTTCCTTGCTACAATAGTGAGTGACTTGCCTCAATTATCCCCCATCTCAGCAGTCTTCATTTGTCTCTACAGCTTCCAGCAGTGGCTTAGCCTTGTTTTATGGAATCCATAACAATGGACATAAAGGCAGCAAAATCATAAAAGCACCTTCCAACATGAAAGGTGACTTTAGCTAGTAAGAAAAGCCCCCTTCGTTACAGTGAAAGAAAACAAATAGTTTCTGGAAAATTGCCTAGAAGTATTCTGGAAAATATGAAAGGGAGGAAAAATAAGTGATTTGCTTGGCTTTATAAAGTGACTTGATGGGCTGGGAAGAGTCCTTATTTTTTACAATAATAAAAAAAAAAAAAGATCAGCATTTTGTGTTTGAGAGCAATCTTCCGTGAGCTTTCAAAGTACTTAAAAAAAAAATCATCCAGTGTCAAGGATTAAAAAAGAAATCTTTTTCAAAAACAAAAAATTGAAAGCACAGTTGTTTTTTTTCCAGGAGAATAAAATAACTTTTTGTACTTTTCTATTAGCTATTGAAGTAATTATTCTGGTATAATGAGGCTAGTTGGTATGGCAGGCTTCTATATATTATTCATGCTATGTCAATCCCTAACAATAAAAACTCAATGAAGAATCACTGACTTTTAAATTGATCTTGCCTTTTCCCACGATTTAAAGAAAGCTGGTGCTAAGTTACGTATTTATATGATACGATATTTATGGCTGGAAGTAACCCCTCTCTTGACCCATGGACAATACTTTCTATTGTCTTGGGTTTATTCTCTCTGCCTTGCTTCTACAAAGGAACAACAGCCTAAGAACCACTGTCATTGTCTTCATTTCTGCTGCTGTGTGGAAGAATTGCCTTAATATTAAAACCTGCCCTTTAATTCTTAAGAGTGAAGTATTTTATTTTAGATTTCATTAGAAAAGCTTTTCCTGGTTTACGTACACAGTGTTTTGAATAACAATGCCCCCCATAAGCTCATTTATTTGAATCTTTGGTCATCAGGAAGTGACACAACTTGAAAGGGATAAGAAGGAGTGGCCTTCTGGGGTAGGTGTGGCCTTAGTGGAGGAAGTGTGTCACTGGGAGAGGGCTTTGGGCTTTCAAGCCAGTCCCAGTGTTGTTTCTCACTTCCTGCTGCCTGAGGAATCAGATGTAGAACTCTCAGCATCTTCTTCAGCACTGTGTTTGCCTGCATGCTATACCATGTCCCCTGCCATGATGTCAATGAACTACAGGTCTGAAACTGTAAGCCAGCTCCAATAAAATGGTTTCTTTCATAAGAGTTGCCATGGTCATGGTATCTCTTCACAGCAATAGAACACTAAGATAGTATATAAAATGCAAGTTACTGTACATTATCAGGCCTTTAAAAAAGGCCAACATTGAAAATGATAAGAAAGATGTGCCAAGGACTGTGTGGGTTTTTTTTGTTGTTGGTTTTTTTTTTTTTTTTTTTTTTGTATGTTTTAAAGCAAAGACATGTATAGTAGAATAAAGTATCAAGAGAAGTTCATATTCCAGGAAGCTTAGCAGAGGGTCCTGCTAACCTGGCCCTTTCTTCATGACCTTGTTTTCTTCACTTACAGCCTTGGATCAGCATACTGGACTTAGGGATTACTGCTGACTTGTTGGCTATTGTAGACCAATTCTCTCTAGTTTTTTTCCCCCAAGGTTTCTCTGTGAGTATGACTGCTGCCACCAGAGAAACTGACATCAATTACCTTAGGCACCCTGTACATTGGTCAGGATCAGCTCGTCTGCCTGGCTAAGGCTTCTTTGATAATCCCTGCATATCCCTGAACATCTGAAAGTATTCCACTTCCCCTGTGCTTTGCTATCTCTCCTTAGTACACCTAGCTTTATCATCTGCACTTTTCAAGGTTGGATCTGATATGTGAATACAAGTCCTTTCCCAGTCACAGGACTTTGAATGTAAAATGCACGACCACCTCCCTTGGTTCTCCATGTGTGTTTTCTTCTTCAGACTTTTGTTGTACAACCGAGGAAATGTCTAATGTTTTTCTGATAAGATAGAAGATTTTTCATCCACAGAATTTTAGTCATGTATCTAAGTGTATTTAAGTGGCATCTTACTGACCACTTACCATGTTTATATAGCATACTAAGAATTCAAAGATATTTGATATATGTCCTTATTATAGGCATGAGGTGAACTAGTGGAGATCAAACGTGTATAAATCATATGGCAGTTAAGACCCTCTTTCCTTAAATATTTAAGTAAAATTACTCAAAAAATGATTGGGTGTGCCAGGCCAGGGAGGCCATTGCTCTCGTGGAGGTTTTTCTTATGGCTCTTATTTTAGGTTCTGTGAGCTTGTTGTCTTAAAGCCACCTCACTCAATTACAAGTGATGCTAAACTCTTGATTTTGAGTTTTACCTTCATGACTACTCTGTTTTTTTTTTTTTTTTTGGTTTTTCGAGACAAGGTTTCTCTGTGTAGCCCTGGCTGTCCTGGAACTCACTCTGTAGACCAGGCTGGCCTCGAACTCAGAAATCCGCCTGTCTCTGCCTCCCAAGTGCTGGGATTAAAGGCGTGTGCCACCACCGCCCGGCGACTACTCTGTTTTTTATGTTAGACTCAGATGTGTCCTGTTCTCGATTTCCTATCAGACAAGCACGTGTATGCTATCCACAGGATTAAAAGGGTTAGAACAACTAGAAGGTAAAGGACCACAGAGGAAATAATGAAATATATGAATGTTACCTAATTTCTTTCTGATATTTCCCACTGGCTCCATTGCTAAGAGGTTGTCAGTTTTATTCCTCTCATCCCTAGCTATGGAGGCTGCTTGCTTATTGGCTGTTCACTTTCTTCTTCTACTTTGTCCTTGATCTATGTGTGTCTAGTCTCACAAATTCCTACTCATTTTGAAGATGAAGTAGTTTTACTTTCTCTTTGCTCCACGGAAATATTCAAACTCATTCTCTGGACATCCCTTTCTTCTTTTAAACAGCTGTGTTTGGTAAAAGACTTTCTACTCACCAGAGACAATCTTACCTCTCTCTTTGGACTGAAAATGGAGAAGTGGCTCCAGTCACTGTCAGTTTTAAGTGGCACTGTAATTTTGCTCCGTGTGACATGTGCAAATGACACCCTATTCTAGCAATAACTATGGAGACCTTGTCAGAGCATGCTGTGGATGCCCAAGAAGTCCAGAAAGCTTTAGCACATGATTAAATTTTGGTTTTAGAGTAGGAGGATGCATTTACCTGTCAGAAAGTTGCTGGTGTGCATGTGTGAATGTGTGTGTGTGTGTGTGTGTGTGTGTGTGTGTGTGTGTGTGTGAGAGAGAGAGAGAGAGAGAGAGAGAACCTTTTATTCTAGGTTACTGAATACATATTGGTAGAATGAAAGAAATCTATTAGTTGTAATTAATAAAACTGGGATGAATAATTTTTCATGATTCATATGTTAAGCTAAGTATACTCCACTTGTTATTTTATTATTTACTTTTTCACAGTGTTCTTGTCTTTGGAGATAGTTCATGCATTCTGTCTTTGCTATGTTTCTCTTCTTTGAACTTTCACCATTTCTCTCTTCTTCAGGCCTTTGCTATGTCTTTCTCCTCATTTTTGCCTGCTGATGTCTTGTTCTGCCTTGTGCTCTACTATCTCATCTGTGCCCTTTACTGAGCTTGACTCTGTCCCATTTCATCATCTTATACAATATATCATCTCTTAACAATAGATATGCTCCAAGGTTTTCCTTAGTTCCATTCCATTGTTCCTCCCCTAGAGATAATGATGAAGTAAGAACTGAAGGGAAACATGATCTTGCTCTGTGCTGACTGCATTTTCCTGCCCCTTATAAATAACACTAAGTACGGAATAATTTAGCTTCCTATTTACTCCTTAGAAATAAGACTGAATCAGGGCTGGTGAGATGGCTCAGGAAGAAAATGAATTCAATACCACAGATCCACATCAGAAGAAGAGAATCAACTCTCACAATGTGTACTTTGGCCTCTTGCATACATGCATACACAATAAATGTAAAAATTAGAACTAAAACTAGCCACTTAAATTAATGAATTACCTAACATAATAGCTTAGAATGCTGTGCAGAGTGAGATGGTGGGTAAGGGTTGTCTAATTCCAACCAGTGTTCTGTCTTACTAGAAATGGATGAGAAGTAAGTACTATTCTGCCATAGACTAAATAATATCCATATCTCACCCCACCCAGCTTCTCTCTTCCAAGATTCTGCTTAGACACCATCAAGGTTCCCTTTTCCAGTTCCAAGGGAGTCAAATGAAGACTTAATTTTGCTCGATGAGCATGTCTTTCTTGCAGCCTTCCAGGAATCCAACAGGAGCCATTTATCAAACCTCCTGTAGCTTCAACTATAATTTTGACATACTCCTCCCCACTGTCCAGCAGTCCCTTCCTTTATTAATCCTGTCTGTAAACCTTTCAATACAACACTGGATTCCTCAACTTTAGCAAACAACTTAACTTCATCTTCTCTCTCTTTCAAAGTTGAGAACAAGCTGTTAACACAGCTTCACTTTCCAGAGATGTCTTTATCCTCTGTTGATTTCTATGGCTCCCAGTTATCAACCTCATGGACCTCTATTCTGTTCTTCACCAGCCTGTGATCCTTGACCTTGAAATGAGTATCCTTTTCACCTTCATTGTGAGGCCAATTCTAAAGTTTTCAAGTCCCAAAAATCTATTCTACAGAGAGACGTTTGCTCATCAACCTTTGTAGCTTTCACCTTTCTGTTTTTTAAAAAAATATATGTTATTTTAATATATTTAACTAATTAATATTCAATGTATATATTATTTATAGATGCAAGGTCTAATTACATAGCCCGGGATTGCCTAGGACTTATTATGCCTAGGCTTGTCCAAACCTTGTGATTTTCCAGTCTATCTCCCAAGTTCTTAGATTCAAGGTAATCTACAAATACATTTCCTATACATCTACAAATACCCTTCCCTTATATTATCTTTGTTTGTCTTCACTGGTGAGGTAAAGCACAGCTAAGAATAATATCCCCCTACCCTTGCCCAGGATGACTAATCTGCCTTGTCTTTTGCTGGAGTGAATAAATAGGAAATTGATCTTGAACTCAAAGAAATTCCGTTAAAATCAGGAATAAGACAAGGTTGTCTATTCTCTATATACCATTCAGTATAATACTTGAAGTCTTAGCTAGAGCAATATGACAACTGAAGGAGTTCAAGAGGATACAAATTGGAAAGGAAGAAGTCAAAATGTATTTACTTGTAGGTGATATAACAGTATATATAGACAGCCCTAAAAATTCTACAGGGAAACTCCTATAGCTGATAAACATGTTCATCAAAGTAATGAGATAAACATTATTTCTAAAAAATCAGTAACTTTCTTATGTACAAATGATAAGTGGATGGAGAATGAAATCAGAGAAATAACACCTTTCACAATAGCCTCAAATAATACAAAATATCTTGGGATAACTCTAACGAAGCAAGTAAAGAATACTTGTATGGTAAAAACTTTAAGGCACTGAAGAAAGAAACTAAAGAAGATAGAAAAATCTTCCATGCTTATGGATTGGTAGAATTAAAATAGTAAAAATGTCCATCCTCCCAAAAGCAATATACAGGTTCAGTTCAGTCCCTATCAAAATTCCAAAACACTTCACAAATTTTGAAAGAGCAGTTTTCATATGGAAAAAAAAATGTCCAGGATAGCTAAAACAAATCCTGAATAATCAAAGACCATCCTAGTTCTCAAAGTGTTCTGCACAGCTATAGTAATAAAAACAGCATCATATTGGCACAAAACAGACACATTGATCAATAGAATCAAATTGAAGACACAGATATAAACACACAAACATCCCTGGACACCTGATTTTTTTTCATAAAGAAACCAAAAATACAACTGGAAAAAAAGATGAGATCTTCAACAAATGGTGCTTGTCAAACTGAATGGCTGCATGTACAAGACTACAAATAGATCCATACTTATCATCCTACACAAAACTCAACTCCAAGTGGATCAATGTCCCCAGCCTAAAACTAGATATACTGAACCTGATAAAAAAAGAAAGGGGGAATAGCCTTGAACTCACTGGCACAGAAAAAATATTTCTGAATGGAACACAATTAGCATAGGCACTAAGATCAACAATTAATAAATGGAAACTATGAAATAAAAAAGCTTCTGTAAGGTAAAGAACACCATCATTTGGACAAAGTGGGCAAAATAGGAAAAGATTTTTACCAACTAGACATCTGATAGAGGTCTAATATCCAAGAAAATAGATAACCCAATTTAAAAATGGAGTACATATCTAAATATAGAATGCTGAAAAGAGGAAGCTCAAATGGCTGAAAACAGTCAAAGACATGTTCAATATCCTTAGTCATCAGGGAAATACAAATAAAAAGTACTATGAGAGCCCCCTTGCCTGGTCCTTTTGACTGGGGCAGACACCTAGCTGGTCTGCTCCTGTAGAGACACCATATCCTGAGCCATCCTAGAGGAGCCACTGTGCTCAGAGCAATTGGTAAGAATGCTTTCCCACTACCCTATGCTCCAGAGTTACAACTGGGAGCCAGGGCACTCAGGACCCATCAGCCACTCAAACGCTGCCCCTCCAGAATACCACTTCCCTTCTGCCCCCGTTCCCCCCAACCCCGCCTGGTACTTTTGGCTGGGGCAGACACCTAGCTGGTCTGCTCCTGTGGAGACACCATATCCTGAACCATCCTAGAGGAACCATTGCACTCAGAGCAGCAGGATTTCAGGATTCCAGAGGTGGCCTGAGTCCAGGAGTTCTTCCACCCAGGAGCTTAGAATCACAAGATCACAGAGACATCTGGACTCTGAGGAGTTCTGACACAAGCAAGACTGGAAAGACAGACTCCAGTCAGACTCAGTGAGTGCAGGTAACACTAGAGTTAACCGTATGGTGAAAGGCAAGCGCAAGAACATAAGCAACAGAAACCAAAGTTACTTGGCATCATCAGAACCCAGTTCTCCCACTATAGCAAGCCCTAGACACCCTGGAAAAGCAGGATTCAGAATTAAAATCACTTCTCATGATGATGATAGAGGACTTTAAGAGGGAAGTAAATAACTCCCTTAAAGAAGTACAGAACACAGGTAAACAGATAGAAGCCCTTAAAGAGAAAACAAAAAATTCCTTAAAGAACTGCAAGAAAAAACAATGAAGGAATTAAACAAAACCATCCAGGGTCTAAAAATGGAAATAGAAACAATGAATAAATCTCAAAGGGAGACTACCCTGGAGATAGAAAACCTAGGAAAGAGATCAGAAGTCACAGATGCAAGCATCACCAACAGAATACAAGAGATAGAAGAGAGAATCTCATGTACAGAAGATACCATGGAAAACATTGACACAACTGTCAAAGAAAATGCAAAATGCAAAAAGCTTCTAACCCAAAACGTCCAGGAAATCCAGGACACAATGAGAAGACCAAACCTAAGGATGATAGGTATAGATGAAAGTGAAGATTCCCAACTTAAAGGGCCAGTAAATATCCTCAACAAAATTATAGAGGAAAACTTTCCTAACCTAAAGAACGAGGTGCCCATAAACATATAAGAAGCCTACAAAATGTCAAATAGACTAGACCAGAAAAGAAATACCTCCCGTCACATAATAATCAAAACACCAAATGCACAAAACAAAGAAAAAATACTAAAAGCAGTAAAGGAAAAAGGTCAAGTAACATATAAAGGCAAACCTATAAGAATTACACCAGACTTCCCAGCAGAGACTATAAAAGCCAGAAGATCCTAGACTGACATCATACAAACCCTAAGAGAACACAAATGCCAGCCCAGACTACTACACCCAGCAAAACTCTCAATCACTATAGATGGAGAAACCAAGATATTCCATGACAAAACCAAATTTGCACAATATCTTCCCACAAACCCAGCACTTCAAAGGATAATTGATGGAAAATGCCAACACAAGGAAGGAAGCTACAAACTAGAAAAAGCAAGAAAGTAATCTTCCAACAACCCCAAAAGAAGATAGCTACACAAACAAAATTCCACCTCTAATAACAAAAATAACAGGAAGCCACAATCATTTTTCCTTAATATCTCTTAACATCAATGGACTCAATTCTCCAATAAAAAGACGTAGACTATCAGACTGGATACACAAATAGGACCTAGAATTTTGCTGCATACAGGAAACACACCTCAGGAAAAAAAAACAACAACAAATTATTGTTCTACTAAAAGAACGTAGCAATAAAATGACTTGTAATGGCTTTCTATTATACCCATAGATCAGTACTTTGCTCAGCCATCATCAAAGAAGTTTCTTCTACAGTTGATGATAACAAATATGAGATCCATAGTCAGACAATATGTAGAGAGTAAGAGACCTTGGAACACTCAGCTCTTTATGGAATACCTCCATCAAATTCCTTCCCTCAGGGCTCAGGGAACCCTGGAGAAGAGGAAGAAGAAAGAGTGTAAGAGGCAGAGGGAGAGAATAACACCTAGGAAAGCAGCCTTCTAGATAGGATTGACATACTTGTGGACTCACAGAGCATGATTCAGCATGCACAGAGCCTGCATGGACCGGCACCAAATGTGTTCCTACAGATGAAAACTGAAGTGAACTATGGATATGATGTGACCACACACTTCAAGCTCCTGACGCCTTTATTTCCCAGCCATGACTGAAGAATGACCCAGAACAAACCCTTTCTCCCTTAAGTTGCTTTTGTCAGAATATTTTACCACAGCAACTGGAAAAAATGGTTTAATATATTCATGACCAAAGCAACTTGGGGAAGAAAGGATTAGTTGGCTTACACTTCCACATCACTGATCATCAGTGAAGGAAGTCAGACAGGAACTCAAACAGGGCAGGGACCATGAGGCAGGAGCTGATGCAGAGCCATGAGGAGTACTGCTTACTGGCTTGCTCCACATGGGTTGCTCAGCCTCCTTCCTTATAGAATGCAAGACTGCCAGCCTAGGGATGGCGCTATACACCACAGCCTGGGCTCTTCTTCACCAATCATTAATTAAGAAATGCCCTATAGCCTTGCCTGTAGCCCTATCTTGTGGTGGCATTTTCTCTATTGAGGTTTTTCTTGGTACCAAGATGGGGAAAATCCTACTTATGTATGAGGATTTCTTGGGCAGGAACTGGCAAATTTTTAAAAGGATTAGAAAGGTATGCCAATAGAAAATAGATGAGGTCTAATCCTTTCAGTTTGGATTCAAAGGTAGGCATTTGTCAGAGTAGAAGGGATGCTTCTAACTGTGGCTTAGGGGCAGAAGAAGACAGTAAGGCCAGGACATGATGGGGCAGAAAGAGAGAATCTTGATCCTCCTTCATTAGTTCTCCTGAGGCCCAATTAGGGAGGGAAGAGATGTGGTTATCAACTGCTCAGCTGAGAGATAGGACAGACCAACATATGCTCACCTGAGGGGTGGGACAGAGCAACACACAAAGTCCTGAAACAGTTTGTTTACTGTCCTGTTGACTCACTCAGGAAATGTTTCTTTTTGAGTTTAAATAGCTACAAAATAAATTTTTATCAGTTATTTCCTTCAAAATCTAATAAAGCTGATATTTTTTCTGTTTAAGTAGTTTTCTGGCTATTTATCACTGAAGAGATCTCCACAGTTTCTCAGATAGACTCTGTGGCTCTGCCCTTTCCTGTCACCTGAGCCTGATGACACTAGTTGGTAGTTACGTTTGGGTTCCCTGACAGCAAATCTGCCAGAATCAGTAACAGAGCTTAAGGAATGAGCCAGGCTTCTGAGCCTTTTCTGTCAGAAAGCCCTGGCCTGTCACAAAGTGGTCCTTCGGTTGGTGTCTGGTACCTGCTGATACAGTTACTGAGATTTTAGAGATGTGGTTATTAATCAGCTAAGGTTGGAAAGTCTACTGCTCCTCACCAAAGCTGTCAGTGGTCTGTGCAATTCCTGACTGGTATTGGGAATGAAGTACTAATAGGCAGAGTATCTGTCCACATTATCATATTGTTTTTAATGTAAAGGTGCTACTTAGTGTGTCAGTTAACACATTGGTAGAAAGAAAAATGTCACTGTCTTTATAATGTCAAATGTATAAATTTATTGCAAAATGTGTCCCCACTTCAGAAACATTTAACCAAATGTAAAAATCTTCGTTTAGTAATCAAGGAAATAGGAAGACTTTCTGGATACATAATGGTTATGCAGATCTGGCAGGATTGATGATATTGAGATCAAGTTATGTCTTACTCTAAATTATTCCATTTGTAGGAAACAGTGGAGTGTGTGTGTGTGTGTGTGTGTGTGTGTGTGTGTGTGTGTCTGAGAGAGAGAGAGACAGAGAGAGAGACAGAGAGACAGAGAGACAGAGAGACAGAGAGACAGAGAGATAGAGACAGAGACAGAGAGACAGAGGCAGAGAGAGAGAGAGAGCGAGCTGTCACTTGCCCCAGGGGACTACATTTCATAAGTAGCATTTGAGTCTATCCTGAGTGCAATGCAGGTGTAGGATGTTCTGTACCTTGCTGGACATGTACACAATACTATGCATCCAGCACCAGAGGTATGGACTAATAGTAACTATTCCCTACAGTAGAAAGCATGCCACTCTGTAAATCCAGAGTAAGCTGGAACTATAAGGTCATGTGAGCATGTGGGTGTCTGAAAAGCCTAACAGGAAAACCAGGCCTGAGAACTTACCCACCATACCAGACTGAGGAAAAGGTATACAGCCCTCACCTGGGCACCATTGAAGAAGAGGACATACACAATGATGACAATGGTCTCCCTACTGCTCTATCATGAAACCACATAATGTATGTATCAAGAGACTGACAGGCTGAGAACTCTGAACTATCCTAGATTGGTCCCATTATTGACACAGCCCTCTCTAATTGGCACCCATACATTTGCCTGTTCACTGATCCCAACTTGGTCTTTGCTCCTCATCTTGACACTTTTGGTAGACCCTTACCTTGCTCCAACTCAACTTGACCAAGAAGTTTACATAACATCAGCTGTTGCTCTATGGTTTAATTTTACAGTAGTGTCTCCAGCAGAGTTAGTTATCTGACCCATGCAGAGATTCTACTTTACATCCCCATCAGCTTCCTGCTTCAACTTCTCAGTCAGGTATCCTTGAACTCTGATGTGGCCTCTTAAACTCTTTATACCTTCCTCCCTCCCCTCTCTGTCTCTGTCTCTGTCTCTGTCTCTGTCTCTGTCTCTCTCTCTCTCACACACACACACACACACACACACACCCCACATGTACACATGCATGCACACACACAAACTGTGTGTAATGTCATGTGTGGCTGAGTGATCATATTTGTAATTAAAATAGGAATAAAAACAAACAAGTCTATGCTTACTTCAGCTAGCTATAATGGAAATTGGGGCTTCTTGACATATTCTTATTCACTCCCCCAATCCCAAACATACCTTGTGAATTATTATTGTTCAGTAAAATTTGACATTTTAGAAAGGCACAAATATGTTTGTCTATATTTATGACATATTCTGCTCATAGCAAATGAAAAGACATCTTTACCCCTAAAATGGGGATTAATTGAAAACCCCTTGAAATTTATATTGGTGTTATTTTTTTCCCTTCCCCTTTAAATTAAAGTTCAGTCAAGGCCCATGGGTTTTGCAACCCTGCATTGTTCCCAAATACACTTTCACAGGACTTACTATGTCCAGGTCAAGTCAGAAGCTGAGGAATTCAGTGATACCAACACAAGTCCATTACCAGAGAGAGGGAACTTACCTCTGGCTGCTGCATCCCTTTCATGTCCCTATGGTTGCTTTTTCCTTCTGTTTTTCCACGAGCACCCATTTAGAATCCCCAGAGTGCTCTCTCTGAGGTCGGTGTGAACCTTCAGGAGTTTCCTTAGGTAAAAAACTTTAAAGTCATCACAGCGGCTTCCTTGTGACTGTTTCTCATTAACTGACAGGATATCCATGCCTTTCTCATACCAGCAACCCCAGGAACATCAGCTAACCCAATACAGAAACTGAACCTGCAATTATGTATCAAAGCAGCAACTATCTAGGACTATGTCCCATGCCTTGTGGTTCTTAACTGTGCCTCCTAACTCCAGGTAGAAAAAGGCAACTATGATTATAATTTTGCCCATGAGATGAAGGCTCCCAGCAGAGTAACAATATCTTACAATATCCCTCTTCTGATATACAAGTTGTTTAGCTACTCCAACTCCTTTTCATGGACTAGAGTTAGTGGTCTGTCCTGGTCCACAAAGACTTCATTTTGGAGACAATTTTTTGTTGCCCTGATGGTGCTGTGCTGTCTGTGTATGTGTGTGTCTGTGTGTATGTCTCTGTGTGTGTGCTGTGTATGTGTGTGTGGGGGGGTGGGGTTATGGTGTGCTATGGAATACATAGCATTTGTGCTTCTGGGAGCATTAGCAGAAGTGAAGATAAAAATCCTCTGTTTGACCTTTCAATTCCCCATTTCATCAGCCCTACTAGGCTATCCACACAGGTTGTCTTTAAAGCTCCTTCCCTTGGCTCTACACTCACCATGACGGATCATCACTGTTACAGACGCAAGACATAGAAACCTAGCTCAGGTGGACTTAGAAAGAATTGGAAATCAGCTCAAAGGATGCCACACTAGCGCTAATATAGTCCAACTATGAAACAGGGACTCAAGAGTTATTTTGAAACACAATTAAAAGAAACTACTACTGTTAGACAAATGCAAACTTTAAAGATTTTTGTCTCCTTCATCTATTAATGAGAAAACTCACAAGACAGCATAACTTTCAAAAAATTCTTTGAGAAGTTAAGAATTTATAGGCAACTTAAAGACACACTAGTTGGAGGGGTGGGGAACCTGGCTAATATCTGACAGTTAGACACTGTAACCTTTAGGATAATCCTTTCTACTGGATAGACATTCTCTAATTCTCATGATGGAGCTTCACTATTGGATCTTCAATAGCAGTCAAGAGTGAGAGAAACCAAGTTCATTTCCATAGACAGAACCTGGTTAGCTTTCATCCCAGTACCTTAGCAGGAGGATGTGTGAACAGCAAAACTTTGCTTTGACTCTAAGTTTGGTATAGTTTCACAATGGCTTTCCTCCTCTCTTTACTGGTTGTTCTTATATATAATTTTTCTTAGCCACTCAAAAATCTCTGTTATTTCTTGCTTTTCTCCCTTCTTCTTCCCTCCGTCTCTTTCTCCTCTCCTCTTCTTCACTTCTGCTATGGGTGACTTTGTCACTGAAGGCTCCTATTTTAATTCAGCTTGGCCACCCCAGCACAGATTGTCACTTATACAGAGTCATGGGACTGTCCCCTCATTTCATACCATACTGACTTTTGTCCTGAGTCACCCATAGCACAGTTGTGGGCAAAAGGGAATAGACAATATCAAATGGACTTTTCTAGGACTCCTTGTCTTTCCCGGAGGTGGGTTGACTGTGTCCAAACTACAAAGACTGAAAATAGGGGGTAATTTTTCCAAAGTAGATTTAGGATTTAGAAGAAGGACAGCATAATGAATCATCAAAAGCAAAACTTGTGCACTGTTCCTGTGTGTACTCACACTCCAGTCCTGCCAGTCTTTCAAGTGTTAGGGAACATCAGCAGAACTTAAGAACTACTAAGTCCAGGCCAATTGTACTCCTGGTGGACATAATCTGGTCTTATTTGGTGTAACTACTTCTTTGAGGGCTTATCAATCTCCATGTAGCTGTACCCTTACTTTACTAGCACATGCAAAGACATTGGAGGATTCTCGGGACCAAAATTCTGCTATGAATGTGGTAAACTGTTAAATGCTCACTTTCCTTATCTCAGAGTTTGTTAGAAAGGTTGCAAAATAATTTGACCTCATATTTTTTCAATATTTTTTTCTAATGAACTCACATTTTCAAGTTTTATTAACTATATTTAAATTTAATCAAACTAATTTAAATAATCGGTCTACTCCATTGAACTCAAAAGTGAGATTAGGAGGCACCTAAGGACAATAAACACGGTTATGCATTCAGATGTCTGATCTTTGTTGCCCTGGAACTCAGGGTCTCACTTCTGCAGGGATGGAGTTTCCAAAGAGGCAATTGTGTTCTCCTGGAGACGCTGACAAACTGCTGAAGAAGTTGACTAAACGGGCCTACACATGTCCGCATGCTCAAGCTGGGAGCCTAGCTTCCAGTGATGAAGTCATTAAGAATCACCACAAAAAGCAGCTTATATATTCAGATCTCTGTCACCTGGCAGGTGGAGCGATGCAGGTTGATAGAGGTTAAATATTCGACAGGAGCATCCGCTCTTCAGCGGACAGAATGAAAACAGAGCTCAGAGTACCCTGAGGTCTTGGCACATGTTCTCTGGACTTCAGAGTTCTGCGTGTCCTTACCAGATGATGCCCAGTAAACTTCTTCCTGCTTTCAGAATGAAGTAATATTATACACCCATCTATAAAAAAATGAAGGCAGCAGAATTTGTTCAGAATAATCTATATATATGGGAGATCTGCCAGTCTAGATGGTAATGCTGCCAATTTGACAAAAAAGAAAAAGAAAAAGAAAAAAAAGCCCAGCAGTGGTAGCGCACGCCTTTAATCCCAGCACTTGGGAGGCAGAGGCAGGCAGATTTCTGAGTTTGAGGCCAGCCTGGTCTTCAGAGTGAGTTCCAGGACGGCCAGGGCTACACAGAGAAACCTTGTCTCGATCCCCCCGCCCCCAATAAACAAAGAGAGAGAGAGAGAGAGAGAGAGAGAGAGAGAGAGAGAGAGAGAGAGAGAGAGACAGAGAGAGAGACAGAGAGAGAGAGACAGAGAGAGAGAGACACAGAGAGAGAGAGAGACAGAGAGAGAGACAGAGAGAGAGAGACAGAGAGAGAGAGAGAGAGAGAGAGAGAGAGAGAGAGAGAGAGAGAGAGAAAAGAAAAAGATTAACCCCCTCCCTCGGTCCTTTCTTTCTTCTCTTTCCTACAGTTACATCATGAGCTTTCTGGGTTATGCTTTTCAGATGAGGTAAAGTTTGTCAGGCTTTATATCCTTGTTTTCTTTATCATCTCTTTTGAGGAGTGCAAAGCCCTAGAAATGTGTGGAAGAATTCTTTTCTTACATTTATCTATGTGTGTATGTGTGTTCAGATGTGTTTACCATGGCACACGTGTGGAGGTCTGTTGTGTAACAAGTTTCCTCTGATATTGAAATATTCCATAAAAGTAAGAAGAGGAGGAGGAAACTATGAACTGAAGAGAAATTAACCAACAGGGATAGAGTAGTAAACTGTAAGGATCATCTTGAAGTGGTTGATTAAATGTCACCTCTAGATTAATTTGTCTTGACCTCAGAAAAGTATACACAAAGGCTTCAAGGTGAGTTGTGGGGATTGTTCAAACTTAAGTTATTTTTACTTTAAGTATTTCTCATCTAATCAAAAAATGAAGCATTAATAGCCCCAAGTATGCCCCTCAGTCACATAATTTGCATATACTTAATTAGCAATTTATTTTTAATTCTTGAAAAAAAAATCCAACCCCAATGAATACCCTTGTTTATGAGCTCTCCAGTTAATAGCTGAAGAGATCTGTCATTGCTGGCCTAGCTCTTATCTAGCTGCTGCTCCTCAGGCAATAAATACCAGGGTGACAACCTGCTAAACCTGGGCGGGCAACCTCCTCCTGCAGGGAGCACTCTCCAGATCATTGTGCTTTTAGCCTTCCTGACCTGGTTTCCAAGTAAGGAGAGGGGGAAATGACAACAGCATCTAAAGCCCCAGTGAAAATCTCCTCACAGCCCCAGGCTAGGAGATTTCTGAATGACTTAAGCTGGGTATCAAGGAACTGTGCCTCATTTTTAAAGGTACACTTCCTCCTCTTTTGATCTTAGAGAGAGATGGCAATGTTTTCAAAGTTAAGGAAAACATGAAATGTAATAAACACATACTTATTACTATGCCATATATATATATATATATATAGACAAGGGTTTCATGTAGCCCAGGCTGGCTCTTACCTCATCTTCCCAAATGCTGACAGTATAGGCTTGCATTCACATCCTACTGTATGACTGTCTTTTGTGTGTTGCGAAGCATATGCATTCTGTTATTCTGACCTATTTTCTAAGACATTCTGTATGCAGCTTGTCAGTGTATATTCATAGTAACCAAAGCTCGCTTTTAGAAAGAGGCTACTTTGTACTGGAATCTGAAGGAAGCAAAAAAAAAAATAAAAATAGGAGTTTAACTTGTGCATGTTCAAAATAATTGCTGCATCCACACATTTGAAACAATGTCTTTTTATCTCTCTGAATTCCTGTGCTTCCACTCTGTGCAGTCAGGGTAATCTTGAAGATAGGGAGCAAACCTTCAATTTAAGGTAAAATCTTATGAGATGGCTTTTATGGTATGAGATTGAACTAAATATCTATAATTCCCCCTCCACAGTTGAGGTGTACTTATTCTGGTAAGTCAACCTCCAATTTTTCTTTTGGCCTCAATTACTTGAGGAATCCAGACTATAATGTTTACAGTGTTTTGCATAATTGAAATTCAAGGCCATTCTCCTGCTGTAGCTTTCTCGAAAGGCACTGTTCTTACAGTTTTCCCCCATGGAGCCTGAAGGTCCTGTTGGAGTTCTATCAATGAACTTTTCATTTTTCTAGAAAAATCCTTCCCCTTTTTGAGATTCCTAAGATCAAAGGGCACCAGATTCCTTGGTGTCCTTCGAGTTGGCTGTCCCTTGCTTTCTCTGTGATCTCAGCGTTTCCAAGAAACCTTTTCACACCATCAGTGTGGGTGATGTTGGTCTATAATCTACCATCTTGGCTTCCAAGTTGCCTGATAGTTTTATCCCCAACAATCTGTCTCCATGACCATATTATCACAAGCAACTCTCCTAGCTCTGAAATTCTAACTTCATTGAAATTCTTCACCCAACCATTTCATCTTAGCTTTCTTTTCTTTTCTGACTCAATTTCCACCCCATTCAGTTTTTATTTTTACTATAAGAGAGAAAACATCAATTAGTGTTTTTTTTTCTTTATGGAGAAGTTTTTTAGTTTTTATTTTTTCTAATTTTTAAACTTTAATTTATTTATGTATTTACATCCCAAATGCTCATCCCCGTTCAGTCCTCTCTTACAGGGTTCCTCCTCCTCCCCTTTACCTCTGAAAGGGTGGCCCCTACTCCTGGGTAACCCTCTTCCCTGGTTCATCAAGTCTCTGCAGGATTAGGCACATCCTCTCCCACTGAGGCCAGACAAGGAAGCTCTCTGCTAAATGTGTCTGCCGCCTGGGACCAGCCCATGTATGCTCTTTGGTTGGTGACCCAGTCTCTGGTAGCTCCCAGGGTCCA
>JAJTUV010001511.1:0-312637 GCA_021653895.1 Mastomys natalensis | reverse complement strand
AAGATGATAAAAGGGTTCTCAGACAGCTGCTAGAAGATTAAAATATATGGCAAGAGCTGCTCAAGCGGTATTAATTAATAATTAATATTTGTTTTCTTGAGGATTTTGAACTACCCATAGTATTGCAGAGAAATTCAGACATAGTGATAAGTGGATAAGAATTCTTTGGAATACATACCTGACTTTTCTATGTATGACTGCCCATTAAAAAACAGCTGATACCCTCTTACCCAGGTCTATGAGGAAGAGCTACTCTAGTGGCTAATAGTGATTGCCAACTTGATAAAATTTAGAAATAACCCTCTGGGCATGTCCATGAGGGATTTTCTAGTTTAGGCTCAATGAGATAGGAAGACTTACATCAGATGTGAGCCATACCATTCCATGGCTTGGGATCCTGAACTTCGTAAAGAAGAGGAAATGAAGCTGGTGCTAGCATTCACATCTCTCTGCTTCCTGTCTGTGGGTGCAATGTGAGCTGTCTTGTGCTCCTGCAGCCTTCTCTACCCTGCTGTCATGTAATATAATCTTTGGAAGCTTAAGCCAAGTAAAGCCTTCTCTTAAATTGCTTTTGCCAAATATTTTCCCACAGCATAGAGAGAAAAAATTAATATAGAAACTATAAAAATGATAATAATAACTATAGGTGAAAATTAGGGAAAACAGTAATACTTGTGTGTTGCTATAGGCAGCGTAAGGTGTCCCCCACTAGGGCTAACTCTATGGCGATTTCTTAAAAACTTAAAGACAGAACTACCATTTGGCCTAAGAATTCTACCCCAGGCACATGCCCCACATAGAAAGCAGATTCTTGGGGAGATATTGGTACACACAGGTTCACAGCAGTATTATCTGTAACATCTAAAAGATGGGAACAACACAAATATCTCTGGATGGATAAATGTATACACAGAATGTAGATTTTGTTTTCCATTTAAAATGCAAATATGCAACAGAATAGCATTATTCAGTCTTAAAGAAGAAGAGAATTACAATCGATGCTATGACAAGGATGGACCTTGAGGACATTATGATAAATGAATTATGGACAAAAGGATTTATGATCCCACTTGTGCGAGGTTTCTTGAGTGATCAAATTCATAGACCAGAGAGTATAGAGGTGGCAGGGAGGTGTTGACTATCAAATTCAATAGACAAGATGAAAATTTTTGTGGATGACTGGAGTGATGGTGACAAAGAGTATACATGTTGTTAGAAACACCAAGTGAAAGCTAAAACATAATTAAAATGGTAAATTTGATATTCTTCATATTTTACCACAATTTTTTGTAAAGACAATTGGTCTAGTATATTAATATCTTTCATATATTACCAGTACAACTGTCTGCAAAATAAATATTTTGCTTTTTATTTGGGTGATATCATGAGGCAAGTCTTTTATGCATACTGCACTCTAGAAAGTAGACTTTATCTCAATTACACTTGCTGCCTAGCTCACTTTCTTAACCTTGGTTTATCAAAGTATTAGATGGGAGTTTCTCCCTAATAAGGTCCTCATGAGTATTAAATTAAATGATGCATAAAATATACCAGGAGGCTTGTGGCACAGATCAGAGTCTAATATGCTTTGTTTCCTTTGACAGATAAACTTGTCGAAATAATTAATTCCACCTTCAGCACACAATCAACTAAGATCAGAGGAGAGACACCATCAGAAACTGAGAAAGGTAGCCCCTTTTCCTCAAGGATGTGGGGACCTGGCAGCTTTACAGCATACATGCTCACAATTTGATATCAGGATATTTGATATTTGGCACCACAGGAAGCATTCAACTACCCACCCATCTACTCTGAACTCTACCCAAGCAACAACTGCCACAGCCCCTTCTCCATAGTGCTCACATTATCTGTTCTGATTTGCTTTGCTTGAAAGGTGTTTCTGCATAGGATTGTAAGCCCCATCCAAGCAATTCTCAAGGATGGGTAAATACTACATTGTTCCTATGCTCACATAAAAACAAAACAAAAACAAGATGACCACGTTGGGCTCAAAAGAGATTTCATAAATATTGTTCCTATGCTCACATAAAAACAAAACAAAAACAAAACAACCACGTTGGGCTCAAAAGATATTTCATAAATTCTTTCCAAAGGTGACATTCATTCTTTGTTACATTTGCTTTGTTAGTTTTACTGCATTTCAAAGCTATCTCATACAGAATCTTCTCCCCCCCATTACACTAATTGGCAATGTAAATATTTTAACAAACTCCATGGGATTACTTTACCTTGGCTTTAGGTAAATGTGTAATTTAACACCATCAAGAGAGCGTACATGAGCCCATCATTTGATGCCACTCGGCATCCGATGAATTAATTACATGGCGAAAAAAATTTGCAGAACTTCAGGTCAGAAATGAGTTTGTTTTGTGAGTATTGAGACATGTCTTCATCTCAGTCCATGACCTCTCTAAAAGAGCATGCATTAGGAATGTTGGTGGTGTTTGTTTAAGTCAAAGAGGATAAACTTCTACAGATGAACGTGTTCTGAACTCTTGGCCTATTAATTATCTCATGTAATTAGAGGGAAGACTAATTATACTGCTAATTTGCAGATGCTCATCCTGAACAGTTTGCCCTAAAAACTCTATTTCATGTTCATTAAACTGCATTTGTACAATCTCTCTTCCCTTTTCAGGTGTTGAAGGAAGCTTGCTTTGGAAAGGGATACAGAAAAGTTGTTTTTGCTTAATTGTTTTCCTTCTCTTTTTCATCCTATTCTTTCTATCTTTGGAGTGTGGTATTTACAAAAATCTGTTTCAGCAGCCTTGAACTAATAAATTAGGGAAAAACATGGCAAAAATTGATTCTTAACAATGATTCTTTTCATTTGTTCTACTATTCACCTGCAATTGACCAAATGATTAAGACAGCCGGTCAGGTTTGGAATGAAAAGTTCTAAGCTGCTGTTTAGTTGTAGTGAAGGTCCAGAAAATATAGTGTGGCTACTCAGCCCAAGCCCTCACTGTCATAGCACCATGTCTTCTCTGGTACAACTTGATTCTGAGACATTCTGCAGTGACAGGACTAGCCCCCAGGCAGTGTTATCATTCAAAAGAGCCAAGCAGTTGTTTACATGTGTCCTTCTTCTGACACTTCTAGTCACCTACTTTAGAAAGATGGAAATCATAGTTCATAACTCTCATTCAAGGAAAACCAATATTTGGTGTGTCAACTTCAAATCTTTTCTTTTATTGAAATGAATTTTTCCCATACAATATATTCTGATTATGGTTTCTCTTCCTATTTCTTCACACCTCCTCTCTCATCTGGATCTACCCCTTTTTGTCTCTCTTTAGAAAACAAAAGTCATCTAAGGAATAATAATAGAATAAGATAAATAAGAAACAAATAAGTCAGAATAGGACAAAACAACCAAACAAAGAAAAGAGACAAAGCAAAGACAGAAGAAACACATGTAGATTTAGAGATAAACAAGTTCGCACACTCAAGAATCTCATAAAAACCCAAAATCAGGAGGCTTAATATATACACAAAAGACCTGCAAGGTTCAAAACATTTCCTAACATAACATTATGACAAAGAACTTCCAAAGATACTGTCGAATTCATTTTATTATGCCATCTACTGCTGGACAAACAGTCTATCCTTAAGAGTCATTTCCCCAGTGAGACTCCCTTGGAGAAAACTAATTCTTTCATTTGTACATGGCTATCAATTGGAGATAACTTCCAGGTTAGGGATAAGGTATGTCTCCACTTCCAACCAATACCCAAAGCTGCTTGGATGGCCATGAACCTGAAAGTAGATAGGTCAGGGACTTAGAGGAAAGCAAATATCATTGTTCTGCTAAAGGAATGTAGCAATTCTACTATACTCATAGATCAGTGCCTTACTCAGGCCATCATCAAAGAAGCTTCAACCTGTAGAAGATAATAAATACTGAAACCCATAGCCAGACAACATACAGAGAGTAAGAGTAAGAGATCTTGGAGCAGTCAATTCTAAATCGAATGTCCCTCCCCTCAGGATCATGGAACACCACAGGAGAGAAGACAGAAAAGGTATAAGAGCCAGACTAATAAATATTTCATACAGAAGAAACAAATGAAAATTCTGTTCAAGTATAATGATGTAAGAAGGGACAGGACAACTAAGGCATGTTGGGTATGGTACTATAAATAGTAGTTCTGAAATTGCAGTTAATAGTTATAAAACTGTAACCTCTTCATAACTCTAGGAGAGTTCTCCCATTTACTTTGCCTGAAATAGTTACTGCTGGGAGTTTCCACGCTTTCAACATGCTGAATGGTTTTTTTTTTTTCTTGATTTTGCCCACATAGTTAAGGATTCCTTAGATATCATCATAAACACTACATTGCTAATAATATATAATGTCCCAGGAACATCTTGGCCATCAAGTTTCTCATACATATGTATGACAATATGATACAACATGGATGAGAAGTTGAGTTGGCTAATCTCAGTGGGGGAGCAGGCTCTGTAAGGAGTACTCTAAGGGATATGATTATGTAGTCATTAGGGATGACAGAGCAACATACATTTTCACCATTGTTAATGGACAACATCTATACACAGACTAGAAGAATGTGTAATAGTCCCTCCCTACAGTCTTTCAATCCACTGTGATGTCATACATTATTATGTAGCCACTGGAAAACTTCCATGTGTCATTATGAAGAATGCCAATGAAATTTCACTATGGAAGTAAATTTGACCTGTGTCTACTCTTTAGTAACTCCCAGACCACTATGAGAACCACTGGTCTTCTAGAGATAATTTTCAGATGAAATCCGACATATTTGACTGTTAAACAATAGTCAATCCCTGCACAGCAAGGAGTGTCTGCTATAATCATTTACATTTTTTAGTTTTGTAGCAAGTTGATAAAAACAGAGGTACAATGTAACCTAGAATATTGAAAAATATTCAACAGGGTGTGTCATGAATGTTTAAAATATTTGTAGACTATGACCTGTGTTGTCGTTCACTACTGTAAAGCATCTACAAATTTATTCTTAAAAGCTGAAATGTATGAGAGCCCAGTATACAAACAGATTTTTCATGGCACCTGGTGAAAATGAGAAAATGAAAATAAAGGTAAAGGTGCTACATAATGTCCAAACTACATAGCATTGTGGTGCAGAGTGGGCTAAGTAATAATGTCAGAGCCACCACCTGCTGCTAGTGTGAGAAGATAAGAACTGTAGACTCGTTTTTAAAATGTGCAGTGGGCTGCATACCACTATTGGCAACAACACTAATGAGTTCCTACATTGTTCAAGGATCCATTTAAATTACGTATTTAAAATCTTACCTCTTCACTTAGGAATCTGTAACTCACGATAAAATATTTTATAAATTCTTCCCCAACAGACCCACTTTAAAAATCCCCACCCCCGCATTTTTTCTTCCTTTGTGTGTGTGTGTGTTATCAGTTGGTTTCCCCATTCTGAATGAGATCAAATTTTCTATTGTATGTTAAGGTATTGTTTGTCTATAGTAAGATCACTGCTTTTAATCTAATGTGGATACTTACATATTGGTTTGTTATTTATGGTTTTTGAACGTTTCACTATATAACTCAGGCTGGCCTTGAACCCACGATGCATGTGTGCGCTCTCATACCTGGCCTCATTAATTTTCCTGTACATCCAACAACGACTAGAGTTATGTTAAAGTATATTCATTGTGATCTTTTTTGAAGATGATATAACTTAAAATTTTTGAGCTGTTTATGGTAGCCTGTTGATCTGATGTTCTACAAAATAAAAATCCACAGTTCAGTTCCTATATAGAAAGCCATCTTATGGGGAGAGTCTTGAATGTCTACTCAAATACTCATTTTTATCTTTATAAAGGGAGATAAGGGTTGGACGACTTTTTGGAGTCTCTTAATATTTTTTCTTTTTGATATGAACAGTAGGCTGTTTAGGTCTGTAACAGAATCTAAGGACGTTTTGACCGTGAAGGGGAAGAAAAGATTACCCAAAATGCCTATTAGGGCTGTCCAGGAAACTTAGCCAGCATAGACCCACTCTGGAAGCCCAGTCTGTGAGGAGTGTGGGAATGGACTGTCCCAGGAGGCAGGTGAAGGTGGAGGTCTGGTTATGATAGGCTCTATCTGTAGTGCAGAAGTCCCAGTTCCATGCTTCTAGCCCCAAATTTCTCAATGCCAAAGAGAAGTTGTCCAGAGCTGGAGACCTGGAACACAAGCTTGTTTCTGGTGACAGACTGGCCCCTCCAGGGTGTTCCATCTTCAGATCTCCAGCACTTTGCCAGAGGTGGTGTGTTGTTTGTGTGTGTGTGTGTGTGTGTGTGTGTGTGTGTGTGTGTGTGTGTGTGTGTGTGGCGGCTAGGCATGGGCAGGGGGTCGAGGTTGGGGGTTGTTTGAGGATTAGGTGAACCACAGGAGTGGAGGAGTGTCCAAAGCGCTGGTGCAGCCCTGTGGTTTGGGGTCAGACGACCGACCGGGAGCCTTGGCCAGGGCTCAGGAGAGTCTGGGCTGGGATGAGCGTCCAGCTGGCCACTGGACTGAAGCTCTGGCGACCTGGGTCCGCCCTGGGAGGTGCCATGGCGCCTGCCAAGCCCCGCCCTGCTGTCGGGTACGCGGCGCCAGCATTCTAGGGAGGTGCAGAATCCGAGCGCTGGGGTGCGGAGGAATTGGAGTGGTCACACTGTGAGCCCACCTGCGGAAGAAGCCCCGGACCTCAGGACGCCTGGAGCTTGTGCAGAGTGAGTGCCGGTGAGCGCGTGGAGCCGGGACTTGAGCTGAGCGGGGAGGGACTAGCGGACCTGTGGCATCTCTGCTTCCAGAAGGGAGATGGTGACCCGAGGAGAGGAGCGGCAGGGTCTGCATACTAGGGTCTACAGAGAAGACGAAGCAGGCGCTAGAGGGCCTTTCAATTTTCATCGCTGCCCAGTTCAGGATTTGTTTTTGCACCTTGCTGAAATTCCCATTAGGGAGCTAAAAGTAGTATTGGATTTGGTCCTGCGCCTTGAACCAACTAGCAGTGAATCTAAAAGTACATGTGTATGTCACATAGGTGCGCACACACATATCTTTTGGAAAACTCTAAGTATCTTCATGCATTTCTTGTGAAGTAACTCGTCTTCCATTTGCTTTTAACCTCTCAAGTGTTATAATTCTCATCAACCAATTAGCTTCAGAGCTTTATACCAAGCACAAAAAATGAGATGCTTTTGTGTTCCCTGTTAGCTGTGCGAAACTGCTAACTTTTTTATCTAAATCATTTCTAAGTTCAACTTCTGGTATCTTTTTCCAGATCTTGAATGTTTATTCCTATAAAGCTTCTTTTTTTTTTTTTTTTTTTTTCCTGCTGCGTTACTGGCCCAGAACCACAGCTTCTGTTGGGACACATATGCTTTGGTATTTAAATATTATGCATTGTTTTCTAGCAAACCCCTGTGAGTTATAGCCACCAAGTTTTCCTTTATGTAGGAATGATTAGACACTGGATAGGCTTGTGTTTTCTGGCCATTGCTTAATAAAGAACACAAAGTTTCATATAAAATTCCTAATTGGTAGCTTCAGAGTTGAACTTGGTATTTTGGGTATGCTTTTTTGTGGATCATTCAAGCTCTTTAAAATAATTTACCAACATTTTTAAATTAGCTGCTTTTGCATACATTTTCAGAGGTCCCACATTTCTTGAAAAAACAGAGTTATCCTAATTTGGATGTGTTGTGTAAACTCCAACTATTTAGGTACAATATAACCACCACCCACTTAATTGATCCAGACCTGCTTCCCTGATGTACTGTACCCCATTCATTCCTGCAGACATTTGGGTTTGTGTGTTCTAGCTCTGGAAATACCCCTCCATAGGCTTAAATAGTGGTGTGGTCCAAACTTTGACCCAGCTTCCATCCCTACAGGGAATGGAGCACCTGTCTCACATTACCAAGCACCAAGCATTCCTTATAAAGATGGTTCTGATCACTGTTCAGATGCACATTATTATTCTATTCTATTCTACAGTGATCATCTACTCACACTTTTATACTAAAATGTAGTTACCTGATGACTTTTGTGGGTTGGAAGGTTTCTGACAACTGTCAGTTTTAAAACATAGACACATTTTTAAGAACTGATCACCTTTCTTTATTTTCAGCATTTATTTATTTTTGTACATGTTTATTATTCTTATTTAGAGTATAAAGCTGTGGGTTGAGTTAAGTTCTTTTCATACATATATTTTACGATGTTTGTATTAGCCCTGCGGATTGTCCTGACCCCCCTTATTGTCAATCCTCTTCCTCTTTCAAGAGCCCTACTGCAGCTTTCATGTTTTATATATATACCACTAGCTTCCTTTTGTCCCTTCCCCTCGTTTCTTGTCTCCTAGTTCCCTCTCTCTCTCTCTCTCAAAAAAGTATGCTATTTATAATTTTAAAAGATTTATTCTTTATTTATTTTATGTATATGAGTACACTGTCACTCAATTTAGACACACCAACCAGAAGAGGACATCAGGTCCCAGTGCAGATTGTTGTGAGCCACCATGGTTGCTGGGAACTGAACTCAGGACCACTGGAAGAGCAGTCAGTACTCTTAACCACTGAGCCATCTTTCCAGCCTGCTATTTATATTTTTAAGTCAACCATATTTCACTTCATGCAATGGTCTTTGTTCTATCCAGTTTCCTGCCAATGTTATAATTGCATTCTTCTTTATACATGAATAAAATACCATGCTTTTAGGTACCACATTTTGTATTTCCATTTATCTGTTAATAGGCTATTTGGAGGATAGTTCCTTATCTTGACTACTGTGAATTGTATAACATGCAAATATATCTGTGGTAATTTGACTTAGAATCCTTCAGGAATATGCCCAGAGGTTTCTGATTTTTAATTAATTAATTAATGAGACAAGGTGTGATGGTTTGAGTATGCTTGGCCCAGGGAATGGTACTATTAGGAGGTGTAGCCTTTTTGAAGTAGGTGTGGCTTTGTTGGAGGAAGTGTGGCATTGTGGGTGTGGGTTTTAAGACCCTCATCCCAGATGTCTAGGAATCAGTATTCTCCTCATAGCAGCCTTTAAAGGAAGATGTAGAACTCTCAGCTCCTCCTACATCATGCCTGCCTGGATGCTGCCATGTTCCCACCTTGATGATAACAGACTGAACCTCTGAACCTGTAAGCCAGCCCCAATTAAATGTTGTCCTTATGAGAGTTGCCTTGGTCATGATATCTGTCCACAGCAGTAAAATCGTAACTAAGACACAGTGTCTCACTGTGTAGCTTTGGTTGTTCTGAAACTTTCTATGTAAATAAGCTGGCCTTGAACACACACAGAACTATCTGCCTCTTGAGTGCTGGAACTAAAGGCCTAAACCACCATGCCAGCACCCAAGAATTTTTTTAGTTGAAACATGTGGTAGTTTTATTTTCAGTATTTTGTGGCACCTGAATTCTGATTTCCACAGTGTATTCACCAGTTTTCATTTCTTTCTTTTTAAATTTTTTAGTTTTTTATTTTATTTTATTTAGAAATAAAATACAGTAAGATAAAACAAGAACCATTACATCAAAGTTGGACAAGGCAAACCAACAGAAGGAAAAGAGTCCCAAGAGAAGGAAATAGAATTAGAGATCTTCTCATTCACACACTCAGTAGTTCAAAAAAAAAAACTAAAGTACTAATACAAAGCTGTAATATATATGTGGAGTACCCGATGCAGACCTATGCAGGCCCTGTGAATACTGCCTTAGTCTGAGTGAGTTCATATGAGCTTTGTTAAGAGGAACTTATTCTCTGAGTCAACATATGTTGACTAAGAGGAACTTATTCTCTGAGTGTCCGCCATTCCCTCTGGTTCTCACACTCTCTCTGTCTTTTCTTTAGAGTGTTACTCGAGCTCTGAAGGGAGAGATTAGATGAACACATACAATTTAGGAATGAGTTTTCCATGGTCTCTCACTCTTTGCTGTCAGGTTGTGAGTCTCTGTATTTGTTCCCATCTACTGCAGGAGTAAGCTTCTGGGATGATGACTGGGCAAGGCACTGATCTATGAGTATAGCAGAATATCATTAGAGTCATTTTATTGGTCTCTTTTTTTCTAAATGTTTTTTAAAATTTTCTTTGTAGGCCCTTTCCCAGTGCCTGGATCATGACATTTTTATTGGATATTTTATTTATTTACATTTCAGATGTCACCCCCTTTCCCCACTTCCCCTCCTAGAACCCCCTATCCCATCCCCCCTCCTCCTTTTTGTTTTTAATGCCATTTTAATTACATGCATGTATTAAGGTCAGTTCTAGGTTCAGGGTCTAGCAATACAATAGATGCAAATAGTCAAGGAACAAACAAGAAAATAAACACAAATAGTCAAAGAACAAGCAAGGCATTAAACACAATTCCATGAACACTCCCGTCATCACTGTTTCTAAGCACTTATCAGAATGACCAAAATATCTGAGCCAACTTCCCTGTCCTAGCCCAAAGTCATTTTCATGTCTGAAGCCTACTTCCCTGTTTTAACCTAAAATTTAGATTCCTGTCTGAAATTACTTCTTTGTTCTAGCCTAAGATTTAGATTCCTGCCTGAAATTACATCTTTGTTCTAGCCTAATGTCAGATTCCTGCCTGAAGCCCACTTATTTGTCCTTTACCAATGTCATATTTCTGCCAAGCAGCCCATTTCCTTGTCCTTGACCCATGTCAGATTCTTGCCAAGCAGCCCCAAAGGCTCTCTGCCTCTCCCCTTTTTTATTTCTTTAACAACATTGAGCCTGTCTTAGGTCATTCTGACAATGATGGGTCTTCCTTACCCATCATGGACTATGCATTATCCAAAGCAATTCACTTCTGCCTTAGGTTGGTAAGGCTCTGTGCAGAATCTTACACATCCTTTGCTTGCCAGCCTGTTAAATTAATAACTCTGTCTGGGAGTCCATTTTCAGGTTCAAGCCATATACTTTGGCTGCCAACATGTTGATGTTGTTAAAGAAAAGCTTTAACATGATGGGCAGGAATAAAAATATTCCCAGGACAAAATGGGCTAGCATGATCAAGCTATATATGCCATTCCGGAAGCTTGACCAAAATAGAAGAACTGACCTCAGGCCATGAGTAATTCTATCAGCAGTATCTACTGCATCAACTCTCAGCAGAGCTGCATTCTTGAAGTTCATAAACTCACTATGTAAAGTTAAAAAAAATCCAGAGAGGTGTTAGAATTATGCCAAATACCCTGCAAGTGTCTTTAAACCTTTTCCTAATTATAATGGCTACCACTAAAAATTTTAGAACTAACATGACTCCAATGGTATTTGGCATGACACTCGAGATGGCTCCTTATCCTTAAATTCTGTACCTCTTTCCAGAAATTTGAATAGGATAAAGAGCATCAATCCATTCTTCCAAATGCCTATCTAAATCCTCTTGTATATTCAACACATTAGTAACATATTTTGCTAAATGATTAACAAGAGTAGATGTCTTAACTTCTTGTGTCAAAGCAATTGCAGAAACAGTGGTGCTAGCAATTAATGTAATTAAAGCTGTTATACCAGCAATACTCAAGCCCACTACCCTCTTTCTTCTGCTTAAAGCCTGACTCATTTTTTCCAGTACTTGCAAGCAGGTTCTGTGAGACTCAGGGCAATAAGACAAAAGCTGGTTGATAGACCTCCATAACTGACATGCCAGATTTCAAAACACAAACAGAATTAGAAGGTGTGCAATCAATGCAACTTACATTAAATACTGTAGATGAAATGAAAGTAACTTACCTTGACAATTAAAAGAGCCGTAACAAATGTGCTAACACCTGTTTGAAATCCAGATCTTGCCCCAAATTTATCTCTTGCTAACATAACATCATAGATAACTAGAGCTAACTTCCATATATGTATCTGAAAATGTCCAGAACCGGACTTCCAAATGAAGACTGTTATTTCCAATATTGGATTGATTTCTAGACCAGTACATGATTGAGTCCGAAAACTGGTCACATTTAAGAACAATACAAGAGTTATTATAACTTCTCTTTTTGATTCTCTGTTCCACAAGGTTTAAAAACTTGAGACAAGGCAACTTGTTCTATCAACGGTATAGGTAAGCAATGGTGGATCGGGAACATATGTCCAGTACAGCTTCCCAGTCACCATTATCAGGGCACTCATCAAGCTCACAGGTCAGCATCATTCTTTGTCCTGGCATCAGCATGTCTCACCCATCGCTTTGGCAACCACCATGCTCCTTCAGCCTCCTGCAGAAAAAACACAAACATGCCCTCTTCCCCATATTTAATACCTGATCAGAATCAAGCCTTATGTCAGTAAGTGGATCCTTCCTTTTCACCTATGCATAAGTATGCCTAGTTGTAGAGTGCCATAGACACTCAGAAGAAAGTTCCTTGGCATCCAAATTTTTTTTAAAAAATTAAAAAATAATTTAAAATAAAAAGAACATGATTTAAATAAATTTGTGGTGTACAGGGATATTTCGACCCCTTTCTTATTTTATGAAGCTATGTTTTTAAAGTTCCATGGGCCCCTTCCACAGTCTCTTGTCCTTGACAATTATAAGGAATCCAGTAATATGGATAATGTTAAATTGCTGCTAAAAATTCTCAAATGTTCAACTGAGATAGCCAGTTCCATTATCTATCTTTTATTTTTGTTTGTTTTTCTTTTTTGTTTTGCTTTTTTAAAATTATTATTAGATACTTTATTTATCTACGTTTCATATTTTATCCCCATTCTCTATCCCCCACCCCGATCAGAAACCCCTTAACCCATTCTCCCTCCTCCTATTTCTAGGAGAGTGTGCCCCTGCCCATCCACCCACTCCCACCTCCCCACCCTCAAATTCCCCTCTCTGGGGCATCCAACCTTCAAGGGACCAAGGCCCTCCTCTCCCACTGATGCTGGACAAATCTATCCTCCTCTACATATACAATGGAGTCATGAGTTCCTTTTTTTAAACAGATAGTATTTGATTTTACTCTTGCTTTCTGGGGTATCTGTCTCTGGTTCTTGGTCAACCAAGCAGTGTTAGGTATTACTTCCATCTTGTGTAGTGGACCTTAAATCAAATCAGGCACTGATAGGTTACTCCCACAAGTTTTGTGCCACCTTTGCCCTACTATATTTTGTAGGCAGGACAGACTGTAGATCAAAGGTTTTGTAGCTGGATTGGTGTTTACATTTCTCTTTTGGTAGTCTGAAAAGTACCTTCTCTACTAAATGAGCTAGAACATAGGGGTAAAGGTTCTACGTAGGCACCAGCTCAACAACTCCATCTTCAAGAAGTCGTGTGGTTTGTTTTCAGCAATGGGGAATTGGTGGCCATTTGTAGAGAGTAATCCATTATCTTTGCAACTGCCTGGCTTGTTTTGGAATTTCCATGCTACCACTTTGATCAACTCAATTAGATCTAACCAAGTTCTCGTACCAGAAGCTTCATTTGGTGACAAGAGATGGCCAATTGGGACTCGCCTTCCATGTTATTTCCAGATTTCATTAAGATCACAGTGGTTCCTGTGAGCAGAGTGAGAACTACTACATACTTAACAATTTTTTTCTGATTTTGGGAATTTAGACCTTTCTGGTGGGATTATGATCATTCTTCAAGTATACTCTTCAGAGGTTCTTCAAGTTCTTCAAGTACATTCTTCACATTCTTTCTCAGAGGTAATTGTTGCTAAACTCACTTTTATTCTTGGTAAAAAAAAAAAAAATGTTTTTCTATGCCTGTGATCCTGTGATGGTTTTGTGGGCACATTCTGACTATTGTGGACATTGCTATTGAAAGGATTTGTAATGTGTAGTTTTGTTACTGCTTGTTATCTTTGATGCCATCAATGCTGTAATTTCAAAAAATCCTTTAAAACTGCATAATATTTAAATTTGTAGAACTACACATTCTGTTTCATCATACATACAACTAAGGTATCTCATCTGTGGGTACTAGGAATTTGTGGAATAACAATAAGGTATTTTTAAGCATTTTTAGTTTATTTAGTTTTCAAACATATATTGTATGCCAATTCCATTTAATTTTGTAATCTGCTGTTTTATGTTCCCATGAGCAATGCGTTTACCCCAGCATTGTTATGACTTGAATGACACTTTCATTTTGTTTTGTTTTAATAATAGTGTTCTTATAAGTGTTTAGTTAAACATATTGTGTTTTGATTGCATCCTGATATAGAAACTCTGACACCATTACATATATTGACATTTTATTAATTTGGTGAAATGGTCCTCTATTTTTTTTTGCTTATTTGTATGAGTTATTGATCTCTGGATTTTAGTAAGTGTGTGTGAAAGAGAGAAAGCATGCATGTGAGAGAGCATGTGTGTATGTGAGAAAGAGAAGGAGAGAGAAGAGAGAGAAGTCATCTCTAAGTAGAAGCAATTTATCTTATTTTCAAAGACCCATTATTTTTTTTTCCTTGCCTGATTGGTCTGGCCAGTGGATTAATATATTTAATAGAAGTGTTAAAAGTGGCTATCCTTATCCTTATTTTTAAAGGTTTAATCTTCCCCTATTGAGGTTAGCTGTGGTTATTTCATTTACACCTTTATTATATTGAGATAGGTTATTTCTGCTGTACTAGTCAACAGTATTGTTATCTAAAATAGCACTGTGTTTTGTCAAATGCCTTTTCTGCATACATTAAATGATACTATTGGTTTTAATTAACCAATGGTGTGCACTTCATTCATTGATCTTCATATACTAAAACAGTCTTGTATTGCAGAAATGACTCACTTTTCAGTTGTGTGTGGTCATTTTAATATACCATTAAATTAGCCAGTATTTCATGAATTTCATGAGAATTGTTCACAGGGTATTGGCTTGTGTCTTCTTTTGTTGTACTCTCTTCATCTGGATTCCATATCATGATATGGTGGTATCACAGAATGAGTTCAGAAATCCTATTCCTACTTATTATTTTCTGGAAAGTTTGAGAGATATTGGAACTAATTCTTCTTTAAATATTTGGTGGAATTCACCAGTGATACAGGCTGGTCCAGAATTCCTGTTGTTGAGTGATTTTTGATTACCGATTCAATTTCTATATGTCTGGCTACATTTTCTCCTTTCCTTATGAGTCAACCTGTTAAGCTGTGTATTTCTAGGCATTGTGCAATATCTAATTTGTCATGGTTTTGGTCCATAACCATTCACAATACCCTCATAATTCCTTATGATCTCATAACTAGTAACAGTTTTCTCATTTTCCTTTTTAATTCTGTTTCTCTGTCTCTGTCTCTGTCCTTGTCACTGTCTCTATTTGCCTATTTGTCTGTCTGTCTGTCTGACTGGCTCTCGGCTCTCTCTCTCTTTCTCCTTCTTCTCTCTCTCTCTCTCTCTCTCTCTCTTCTCTTTCTCTCTCTCTCTCTCTCTTCTCTCTCTCTTCTCTTTCTCTCTCTCTCTTTCTCTCTCTCTCTCTTTTTCTCTCTCTCTTTCTGTATCTCTCTCTCTCTTTCTCTCTCTCTCTTTCTCTCTCTCTCTTTCTCTCTCTCTCTCTTTTTTTTCTCTCTCTTTCTGTATCTCTCTCTCTCTCTCTTCTCTCTCTCTCTCACACACACACACACTCGCACACACACACACACTGTGAGTTGCACGATTGTGTTGTCAACACTTCTTTATAAGTATACTTGAAATTTTGACCACTTTGGAGAGAGTCTTCATCAATCAATTCTTGGTTTTGCTCCTTTCCTCATTTTTTTCTCTCTATTTTGTTTATGTTCATTTATCTCTTTCCTTTTACTGCTCCAGTGTTTATGTTTCCTCCTTTTGGTTCCTCAGTGCACAAGCTGGCTGATTTCTTTGTGTTTCCTCCTCCTTTAATGTGATATTTTATAGTTGCTAGTCTCTGATCTCTCTTACCTGTTCTCACTTTAGCCCATGAGGTTTTGTAGCATTTTTATTTGTCCCAGCTATTCTCTGTGTCTCTTGTGACATTACTGGGTTAATAATGTATAGTTTAATTCATACGTGTTAAAGTTTTCCATTTATGCATTATTGTTGATTTTTTGATAATTTCTAGTTTCATTCCATTTTTAGAGTAATGATATTACACATATTTCAGGCTTAAAACTTTTCAGATTTATTTTGAAGTTTAAAATATAGTTATACTGAAAAATACTTCTATGTACTCCAAAAAAAAATTTGTCTAGTCTTGCTGTTGCTTGGAAATTATTTTCGAGCTGTTGATTTCTCTCCTGAGTTCAGTCAATGTTTGTTGATAAGTTTTGTAGTTTCAATGATTGAGGTACATATATTTATAATTGCTATTCTTTCTTGGTGAATTCATACACACACACACACACACACACACCACACACACACAAAAGTTTTGAACTTAATCTATTTTATTTGACCTTTGCCTAGCTAATCCACATCCTCTTTCTCTTCCTCCTCTTCCCCCTCCTCCTCTCTTCCTCTCCCTCTCTTTATTATCTTATTCCAAATACTAATAGTGTTATACCATGTCCACTGTGCTCCACCAGAAAGGAGAGAGAAAACATCAGTAACAACAAAATCTTTTGTTATTCCCACCACATAAGTGGAGGCACTGATTGATCATCGTCACCAGACAAGGACTCTGGAGCCTTGCTTCTTCTGAGGGCTGAAGCAGGGTTTGTAAAGCATCTGGGCCAAGTTACAGTTATAATTTTTACCAATCAGAGCTCAGGGATTAGGGACTTTCCCCAGTGTTCCAGCACTGTCAATTGATGTTGAATGTGTTTCTTCTCAACCAATCAAATGCATTTATTCTTTCTGTTGTTGGATACAGGCATTATACTATGGGTAACTATTGTTGCTTAGAGAGGGAGTTGGTCAGCTTATGTAAAATGGAATCTGAAGTCAAAATGGCAGTTCTTGAGACAAGTTCTCTTTATCTGTTCTTAACAATGGAGAAAGATTTACTATTCCTTTTGAAGAAAGTGGTTTTGGTATATCATGACAGTCTTCTCTGTTCTTTCATTTCTGCCAAATTTTGTGTCCAGTTAAAAAACATTGTTTGCAATGACAAGTTTTGGATTACTCTCATTCCCCTTTCTATAGATTTTGTGGTCATTTTGTAGTTCCTGTGGAGACTAATTGTCACCTTGAATTGGTAGCAGCTTATTTTCTTTTACTTTTTTTTTAAAAAAATTAAGTTTATATACTATAATCACAATACCTCTATCTTCCCTTTCTTCAAACCATCCCATATACCCTTTCTTGTTCTCTTTCAAATCTGTATTTTAAAAATGATAACAACTTAACTGCACATACTATCTCTATCCTTTTTGCAGCTCTTCCCCCACTGTGCTGACTAGTCTTATGTCAACTTGACACAAGCTAGAGTTATCTGAAAGGAAGGAACCTCAATTGAGAAAATGCCTCCATAAGGTTCAGCTATAAGGCATTTTCTTAACTAGTGATTGATGGAGGAGGGTCTAGCCCACTGTGGGTGGTGCCATCTCTGGGCTGGTGGTCCTGGGTTTTATGAGAAAGCTAGATGAGCAAGCCATGAGGAACAAGCCAATAAACAGCACCCTCCCCATGGCCTCTGCATCAGTACCTGCCTCCATGTCCCTGACCTGTCTGAATTCCTGTCTTGAGTTCCTTCAGTGATGAATAGCGATATGGAAGTATGAGCCAAATAAGTCCTTCCCTCTCCAACTTGCTTTTTGTCATGGTGGTTTATCACAGCAGTAGAAACTTGAAGTAAGACACTCCCAAACTTTATGCTATTGGTGTCACAAATTAAATCTCTGTGTATTATATACCTGTTATCATATATCATATTATATATATCATATTATATACCTTTTAAATATGTTGATTTTAGTAGTATAGTAGTAGCATTTATTGTTATGTGTTTGTGTGATATGGATGCATGGGCACAGTGTGTTTGTGGAGGTGGGTAGATATTTTTGTGGAGTTCATTCTCTCCTTCTGCCCTTACTGTGATTCTGGGGACCCATCACAAGTCACCAACCTTGAGCAGCAAACATTTTTACCCACTGAGCCATTTTGCCAGCCCTGTAACTTTTCATGCACATATTTCATACCATGGTGAATTCTTTAAAATGGAGTTGTAAACTGAAATAACGATAATGTTGTTTTAGATTTGTCCACATAGCTGTGTTTACTGGAAAATGTTACATTTTCTTATGGCTTTAGATTTACTGTCTGGCACCTTTTCATTTTGTCTTACAGCCTTTCTCTAGCATATCTTGTTCAGAGGGTATTATGGTAACGCATTCCCTATGTTTTGGGAAGGTCCAAATTTCTTCCACATTTCAATTTTTTAGCTATATTTTATTTGCCTATTGTGTGCAAATGCATATACTTGAGCAAATAAATATGTTTGTGCCATGATGCAGGCATGGGTGTGAAGGTCAGAGGACAACTTGAAGAAGTTCTCTTCTTCTACCATATGGATCTTGGGCCTCAGGAATCAAACTGCTCATCAGGTTCAACTGCAATCCCTGTGCCTTCTGAGCCATTTAGTCAGCTCATTTTCCTCATTTTGGAAGATCAATTTTGCCCAATACAAAATTCTTAGTTGACAGTTTTTATTTTAGTAGCCTGTAAGATGGCTTCTCAGTTAAGAAGTCTATTTATAAACTTACAGGGAGTCCTTGGTATGTGCTGACTTTCTTTTCTCTTGCTGCTTGCAAGATTCCATGATTTTGACAGACTGTTTGCAGGATGTTTTTGTGTGAGGTTTCTCTGAGCTTGGTGCAACTTCTTTCTGAGGCCTCAGATTCATAGATCTGTGTCTTTCCTAAATATGTGAACTTTTTAGCCAAGATTTCTTCAGGTCATCTTTCTCTCCCTTCCTCTGTCATGTCTCAAACTCTTAGAACATGAGTATTGTTTTGGCTTGTGGTGCTTCTGCAGTTCCTTGGGCTTTATTATTTTTGTTCTTAGATAATAATTTCAAATGCCTTCCCTTAGATTCACTGACTTTCTTCAGCTTGTTCCTGTTGGAGCTGGAGCCCTTTTGTGAGGCCTTCTTTCCAATTATTTCATTTTCTTCATATTCAAAATTTGTTTCTGTTTTAAGTAGATTAGACAGATTTTATATAATCTATTGGATTATAGATAGTTCCAAGAGTTTCCTGTATTTTTAGTTGCTGAAAAAAATTGCTAAGGAGACATATTTCTTTTTAAAGTATTTGATAGAATTCATTGTTGTATAATTTGAAATTTTTCCACTTAAATTTTCAATATTTCTTTTTAGCATTTGTAGTATACATATGGTACCTTCTTCCTGATAGTCTTAGTTGTAAAGTAGTGTAAAGTCTTTGAGATATTTGGAAATGAGATAGACAAAAATGTCAGCCTTTAAGCTTGGCAACAAACCTGAATCCATGCTCTTGGGAGGTAGAGGTGGGAGAATTGGGAATTTAAAGTCAACCTCAATTATAGCATAGAGTTAGACAGCAGCTTGGGTAACAGGAGTCATAAGATAAAAGCTTCTGGGCTTCCACTCTAGTAAGGAAATAAATACAATGATAAGGTACAAGAATAGAAAAGTGTACTATGTTAGGAGATTCTAAAGTGTGGTGATGGGGTTCAGAAGGAAGAGAGGGGTATAAAAGGAGAGCAGGCTGAGATTTAATTAAGATGACCAAGGTAGCACTTGCTTATTGGGAGGGTAGTGACTGACATAAGATCTGAAGGGGGTGAGAGAGTGAGCCAGTTGCAGGATAAGTGGGCATGGAAGTTCAGTTGTTTTCTAGGGAATAGCCAAGTGAGGGGCTATAAAAACAAGAGAATAGTTGCTGAGGTGAGTATTGAAGACCCTCTGTAGTTAGTAACATACTTTTCCTCATTGAATTGGGATCGTTTATCTTGCTAAAAAAAAATATCTAAAAGTTCAATATACAATAAATCAGTTTTAAAAGGATGAATCTTCATTTTAAAAATATCACTTTGGAAGTATCATTTTAGAATTAATATTGCAAAAACACATATTAAAATACATTAAGTATATATAGTGAAAACAATTCTGTGGCTCACATGTTCATATATTAAGAACTTAATTATATGCTTCTAAGTTTATGTGCTAGAGTTTATTTTCACCCCACGAGTGCTAAATAATTAAAAAGAGTGTACAAACATTTGCTGGTGTATAGAATGTAGTTTACTTTAGTCACTAAGTAATGAGTTATTTACTAAGTGTGACAATTTCTTTTATTCATAAAGAATATACAACTTAATATAGATGAAGTAGTTACTAAACAGATGAGATTTTCTATTAAATTATAGTTTCTAAAATTTATATATATTTATCCCAATTCTTTGTCCTGCAAGGCCCTCCCAACATCCCCCCCTTTCTCAAATTTATGGCCTATTACTTTTTAATTATTATTGTAACATACATATAAATAAATATAAATAAAATCTGCTAAGTCTGCTGACTGTTGCTCATATGTACATATTTTTAAGGCTGATCATTTATTAGGGGCTCATCCCTGGGGTAGTATAGCTCTTCATCTAGGGCTGGGCCCCTGGGACTTCCTCTACCCCCTCGTGGCATGTCAGCTGGTGTTGTCATTGCTCAAGACTTATTTAGGCAGCCATATGGTTGAGGTTCCATGAGTATAAATCCCCTGTCTTATCTAGAACGATCTTGCATTAGTCCTTCCTAGTCCTTTGGCTGTTATAATCTTTCTGCCCCCTCTTACACACACACACACACAATTTATATTATATCCATTATATATAATATATAACATGTTAGATATATAACATATGTTATATGTTGTGGGTTATCTGTTATATATTAAGTATATATTATATATTTTACATATAAGTAAATTTAGGTAAATAATATGATTCCTTATGACATTTTCAAATATCCTTAGTATTATTTCTTTCTTCCCTCCCTTTCTTTTTGCACTGTCCTCTCCTCTCCCGTACTAAGGAAAGCTCCATCATGCCCTTTCCAATTTCCCTCTCACATCATGTGCATCCCACTGTCCCCATCTCTAGAGCATTTCTCTAGTCTCATTATCAAAATTCTTTCTGTGTGATTTTGAAGAAATTGTTTCCAAAGGCTGTTTATCTGCTTGAGGGGGCTTTGCTTGTTTAAAATGAAATTTGACTAATTATATTCTGTTTCCAAAAATGCCTGCTTCTGTCATTGTTTTATTATACAGTGACTAACTCTGACTTTAAATATTTGACCATTGTTAAAATATAAGTCATGTTATGGACAAAATTCCATTTATTTTTAGTGTCCAGCTTAAACTCTGTTTCTTTCAGGTAGCTTTCCTTATCGCCTCATAATTAATTGCTTAGTCAGCTGGGCTACTATAACATTTTATACACACGCATCATATTCATGTGTTTCTTATCTTTGTATCTCAAAATTCATTGAAGTATATTGCCATGTAGTGTGTTCAGAGGTTTTTTTTTTCCAATTTCATGCATGTCTATTGAAAATTCAATAGTTTATTCCTAATATTTCATATCTCAGAAAGGATACCCATGCTCAATAATTCAACTATATGGAAGCAAATATTTGTGTAATGACTGTTTCTCCTGGTTAGAAGCTCCAATTTTAACAAGTTGTAATTGCTCTCTTTGTCTAATGCTTATATTATATGCATGGCATAAGTGCTCATTTGCATGACTCAAGAATGGAGCTGTAAGAAGTACTTTATCACTGATTATGAAACCATTGACAAGGATGATTAGCACTGATTCACCTCTTTGCATCTTGGATCAAAGGCACAAATTTCGTAAAGATTGAGTATTCCAAGAACCATTCAGAAACATCTTTTTCTGTAGTGATATAATTTTTATCAGCTATTCATAGACACTTACAAGATGATGTGCCCCTTAGTGTAGCTAATCAGGACATGGTGCTTACTTTGATTTAGATTTCCATGTTCTTTTGGTTCTCCATAATTCTGATTTCTCTCACCCACTTTCAAAAAAGAAAGGTTTTCTTAAGGACCATTATTTATTCACTTATCCAACAGCCTTATGTTTTAATATGAACTTTGTGATTAGCACAAAGTTAAGCATTATTTGATTTAGAATTGAATAAAAAAGGTGGGATCCTTGTTGTCAGAGTTAACAGATTAGCAAACAGTTGCTCAGTTAGCTGGTGCTTGATGGCTACTTCCCACATGCTAGCCAGTGTTCTGGGAAGTATGGATACAATAACAAAAAGCTTAGAAATGAGAAGTTCATGTGTCCTCCATGGAGGAGGAACAGGAAGTGGTGGCAGTATAAGATTGGAGAGGCCTTTCTAAGCAAGTTCTAGTTCATCTGGAAGGTAAGAGTAAGAAAGAACCAATCGATGGCAAATGGAAGGAGTGCACTGGGTTTGGTGTAGATTAGTTTGTAATATTTGAATAAGAACATTAAGGAGTTTATTTTTAAATTAATGATGTGGAGGCTGTCGCATAAATTAAAGTTGTGAGGTGATCCAGGAGGCAGTGGACAGCAATGGGACAATTTGAAAGGAAGATAGGGCAAAGGGTAGTATGCAGCAGTAACTTCTGAGAGAAGAGGCACTGCAAACTAGATAAGTGCAGTAGGAGAGTTCGGCACTATGGGTAGTCTACATTTAGGTGTGCTGGGGTCAACATTGGTGTGTGGGATTTTTCATTTCAATACACAGATGTAAAGATTCAAAGCTTCCCCAACTTGACTAGCTTTCCCTATAGGATTGTGGTTTCTACAAAGAGCAAAATAAGAACATTGATGGATTTGTAATAGTGTAAGTCATAGGGTCTCGACTGAGAAAGAAGAAAGCAAATAGGGAGTGGAGTCAGAGGAAGGTTGGCAGGGTAAAGGAAGTAGTCAATGCACATATTGCTCATGTGGATGAAGTTGAAAGCCATTATTGTGGTCTAACAAGTGAATTTCATGTGCTTATTATAGGGTATTAAAGAGTATAGAGAGATGTATTATTAATACATCTGTTGTGATAGTTAACTTTCATGATCAGTTTTACTGGGTTAAGATGCTTCAAGGATCATTAAATCAGCACATCTATAGGTGCTGTGGCTTTCCAGAGATGAGTTCTGGCCTAATGAGTATATTTCTGATACGCTGATGACTCATGGTGTGACAGTAGTGAAAAGTAGGAGCTAGGCCTCATTGGAGAAAGTAGGTTACGGGGGAAATGTCCTTTGGAGTTATTTGTCTTAATTTCTTCCTGAATCCCACTTTTCTCTGTTTCTTGTTCTCCATGAGCATTTCTACTCTGCCACGGTACCTCTGTCATTATGGGTGACTGGCATCTCTGAAATCAAGAACCATAATAAGTCTGTTCTCCGTTAAGTTTTTCTGTCATTTAGTTCTTTGCAGGTAAGAAGAAGTCAATATATTTATCAGATGTTTATGCATATGCATATAAACTCTAAGTCAAAGTTTAGCATTGAGAAATGTGCTTTTTGTATACATAAATGAAACATTTTGGCACTGTACCAAGTGCCAAATTATGGAAAGTAATGATGTCAAATAACAACGCAGGGTGCTGTTGCCATACAGGGTGCTGTTGCTGTACACAGTGGTCACATTTGGAAGTGTGAGACCTTAGGATAATCCAGGGTTAAAATTTACGAAGAAATCAGTAGATGTATCAAGAGTGGCTGCATTTAGTGTAAGAAAGAGGAGATGAGAGAGGAGTCCAAGGAGGTGATGGGTTGATTTTTAAAGGACCTCATAGCTTGTGGTAAGAAAATAAGAAGACCTATTACTGGGTCTTACTATAAAATAGAAAGATTCAACATAAAATATGATCACTTATAAAGCATAGAATTATTATCTGAGTTGATTCTAAATCTATAGAATTGTTAAATTCTCAAGGATGAAGAAATTAGTTAAAATAACATCAAAACAATGAGAAATGGACATATTTTACCTGAAATGTATTAATGTATCAATATGAAGCAATATTACACATAGAAATAATGCATACAAAGCATTACTGAATTTGTTAATCTTAATCTGCTCATCAAAAAGAAATTAAATTTCCTCTGATTCTGAGGAATATTTGGTTAGTTTCTATTATGCTTTCTATTATATTGACGAAAATATTAGATAATTCCCCACCAACTTAAGCATACTATGTAATACCTCCAATCTAATGTAGGTGGAACTGTACCTTTTCTCTCCAGTGACAGAAGCCTTTGATATGCTTCCGTTAATTGGAAAAACAATCGTCTTTGAAAATTTTCCTGATCCTTCTGATACATGGGAAATCACTGAAACCATCGGCAAAGGAACTTACGGGAAGGTTTTTAAAGTCCTGAACAAGAAAAATGGCCAGAAAGCAGCAGTCAAAATTTTGGATCCAATCCATGTGAGTTACTTTCAGGGATTTTTAAAAGAGTGTGTTCATTCACTTGTTTGTTTCCATGTATGAATATGCATGTTCATGTGTGGAGGTGCATGTGTAGGCAAATGTGCAAATAGGTGACTATGGGTGCATAAGAAGGCCAGAAGGCAACCTCAGCTGCTATTCCTCAGGCTGCATTTACATTGTTTTTGAGGGGAGCAGAGTTTCTCACTGGCCTAGAACTCACTCCTTAGGCTCACCTGGCTGGCTAGGGATCTGCCTGACTCTGCCGATCTACTCAGCTTTCCTAGCTTTGGTTTAAGAAGAATGTACCACCACATTCAGAATTTTTACCTGGGTCTGGGAGTAGTGGGAAATGGACTTGGTTTTTCTGCTTATGGGGTAAGCACTTTACAATTGAGATATCACCCCAGCCCCTAGCTTTTATTTTTCAAATCTCTACCATATTTTTCTCTGTATTAAACACTTTAATAGTCTGGAAGAATCTTACACTGGCTCACTCACCACAGTGTCATTTTGGCACTTTGTTACATGTGCAAAACACATAATAAATAGGAGGAACAGCAAGAAAAATAAGCAGAGGGTGAATTATTTGCTCCTCCTGTTTAGTATGTGTTTTGCACGTGTAACAAAGTACCATAAGTACCTAAACAAATGCATCAGGACGTAAATGCAGCTCTCCACAATAAAGCACTTTACTGAACTGAGTTGATTGAATAGCACTTTATTCTTTAAAAAAAAAAAGTCATAGAAACAAAGTCTTGGGTCTAGAAGTTCTCCTGAAAATATGATTATACAAAGCTCAGTCCATTTTTCTCATACTCACTTGGGCTTTGGGTACTATTTCTCTTAAGTCAAATTGGAGAGGATTTTAAAAAGTGTTAAATTGTAAAACGACCACAGTTGATACACCAGCATGCATGGGGGAAAGCTCACAGGTTCTGGGATGAAGAGATTCAAGCAATTATTGACCTTGAGAAAGGGGAAATCAGTCTTTTCCAGGGATGAACCCCGTTAGTCCATACAATTCAAAGTGATCAGTCCTCAATAGACAGAAACAGCACTAAATGTAGTGTGTGTGTGTGTGTGTGTGTGTGTGTGTGTAACTATAAGGAGAGGAATAACTCGTGAATTTGAGAGGGAGTGGGTTAGGTACAGGAGGTGGAGTTGGAGGCATGAGAGGGAAAGGGAAGGATAGAAATTTCATATTTTACTTTATGTGTGAAATTTCAAATACTAAAAAAATACATATTTAAAAAGTGACATTGTTAATAAAAGTTTTCATAGAGGAAAACATACTGAATTTTGTTCAGAGAAGGGAATTTTGACATTTGCCTTCGTGCTCTCATCGCAGAGATGGTGTTGGTTGGTTGATCGGGTGACATTTCTCATTGAAGAACTGAACTTCCTGTACAGCCCTACTGTTCTCTCAAGTCACCAGCAGGGGTTCCCTACACTGAACTGTACCTAACAAGAGTTGGCAGTTTGTGATTATCCAAACCTTCTAGAAATAACTAAGTTTCCCTAACATGCAAATGACTTGAATAAGGTCAGAATCATGTATGCCCCAAGTTCTACTGAGGGTCACGTTTATTAGAGACTCTTGCACGCATTGTGGAAGTGTGCAGTGGTAGAAATGATAAAGGAGGACACTGCAGTTCTGAGACCTTCACATGGCCTGTGCACCATCAAAGGCTACTATAAAACTACCTGGCTCTTTATTTATCTTAAGGGTGGTTATTTTTGGATTATTTATTTGTGCTAAAACCATTATAACTGCAGTATTCTACGCTATTTTAAGTAGAGGATTGGAGGAAGGAAGCTTTATTTTAAAGTAGGAAAGCTGATGGAGTAGAAGGGAAGAATAGACAATGGAAGTTCCAGGTTCTGTTTATTGCATGTACACAGCTCCTGGTTGAGTCTTTTGCCACTTATGTGAAGGGAAGAGACACAGTTGTGCTCTGCCAAAGCACATTTCTTTTTTCTTCTCAGCTTTCTTGGTATTAAGGCTGAAGATTTGGAACAACAGAAAACACTTCAGACCAACCTCAATATGCACCCCAAATGAACATGTCTTTCCCATTCCTTTCCTTATCAGCAAGAACAAGTAGCTTATGATACACATGATCTTTCCTCTTCCACAGCTTTACTTGTGTATGATGTTCTTACAACACTTGAAAATGAAGGTTTTTAAATATGCTTAAGAGAGAAGAGGAAGGATGATGGGGAGGAAAGGGAAGAGACGGGGAGAGAGAGAGAGAGAGAGAGAGAGAGAGAGAGAGAGAGAGAGAGAGAGAGAAAGGCATGTTGGAGGCCAGAGGAAAACCTCTAATCATCTAGGCATACTTTTGCTTTCCTTTCCTCATTGCTGGTCTGCAGCTCACCTTAGGCAAGATGGGCTGGCCAGTAAGTCTCCAGCTCCCTGTCTCTACACCTCAGTGCTAGATTACAAGTGCACACAACCGTGCCCTTCATTTTTACTGAGTTCTAAGCATCAGAATCAAATCCCTGGTGAATGAAGTAGTTCATTAACTGAGCTATCTTTCCAGCTTTCTACTGTGTTTTAATGAAAGATTAACAACTACAGTAATTTGTTATTTTGCTGATTTTATTCTCATCATAGAATACATGCATTTTCCTAAAAATTATTTGTTCTTCATTCATCATGTTACATCATACTGTTTCATACTGTTTCTCTTATTGTGTGTAAGTTGTTGCATATAGACATGGTGTTCTAGAAACACACCCAAGTGATTTTCCAGTTTTTTATTCAAGTATCCACTCAGTCTGCTTCTGGTGGATAGCTGTCAGTTAACTTAACCTTATATTGTATCATATGATTTAACACCATTTCAGTATTTTAAGTAGAAATTTATTGCCTCTATGATAAGGTTTTGATAACTTCCAAATATATCATGTTCTGAACCAAAGAAACTAATTTTTTAGTCTTATTTTTAAATCAGTGTCTTTGTCATTATGATCAAATCACTAATACAGTACAAATAAAACACCTGGAGTAGTTCTCCATTTGTACGCAAGGATACCCTTTATTTCTTCCTTTTACAGTTTGGTTAAATTAATACAGCTTGAGGAAGCATTGAATTAGTATAAAAATAATAAACTCTCTCGACAGTGTAATGAGAGATTTCAATACTGTGTTACAAAACACGTTCCAACAACTATGACCTTACTTTAATGAAGTTAGAATAATATTAATATTCTAATATTATTTATTGGCATAATATGAGTTTTCTCATGGTTGTCTTTTTATGACCTGCTTTAACCTAGGATATCGATGAGGAGATTGAAGCAGAGTATAACATCTTAAGAACACTTTCTGACCACCCGAATGTGGTCAGATTCTATGGTATTTACTTTAAGAAGGACAAGATAAATGGAGATAAGCTATGGCTGGTTCTTGAGGTGAGTGCCAGCGTTGTTTGTGTGATGAGATTTGTGTTGTGGTCCTGGAATGATTTTGTGTTTACGTTACATCTTCAGCATGCGAAGCCTGTGTTTAGTGTGTTCCTTGTTGCTGATGTTCCCAGTATAATGTACCATTTGGGGATTGACTTCTTAGACACGTCAATCCCCAAATTAAAAGTCTACAGAAAATTAAAAGTCTACAAAGACCACTGAAGTCCATGATAAAAAACTAAAGAAACTAAGGTGATTTTGTCATACAGAAAGAAAAGCTACAAGGGAATTTCATCATAATATATATTTTTAAACATATTTGGCCAGGTGGTGGTGGCACACATCTTTAATCCCAGTATGTGGGAGACAGAGGCAGGTGGATTTCCATGAGGTTGAGGCCAGCCTTGTCTACAAAGTAAATTCCAGGACAATAGGGGCTACACAGAGAAAACCTGTCTCAAAACAAAACAAACTAGTTAAATAAATAAAGGTTTAGTTAATATGTGAATGAAGTCCTCTGCTAGGGCTAGGGTATAAGAGGATATTAATGCTAAGTAAGCATCCTTAAAAATAACTCTGTTAATACTTGCATGTAATTAAAATGGTATAAAAGCAAAAAGAAGAGGGGGGATGGGTTAGGGTGTTTCTGGGGTGGGGAAATGGGGAAAGGGGATGACATCTGAAATGTAAATAAATAAAATATCCAATAAAAATTAAAAAAAAATAAAAAATAACTGTGTTTTTATTTGATCTTTATTAAAAGATAATGACTTATAGAACTAAGTATCTACTTTTATGGAGAAAAAAAATCTTGTCCCAGATAGTTTTCTGAGTAAATTGCTATGTGCAGCAGTGAAGCGCTCTTTAGAATCTCCAGAGTGTGGTTTCTTCTACTGAGCAGTCTGTTCTGAGGCAGGTTACTGAGAACCCACCCGTCCCTAAGGTCACTGACTGCCGGGGCTAGAATTCAATGTTTCATTACTCAAGTAACCATTAATTCAAACAAAAACTCGCCCCCAGGAATTTTAAATGTTGCTTTTTGGCCAGCAGAATGGCTCAGAAAGTGAAGGTGCGCCCGCCAAGCCTAAAGCCTGCATTTGATTACTGGAACCCACATGGTAGAGAGAAGAGAACCAACTCCTGAAAATCATCCTCTGACCACAGCCTTTATTTGATGAAGTAGCAGCATAATCTTTTTCATGTTAATTACTGTCTCAGTATTTGATTGTTTCTTGTGAACATCTACTTGTTTTCCTGGGGTAGTTGGTCTTTGTGCTGCTATGATAAAAAATACCACAGACTAGTAATTTATAAAGAAGGAAAACAGTGCAACATAGTGAGACTCTGCCTTCCACTCAAAAACTGACAGGAAAACTAGGCACATGAACAACAGACAACAGCAAAAGCAGGCAATCCAAAGAGCTGGTAATATAATACCAAATGTCCACCTACCTTACTGGGACCACCTTGTCCTGTATAGCCCTTGATGTTTTGTAATGCTGTGCTGAGAAAACTAGCTGAGCCTCTCTAATCTCCATGGTACCATTTAAACATCAGCAAGATTTTTCATTCAGCCTTGAGACCCTGTGTGCCTAAGTCTAGAGGTCTGCCTATATCTGGTCCCTGATGTTCCTCTGCTGGTTACCTGGGTGGAGCTTATTCCTGGATCCTTGGCCTCTGTCTTAGATAGGGTTTATTGCTGTGAAAAGACACCATGACCAAGACAACTCTTATAAAAGAAAGCATTTAATTGGGGCTCTCTTTCCATTTCAGAGATTCAATCTAGTATCTTGGCAGGAAACATGGCAACATGCAGACAGACATGGTGCTAAAGGAACTTAATCCATAGGCAGCAAAAGAGGATTGTCTTCCATAGGCAGCCAGGACCACACTGGCCAGACTTAAGAATACATATGAGACCACAAAGTCCTGCCCCCACAGTGATACACTTCCTCTAACAAGGCTACCTCCTTCAATACTCTAAACACTGCCACTTGCCACAGGCCAAGCTTACTCAAACCACCACAGCCTCCTCCTTCCAAGTTTATGTCTCTACATTGCCTATCATGAAATAGTATAGGCATAACTCTTCTTAACCACTCTAATGATGACCTTGATTCCTTCTGCTTGTTTCTAATGTAACAGGAGAGCCACTCTCTTACCAGTGTGTGAGGCACACTCAGGCAGGCTCCTGGATGCTGGTACTCCGTGTGTTGGATGAGAAGGTGTCCAACCTTATCATTGGATGCTTCCAGATGACCCTTTGCTTTCTGACTCTTCTCTTCCGCAGAGGCCTTCCCTCCCTCATACTGCATGGGGTTAATGTGTTCTGGCAAGCACGAAATGAACCTCATCGAGCTCTCCAGTCCGTAGCTTCCTCAGCTTCGCAGCATCAATTCTGACATATGGATGTGATGTGATTCCATACGTAAGAGTTGGAATCTCTAGCCCATTGCTATCCCATTTTCTGTTTTCTTTATCTTAGACTTTTTTATTCCTTTATTAGCATTTAAATAGATATTCATGAGAAAGAGGAAATTAACCTGTCTCTCACCTGCAGCCTTTAATTATATTATAGAACCTTCAAAAATATAAAATAATATTTTTAAGAAGCTGTTCGGATTCTGAAGAGGTATATTTTGTTATCTGACATTTATAAAATTTAAATCACTGCTCCTTAGTATTAGACAATTTATTATTTCAAAGCTGCTTTTTATTTTTCTACTATAAGATAGCTTTATATCTTAAATTACATACTAAACAAAGCTAAACTTTTATTCATGTAAATTTAATTATCCAAGTAATAGAATGTAAATCGTGAACTTAAATCTTTTTTTCTTGACGTTAGTGAAGAATTTAAGAGTCTTTACTTCAGTTTTGCATTCATATATCTGAGCTGTTATGCTGTGTGAATCTTGAATGCATTTTTGCATACACAGCAAATAGTTTCAATATGTGTGTTTAGCTTAAAAACAGATTGTCAGTGAAATAGAGATTTGGGTTCTCTGGCTGATATGGATCTGAATGGGCAAGGAAACAATTTTGCCCAGAGCTCAAAATAAGATCAGTCCTTGTCTTTTAGCCTGTCAAACTTCTATTCTGATTATACTGGTATTTGTTAGTATAAAGCCTTGAAACTAGGGTTTATTTGGATTGAATTGAAGGCTGTCGATAATAGTTAAGTGTGGGAGTTTTTGTTTGTTTGTTTGCTTGCTTGCTTTTTGCTTTTTGCTTCTTTGTTATGTTTTTTTTTTTTTTTTGAGAAAAGGTGAAATGATTGACCAAAATAATTTTAATGGATTAAAATGACAAAAAGGAGTGTCATTTTGGCATAATGAATTAATAGGCCTCTTTGAATTTTGTTCATATGCTTCACTATATGGAAATGTTGAACATTTCCCTAGATGGCTTGAGAGAAGATAACAATGTCATTTAATAAACTAGCGTGATGACTACTCTCATTGTCAACCTAACTGGATTAGGCATCCCTTGAAAAACACTGCTGTAGGTGTCTGTGAGGGGAGTTTCCAGGGATGAGTAACTAAAGAGAGTCCTGCTTTACAGGTGGCTCCCACTATTCATGTCCTGGGGTCCCAGAGTGAATTAAGAGAGCAGCCAGGGTATCTCCAGCATCCATCCATCCCTCTCTGCTTCCCAGGTGAAGGTGCAGTGTAACCACCCTCCTCAAGGGTTTCTCTGCCACCATGGACCCCTAGCTTGTGAGCCCAAATAAATCTCTCATCCCTTAAGCTGCTTTTTGTTGGGTATTTTATTACAATAATGAAAAAAGCAAATAATATACATTTCTGTATATTATTCTGTATAATAATCTGATCTAGCTGAACTAACAAAGTTGGGGTGGGCATAAAGAAAGTGAGAAGTTGGTAAACTGAATATAATTATTATAATTTGAATATGTAAATTATACTAATTACACATACTCAGAAGTGGCTAGAAGTACAATTACTGTATTTGTAAGTGTGAATGGTGCAGGTGTTACTTAGAGGCACATTTTACAAAATTGGCTGTGGCATCAATACTTTGTGCTCCGAAATGACTGATAATTATACCTCTTATCATAATAAAGCCCAAATAAATTATTTTACATTAATATATCCAAAGACTGGGCAAAGAGGGGTAATGTTACCCAAAGAATCATGCTAATAACATCTGCTTTTAATGTGAGTCCCTCTAAATAAGTTATGTGCTGGAGGGGTTAATCTGAGCGGTGAGTGACAGGCCTCAGGATCCACCAGCCTGCCAGGTGGAAGGCCATGCTAGCAAATGCAAGTGCCTGTAGCAACTTCTAACTCAGGGTAACTCTTTTCATTTAAATTTTAATCCAGAACTGAGATTCTAGGAATAGAAATTTTCCATATCTTACTCGGACAGTCTATTTTTAACTGTGTATTTTCATCCATTCTGTTACTCCACAAATGTCTGAACACCGACAATACACCAGACTCTTTTCAGGAACCGCTTCCATTTGTCTGATCTGTGTGTTCATTTGCAGTCTTATGTTTCTGCAGGTTAGTGAAAGCAGCCATTGCTGCCTGATTCCACTAGACAAAAACACTTCATAAAAAGACAAGGGAGTCAGGGTAGGCGGTGCCTCCTGCTTTGTCTGCTGTCTATGGAACACCTGTGGAGGTTTGTGTTGTCACGGTATGCTCTATTATTTGTAGTGATGCACATATACAAGCAGGACAGGTGATTTTATTTGTTTTCCCCATGCTTCATTATACAAGATATTAATATGTCTGTCCTGTTTAGTAAGATATAGGCACCACTTTTGACTTTGAGTTTCCTTAATCCCCTAGTGTTTACTGTTGAGGTCCATAAAGGAAAAGGGTGGTGTGGACCTGAGGAAGTGAAAGTGGGGTTAGGTTTCTGAATATTCTTATCATCCAAACTACGGAGAGCAAAACAATAGAGCCATATTGACTTCAAACATTTCCATCAATCCTGCGCAGCTGCTGAGCACAAAAGAAGACCTGATGTTTTCCTGTAATTTCTGCTCCTTGGTCGAATGAACAGCCACATTTTAACTACAGAGGAAAACCCAGACTCTGAAGCCATTTGTTCAGTATGCCTTTAGCCATAATAGAGCCAAAATTCAGAAGAGGACATCCCTCTATTAAAAGAGCCTTTCTGGCCTAATGCATCTCTGTGCTAATCGCTCCCTCCATGGTGGTCCTACAGAATGTGTCCTGGTCTTCAAATCAATCATTCCTGATTTGTTCATTTGTAATAGTGACACTGCTTTCTTTCATGACCTTCCAAGTCTAGAAATTTTTCTCTTTGAAATTATGTTCCTTTCAGGAAATCAAAGACTGTCAATTACAGGTGGTGTTTGAAAACACAAAACATTCAGTAAATTGTAACGAAATCTCTCAAATATACATTGTAGGTCACTGAAGTGGTCTTCATACACTATGTGTCAGGAATTATTGGTTATTCTGGGTTTTTTTATACTTACATCTTGAAGTAATATAAGGTCTGCCATAGGGGGGAAACAGGAAGATAAAAAAGACAACACAGTGAATGAAGGTTTTTCTATTTGTTCAGAATTAACACGTTTATATTATGTAGCTAGGAGGGTTTGCCAAGCCAGGGCAATCCTTCTGCTGTGTCAGGAGCAGGACAAGAGTGGAAGCTGGCTCCAGCTTCCTCTGGTATCCCGGCATTGTTCCTTCTTCCCTGTGGCAGCTCACGATTGTGAGTGGAGCTGTAGACTGACAGCATGATTCCTTTCATGCTCTCGGGGCTGAAAAACCATTCCCAGCTCTCATCTAAAAGGCTGTTATTTCATGTGTCTGCAGCAGAATAGACAGTGATTACCTGGGGTCATTCCATTTATGGTTTTGTTTAAAGAGCAAGATGGGAAAAGAGCCTAAGTGTCCTCCTTTATGTCGCTTGTCCTAGAAATACGTAAATAACATACATAAGTCTCACTGTCCTTCTTGCCTATCATATACATTAGAGCTTGCTAAAGTCACTGTTGCTTGCACAAGAGTGCCAGTTTATAGTGTTACTTCAGGGATTGTGTTGCTAATTACTAGATTAGTAGGTTTTCTTTATGTACGTTAAAGTATTTCATCTGATAAATTATTTTCTTTTGTTAAAGGTTTTTAGTTATCAAGTGTTTCCCCAAGAATTTTAAAACATCTTAGAGTAAGAGAACTGTTTTGTATTTGGATTCAGTGGCTGGTGATTTCCAAAATACATCTCAAATGAATCAGTTATCAATGATACCTTTAAACAATTGATTTCATACTAGAAAGCTCACATGACATGTCACACAGTATATGAGCACACATTAAAGAATGCCTCGTAGGTGGTGTCTGCTTTCATAATTGTTTTATCATGTTTTTGGCATCTAGAATTTAACATGTAAATACATTTTATTGAAACTTGTCACACTTTGAGCAGACCCTGTCTATACCATAGGAAAACCTGACCTGTTACTGTGCACACATGTGCATTTGTGTGGATACCTTTATAGAATTTATATCTAGTCAGTTGTTTGTATCTGGAACTCACCTCTTACTTTGGACTGGCCAAGGTTGGAGGCTTTCAGTACGGGATCAAGATGAACTTACATTAGAGGTGATTAGTGTAGTGGTGGAGAAATTATTTAAAGCTAAATTAATTATTGTTGCTAGTGATACAAAGAGTATAAACAGGCATGTCAACAGAGAATAAAAGAGAAGGCCTTTGACAAGGAGAGACAAGGGATCTGTTATCTTAACTTGCTGACAGAAAAGAGACATGGTTGCAGGAACTTTCTTCTCCACAGTATCCTCCAGACTTCAAGTGTGGACTGCTTGTACCGATGAAGGAGAAAATTCATGAATGAAATTTGGAAGCTATTTTGAGACAGGATGCTCTCTCTATTATGTAGCCCTGGCTCTCCTGGAACTCACTATGTAGGCCAGGCTGGCCTTCCCCATCTCTGCCTTCCAAATACTGAGATTAAAGGTATGTGCCACCATGCCCATTCTTAGAATACTCAGATAACTCTTGTCTAAGGAGAGGCTAGAAAGCACTCTTCAGGTTCTCCAATTGGCAGAGAAATAAGTGGTAATCTTCAAATACACAGACAGAACACTAGACAAAGCTGCCAAAAAATACAGTGTCTTTCCAACAGCAGGAAAGTGCTGAGCAGTATAAAGCTCACCTTTATTCTTAGAGGCAAGCCTATAATAGCACCAGAAAGGCATCACTCAGGAGGTGTTTGAGATTTGGAAGTCCCTCCATAAGCTCACCTATTTGAAACTAGTCTCCACCTGGTAGTGATATTTAGGGAAGTTGTGAAACCTTTAAGCCTGGTTCTCAACCTTCCTAGTGCTGAGACTCTTTAATGTAGTTCCTTATGCTGTGATAACCCCCAATATAAAATTATTTTTGTTGCTACTTCACAACTGTAATTTTGCGACTGTTATGAATCATAATGTATGTATCTGATAAGCAAGATATCCAATGTATATCCCACTCTCCAAAGGGGTCACAGCCCGCAGGTTGAGAACCACTGTTTTAAAATATAGGTCTCAGCTGGCAGATGTAAGCCACTAAGTCAGGTGGTGGTAGAAAACCAGGGTACTTCAGCATTATGGCTCATCCCGCCTCGTTTCCAGATGAGCATCTTGTGGTACTATGTGAGAAACTGTGATACCCACCATGCCTTCCTTTCCAGAATGAACACGCCCTCTGAACCATGAGGCAAAATGAAGCCCTCACCACTGAAGCTGTTCCTGTCACATAATTGGATCACAGCGATGAGAAAAGCAGCTAATGCTGAGATCAAAGCAATTCTAGCAATTCTGCCTAACTGAAAAGATTGGAAGGGTGTCCATAGTTAGAAGAAGGAGAAGAGGCCATGCAGTAAACTTCCTCCCGAAGGGAAAAGTGTGTGTGCAACTAAATACATGTGAGAAAGGTTTTGGACTAGAACAAAGTGTGCTGGTGCTGAGCCGAGAGCAAAGCAGAGGAGGGATTAATTGCTGTTATGCAGCAGTGCGCACAGGAGGAGCTTGCTGCATAGTGAGGTAACTATACCTGCAGCATTTACTAAGGGACCCCAGAAAGGTTGCAAGTTAGAGAAAAGGTTAAGTTAGCCTTATGAGAAGAACTTCCCGGAAGGCTTGAATTAATCTATAAATTAATTAGTGCCTTCCAGCATGAAATTTAGTGTTCATTCATGTAAGACAGTAAAACCCAGAAATTCAATAACATTAACAATAGCCAGTTCCAGTATTAAGTTTTATACATATAAATATATAAATATTTACATTTACATTATACATATACATATGTATAAATACACATTTATACATATATACACACATATATAAATATATATACATATGTATATATATATATATGAAAATGTGAACCAGTCAGAAGAAAGTGTGATCAGTAGAAAGAGGCATTGGAATTAGCAAGTTAGAACTTCAGTGCTGTTAGACTTCTTTTTAAAAGGAACATTAATGACATTGGAATAAATGGAAACTGTAAGCTCTAAGTGGAACTTTTAGAACTGAAACAGCAGTCACTATGAAAAGAAAATAAACCATAACTACTGAGGTTAACTAAATGAGTGGGTCTGAATTCAGGCACATCACAGCTGTCCACCCTGAACTATACTGAGATTTATCATAGCCAAAATGCAAAAAACTGACACTGAAGAGAAACACAAGCAGAGCAGAAAAGGATGCATGACACACAGGAGTCTGACATTTCCTAGGACACCCTGGAATGATATCTGGGAAGTAAGTCCTCAGTGAAAAATGATGTCATCTTAGAATTCGAGACCTAGCTAAAGTATTCATGAATTATGCTTAAAATAAAGACAAGCATGGTGGTGATTTGAATGAAAATCACCCCAGAGGCCCACAGACATTAGCACTATTAGGAGGTGTGGCCTTGCTGGAGGAAGTGTGTCACTGTGGGTGGGCTTTGAGGTTTCAGATGCTCAAGCCAGGTCTCCATTCCTGCTGTCTGTTGATCCAGATGTAAACTCTTAGCTACCTCTCCAGCGCCATGTGGCCTGAGGGTACCATGCTTCCTGCCATGCTGAGAATGGACTAAACCTCTGGACTCTCAGCCAGCCCCAAATAAGAGACTATAAATTTGAAAAGTACAAACAGGACACGGTACATGGGAGGAAGGAACCGGAAGAAGAAAATAATATAATTATCATCAAAATTTTTAGTTCTGTTTTAATATTCCCTATTTGACATTAGCACCAAACCTTTCTTGCTTTAATGATGGCTTCCCTTAGAATTTGAATACATTTTTCATTCCTGCTTTTATGCCTCTGTCTGCCAGGAGCGTCCTCAGTGTCCTTTCGCATACAACTCCTGTTGTCTATTTTTTTTTTTCATGCCTATAAAACAGCATTTTCTTATTTCTTCCTTTGTCTCATACTGTGATTGGAAACTGAATGTTTTAGGTAATCCTATTGTAGGAATTTTAAATGCCAGTTCTCTTGGAGGACTTACTGTTTTGACTTGTTTAGTAAATACAACTAAGTATTTTAATAAGTTGGATTTCCCCTTATGTTGCTCCTTAGAGGCCTTGTTTTGGCATGTTCACAGTTACCCACAATGACAGTGCCTTCTAACAGGGTTTTCTCTACCTTCTAGGGTTGGGAAGTGTGCACATTTATGTGTGGGTGCATGTGTGTAGGTGTGTGGATCTGTGGGGGCCAGAGACATCAGGTGTTATTCCTTAGGCTCTGTCTGCCATTTTTGTTGAAACATGGTCTCTCATGATTAGGGACACTCACCACCTAGGCTAAGGTCAGAAAGCCCCTGGGATCTTGCTGGATCCACCTCCCTAATTTTGGAATTACACACATGTGTTACCTCAGCTACTTATACATTAGTTCTGGGAACCAGACTCAGGTTCCTGTACTTGTAAAACAAGCATGTTCCCAACTGAGCTATCTCTCCAGCCCTAGCTAGATCTTTCTTTGATTTTTCTATAAGCCCGTGTGCTTCTGTATGACACTAACCTATTGAACTTCACGAACTGTATGCTGATTTCTCTATAGATTTCAGCAATGTCCTGGGGCAAAGAATTGCTTCATAGTTTGGTCAGCTAAATACAGGCACACTTTCTGTGAGTAGTCTTTTTGTCTTGTTTTGTTTTTGTTTTTGTTTTGTTTTTTGAGACAGGGTTTCTCTGTGTAGCTCTGGCTGTCCTGGAACTCACACTGTAAACCAGGCTGACCTCAAACTCAGAAATCCGCCTGCCTGTGCCTCCCAAGTGCTGGGATTAAAGGTATGTGCCACCACTGCCCGGCTTCTGTGAGTAGTCTTGAGGACCCCAACAGAGTTCTTAGCTGCTTCTTTGATCCTGCCTCCTGCACTACATGGTCTATAGTTAGCCTGCGGCTCTCACAGAGCTCCACACCACCTTGCAATTATCAGCCTCTCCACTATTTTCAAAAGTTTTCTTAGATTTGAACATCTCAGTCTCTCACAGATAATATCAGATGTGTTGGTGAGGACTTTGCAACCCTCCGTTCTCATGGCATCCTGTCCACAAAATCTCTGGTCCACTGCTTCAGAGCTGCCAGCGGGGCCAGGGGTCCACATCACATGTTCTTGCTTCTTGAGCAAAACTCTGGACTAATGAAAAAAAAACTCTATTCTCCACTTGTCTCTTCTGGCCTTGTACATTATACCTAATGAGCGAGCCTGGGAGAGAGAGCATTATCAGCCTGCTCACCAGAATTAGGGTCTCCATCCTGTGACTGGGGACACAGCGGAGGAAGGACACCCCTCGCCCTTGCCTGGGATGTAGCTTCTACAGCACAGGTGTGGGAGTACATGAGCAATGCATGTAGTCTGCAAGCAGCTATGTCCCTGTTACTTTAAGTGATTCTCTGTTTTTTGTTTTTTTATTGATGTTTAGTTTACTAGAAAACTGCATCCATGAATTCTTTATACTGACATTTTTTTTGAAACAAGAATCTTTTGAAATATTTTAAAGAGAATTTATTTATTGACTACTTTTTGGAGGCCAGCCTTACATTGACAAAGAAAGACAAAGACATTACAAAGAACGAGTCTGACATTCTGCATGCATGCGCATTGTCTGACAGGATTTGTTCCAAAATACTAGTTTGTTGAAATCTTAAAACAAATTTGCTGAAACAAAACTTCTCAGACAATAATTGAATTTAATAAAATAAAACTGGGGGTTGGGTGGGAGGCAGGAACCATGAAACTGTGTGTTGAAATTCAATGTCCATGCTTCAAACGCTCCCAGCTAGTAAGAATAATAGAAATCTCACCTAATAAAATGGACCCACCCAACTTAAATATAAGTGAGGGCTTTACAGCAACATTTATAAGAAATGTTTAACACTTTTAGGCTTAGGGAAATGTTAAGTTAAAAGCATAAAGAAATGCTATTTGGTGTAATATTCATATGGCTGAACTTACAACGGCCGATGATGCTGGGAATCAGTGAGGTTTTGAAGCAAACTGAACCCTTTCCCATTGCTCATGGCAGTGTAAAATGGGGCGGTCACCGTGAACGTGTATGGCGAGCTCTTACCCCATCCCTGCATGCGCTGATATAGATGCACGTTCTAAAGGAAGACTGGAGCGTGAGTGTTGGCAGTGCCTTTCTAAAATGAACAGAACAAAACTGAACTAAGCACTGGAAAACAATGGCGCTTTCGTGACTCAGGGCAAAACGTGGTCTATTTCGGCAGATGCCCTCAGAAGACACTGAGAACAAAGCAAAGAAAAGGCAGGAAAAATAAGAATCTCTAACTCCAGATATTAATAATCCTTTCTTTACAATCTCACGTTCTGTCTCAATAGGAACAGACTACATTCCGAAGGTCTGTAAAAGCTGCCTTTTGAAAGTGCTGCAATGTTGCTTACGGAATGACCTCACTGTTATTTTGGCTTATGTCTGTGTGTTAGAGAGCTGAGAATGCTCTCAGTTTATGGAACCCTGATTTAGAAAAATTATCCCTCAATTTTGTTTGATTAAAGAGCTTCCAGGATCTATTTTCAAATTATCTTGCAAAGCTATATACTTGGGGTGAGGGTGAGGGTGGAAGTTATAAGCGCCTATCATGAATTCTCTTCCAGTTTATCTTGGAGATGTAAAATTGCTTAGGTTAAATATAGCACCATTCACTCTTCGGGGTGTTGTTCATTTGATGATCTATCATCTAACTAAAGAATATCTGCAGTTCATTTTGTATATTTCCATTCTTTTGTTCATTAAAAAATGTCATGTTTCACTTTAAGGTTTACTCTGGGTCTTTCATAAGGATGACGTTTAGACTAGTAAAGACAGTTCATTTCATCAGGACAGTATTTGAATCGTCACTAACTGTCAGAGAGGAATCAGAGTTTCAGTCGTGACAGTTCTGTTAGGGAACTCTTTAAGAAAATAAGCCACAAAATCATCAGTAAACATTGATTCTTATTCTCACAGTAATTTCCACACTTTTATACATCTTTCCATTTTTTTTTTTATTTTAATGTAACTCTATACAGTTCATTCAGAAATAAAGTTTTGCATTCCTCAGGTTAAACCAACTGTTGCCTATAGCTGCTTGGGAAATAGATTTCTTGGATAGAAAATGTATCATTGAGGTTGGACACATCTGGATGGAAGGAATTATGAAGACCTCCTAATCAAGGTCTAGGCAGAAGTTCCCCTGTGAGTCCACAGTGGTGACAGGACCACAGTGAACCAGTGCACTGATGAGAGAACATGCTGAGATGTCCTGGGTAGGCTGTGTGCTCTGCTGCCTCTTGACCTCTGATGCTAACTAACCAGTTTGGCCTCTATTAGTCAGCATCTACTTCAGAAGGAAGCCTTGATGAGGGCTGAGATAAATCAATCTAGGAATAGCATTAAATCATTAGTTGTCAGTGTACTTTGTTTAGCAGAATAATAGCAGGTTTTCGCTAAGGCTTGGGGCCTGTCTTGCCACAGGCTCTGGGCCCTGATTACAACACCAAGCATGGACCCCATCTTGTGGAGTGGGCCTTAAATCCAAAGGCAGGCATTTTCTCCTTCTCTCTCTTCATCATTTCCCTGTGTCCACATTGAGAAGGATGCCTACTGCCAGGACATCCGAGAGGAGCTCACTGTATTTGGTGCATGTGGACAGATTCAGCATGATTTCAATGTTGCCCTCTCTGTGTTTTCATTATGACTGGTTGTTTGGTTGGCTGAGTGATTGAATTTTATATCCAAACCTCTACTTTCTAAATATGGAATATTTTCAATGCATATTATAATTATATAATGCATATTTCATTATATTTCATTATTATAATTGAAATATAATGCATATTTCAATTATAATACAGTATAAAATACCAATGAAATTAGAAACAAAGGAAATAAAGTCCCTATATTTTCAAGCATACTGTGCTATCTCTAAATAAAATTTAACAATTCTTATCAGATAGTGATTTTGATTTTTTTAAACTTTTATCTGGAAAAAGCAAGTGACTATGCTCTTTGAAGATAGTTTTAACTAATATGACTCCCCAAACTGGATTTTATTTGTAAAAGATACTAAGTCCTAGAAATTGGATGATAAATAACTATAAATCTTGTGTAACACATTACTGTCTTAATTTCTTAGGTAACCCACACTTTCTTTTATGAGATTTAAAAGATGAAATTTATACAAAAATGTAAGTTTGAAAGGTAAAGATTGCTTATTCACTTAAAATTTCTGTATTTTTATTTTCAGACAGTTTGTGTGTTTATTCTTTGGATAAGAAGGTAGCTTGTTACTTTTCTTGTTGTAACAAAGTATAATGCTAAAGTAACTTAAAGGGGGAATTGTTTATTTGGGCTCACAGTTTGAGGGGACAGAGATGTGTAAGTACGGTGGCTGCACAGCGAGGCAGCAGCTCACGTTGTGTCCACAGTCAGGAAGCAAAGATGAGCTGACGCCAGTAGCTTTCTCTTTCCCCTCTTTATTCAGTCTGGGATCCTAGTCTAAAGAAAGGCTGATGCCAGACACTGAGGGAGGCGTCTGTCCTCAGTTAAATTGTTCTGGAAATGCCCTCATAGACATACCTACATGTTTGTTTTCTTTATGGTTTTATATCTATTCAAATTGGTAATGAAGTTTAGGTCATGATGGGTATTTGTGATTAATAATTTCAATGTATAAAGATTTGTAATTTTTTTATGTTGTCCCATTAAGCCTTAGAGTGGAAGAAAATAAAATTTTTGAGGGGGTCATTGGTGAGATCATAGAATTCTTCCATAATTACCAGTCATGTCTTTCTTCGAATATTCTTGTGTGGCTCAGTTGAGCTTTCTAAACAGAACAATTCACGTTTCAGCATTGCTTACAAGCACATTTTTGTATCTGTCATCGTGGGGATCTGGATCTTGCTCTGCAGTCTTGCTTAGTGGCTCCTGCACAGCCAAGGACAGTGTTCATATTTACCAGTGTGAAGAACATTTTTCTTTATTTACCACTAAAACTCTCCTATTTTAGTTAAAAAAAAAAAAAGGTTAGTGAGCCTAAGTAGAATCATAAGAAAAAGATATAATTTCCATCTTATGAGGGTCACAAAATATTATCTGTTTGGAGAAACGCCTAATCATTCTGATAATGAAAAGGTAGAGGCATAAGAAAAAATTGATAAAACTAAACTTCACCCTCCGAAGTACAGTATTGAATTTCACAAGACACAGTAGCCACAGTGAAAATGTTACAAATAACCTGGAGGGAGCCACCCTCTGTCTGCGATGGCAGACTCCACCCGTGCTGCTGGCCTCTCTGGACTGGATGGATACTTCTCATATGCATCTCCTATCCACATACAATCCACGATAGTGGATGTGAGTCCTCTAGTTAGGTTGTTGCCATTTATTTTAATCCTGGCACTGTTGGCATTTTGTCCTGAATGACTGCTTTGAGGAGGACTGTTCTCTGAGCTTTTGGATGGTTGGCATCACGCTCACCATTAGATGCCACGAGCAACTTCCTAGCCCCAGCCAAAAAAACTGTCTCTAAGCATTGTGAGGTATCCCTGAGAGTGGCTTTGACAACCAAAAGTGTCCTCCTTGTCATCTTTGATCTACTTGAATACCTGTCTCCACTCTTTGTACACGCTAATAGCTCAATAAGTATTTGCAGAATATGAAGAAATAATTGTGATTCTTCAAAACACATTTACCTTTAATTTATTATTAAGATGAATTCATATCTGTACGTATTGTGTCAAGAATTATTTCCTGGGTCTAGCACTTTACTTCATGTTGGTATAAACTTCAACTCTGAAGGTCTATTGACAGTTAGTGGTTGCTGGAGAAGACTGTCATTTTTTTCTATTGTTCATGCTTCAGTAAGTAATTTCCCATTCTTGCAAACAACTCTAACTACACATGGTAGGACATACACAGAATGAAGACAGGGAAGGTAGGAGGTGATCTGTTGGAAGAAGGGTTTCAACAAGAGAGGGGTGAGGGATGAGGGATGAGGGGTGAGGGATGAGGGATGAGGGATGAAGGATGGTAACAGGAAGGGAAAATGACTAAAATCCCTTATAATCATGCTTAACACTGTGAAAGAATAATAATGAGCCAGTTAAAAAAAATTAACCAAGTGTAAATTGTTCTGAGCACACACTGGAAAGTGATTTAATTTTATGTTGATTCGTGCTAGGTTTTATTGGCCCTTCACTGTGTTAGTGATAGCTGCTGGGCTTTTGCTTACTTGCTTGAACAAATGTGAGGTTTCAAGTGGTTTGGGATTTACAGAAAGTTTGAACTGAAAATGTAGATCATAACGATAAAGCCCTTTACTCAGATGGCCTCTGTCCTGACATTTTACATTAGAGGGGTGTTTGTTGCCATTCATAAGACAATAATGATACATTACCTAATACCCCAAATGATAACATTCAAGCATTTACATTCAATAAGTAGAGTGTTTCCTCCAATCCAGTGGTATTCACCAGATAGAGGTAGAAGCTTCGAAGGTAGAGGGAGGGTGGAGGAGGAGGTGGCAGGAAGGGACCAACATTCAAACAATATTAAAGAAGCAGTGGATGGACCTGAAATTTACTATGCTGAATCAATGAAGCCAGAATTCAGGCTTCTTCACAAACATAGTGGTATCAACCTAAACAAAACAACTAACCAGAAATTTTCTCCAAATACTGACATTTCAGAAGAATGGATCCTACTATGAGAATGCAGCAACCAGAGTGAAGTCAGGAATATTCAAAGACGCCGAGACTAGGTGGCAGCTTTTAAAGATAAAAAGATTTGCATTGTCTGGGTGGCACGGGTCTGAGCCTGAGCAGGTAGCTCTAGGCAGATGTGCCGAGAAGCTGCTTTGTTCAGTGGTGGCATCTAAGTTTGTGGTCCTGACAGCTTTGGGTCATAGGCGTGCTCCAACAGTACTGCATAAGTCTTTCTTCTTTATTTTTGGTAGAGCTGACATAAGTGACTCCACTTTAATTGTGACACGTTCATATTTCTTTCACAAAAGTCAGTCCCAGAGTGTGCAACCAGAGAGAACTGCACATTTAGACGAAGAGGAGAAAGGAGAGGAGGAGGAAGAAGAAGAGGAGGAAAGGGGAAGGAAGGAAAGAAGGTAAAAAGGAAAGAATGAAGGAAAGAGGAAGGACAAAAGAAAGGAAGGAGCTAGAAATGGCGTCTCTAACTTTTCTTTTCAGAATCTTGCTAACTGCTGACTACCTCTAGCACCTGGGTCTTTTAAAGGACTAGCCTGCATTTTGGAGGACTCCATTTCTTTTCAGTTCTTGCAAATAATTTTGTAATACAATCTACCAGCTTATATTAGAGGCAATCTGACCTTGTATGGTGCATGCATATTTCATCATGTTCTTCCTGATACAAAAGAAAGCATAGCCCTTGAAATCCTTGAAATGTCAGGCTGTACATAATTCCATATTAGCTGGAAGTTCACTTTGAGTGAAGAAAGAAAGCAATTATGAATGTGCTTCCATTTCTTCATCTTTAATATGGAGATAGTGATGCTTACTTCCAAAAAAAAAAGTGATGAAGTTTATGGTTAATCCATGCCAGTGTGTTAGGAATGTGCCTGGTACCCAGTAAGTGCTGGATGTATCTTGTCTGGTACTATCTAATCAAGACAGGTTCAGCATCCAGTAAAACTCAACCATATTAGAAAAGATTTTGGAGAAAATGTATTCATTATTTTTAATTAAAATGCTAAAAATACATTTGCTTTCACTCATCATACCTGCCTATACATGAGTTACAGGGTCAGAGCGATGGCTTGTGGGGTCCCAGGCAGTGATGCTTTTAGTGATACAAAAGCAGGTGATGAAGGAGAGCCAGTAGATCAGATTTGGGGCAAGAGAGACCACAGATAAAAGCCCTGGCTAATGGCAATGCTGAAGGCAGGGACGATTGTTTGTGGCATCAGGGCATCAAGGACTTGCAGAATCTAAGCATCCTTGTGATGCTGTCTCAGTCCAGAACCATTCAATCACAGACCTCTCTTCTCATATCCACTGCTGCATCGATGTTGGTCTTTTCTGCAGATGAAGTGCCTCCTTTGAAAGTTTATAGTGGGACTCAGTGTTTCCTAATATTGTAGAGTCCAGATCTGAACATTTTCTCTACCATATTCTTTCATCTTGTCTTATTCAGATTCTTCCTGCTTTGTATACAAAGAAGGAGGATGCTGAAGAGCAGAGGCAACATAATATTCCAAATTGTTTCCTAGAGTGTTATCTCTCATCTTTACTTCAGTGTACTTACCAATTTTGCCTGAAAGAGGGTTTGTTTCTTTTTTAAATTAGTGCACGTTTAAAACAATGTATATCCATCGACACTTTTGAACTATATTAACTGAAATATCAGAAACCAGAATAGCTTGTGAGGCTTACATCCTAAATTGGGGAATACATGTGTAGAATCACAACTCATATCCTTAAATTTCAGTAGAAGATAGAAGATTCTCCTCTACAGATTAATTTTGGTCAAAACTGTGTTCTAGTTATCAGTCCTATGTAAGCACAAATCTCTGCTCATTTCATTTGTGAGATCATAAAGATTAGGAGAATCACTTAGGAGGATAATAGAACAATTTTTTGAAAACATTTTAAGGAAATTTAAGTTTTATACTAAGAACTCTAAAACAACAAATGATTTTTAAAGAAAAATATTTATGATTTTTATTAAAATATTTACATGATGTTATGAATAATTTAGAAAACAAGCAAAACATATAATAAAAGAATGTATCATTTGTTATATTATCTCTTTTTTTCTATGCTATAGAATTTTATTTCTATACTTTTTTAAATTGGATATTGTATCTATTTACATTTCAAATGTTATCTCCTTTCTTCCTTTCCCCTCTGCAAACCCTCTATCCCACCTACCCTACCCACCCACCCACTCCCACCTCACTACCCTAGCATTCCTCTACACTGGGGCATCAAACCTTCATAGGACCAAGGGCCTCTCCTCCTACTGATGCCAGATAAGGTCCCTTCAGCTCCTTCAGTCCTTCCCCTAACTCCTCCATTGGGGTCCCAGTGCTCATCCGATAGTTGGCTGCAAGCATCTGTATTATTGGTCAAGATCTGGCAAAGCCTCTCAGGAGACAGCTATGTCAGCATGCATTTTTTGGCATCCACAATAATGTCTGTGTTTGGTGTCTGCATGTTGGATGGATTCCCAAGTGGGACAATTTCTGGATGGTCTTTCCTTCAGTCTCTGCTTCACTCTTTGTCTCTGTATTTCCTTTAGACAGGAGCAATTCTGGGTTAAAATTTTGGAGATGGGTGTGTGGCCCTATCCCTCAACAAGGGGGCATGCCTAACCTATGGACATGGTCTCAACAGGTTTTCCTCCCCTTTGTGGAGTATTTCAGCTAATATCATCCCGTGGGGTACCTGCAGGTAGGATTTGCTGAAGGAGGCAGAGGCAGGAGGATCATGAGTTTGAGGCCAGTCTGGGCTACACAATTTTTAAATGGGCTGGAGAGATGGCTCAACCAGTAAAGGCTAGGCTCACAACCAAAAATAGAAGGGTTCTATTACCTCTTGAGAAAGTACCATTTTAAAATTTAGGGAAGTTTCCTAATTTTTTGGAAGCATGTTCATTCTTTTTCTTATTGATAATATGCTTACATATATAAAATATTACCCAAGGACTAGATTCATCAGTTGTTCAGAGGCTGAAAGAAAAACTCAATTCATTTCAGGCAGAATGGGAACAGTGATGGTAGTAAAGAGTTGAAGAGAGTGAAGAAATTTCCTTAAAGATTGTTACTTAGTATAAAAAGCATTCATTCTTTTTATTTTAAGTGATTTCTTTTTTTATTTTAATGTTATAATACAATTCCATCATTTTCCTCTTTTCTCTCCTCTCTCTAAGTCTTCCCACCCATCTTCCTTGCTCTCAATTAAAGAATGCTAAGAAATAGTCTTCTCCTGGGATAGCACACCAGCTGATTACCCAGTATCAATGGTCAGCCCTGAGAACATACATACAAGTAACATTGTTCAGACTGAGTAGGATATATACAAACCAATTCTGTGCATTCATTATCTCATAAAATTTTTAAAGTTTTATTCCAAAACATACTTCTGATGTTTCTACTCTGAAAAGCTCCCCATAGTTTTTGTAATCCTGCTATGTTAGTAATGGATAGCTGCATTTGTAATTTATTGTTTAAGAAAAGCAACAGAATAAATTTACACTAAAATATATTGTATTCTGAATTATCATTAATTCTTATAGTGAAGTAAAATTTGTAAGTGGTAGATTTGTAATAGTATTAGTGAAAACCATATAGTGGGATAATGCCCAGCCACACAAGTTAAGACGGATACCTTCCATGGACTTTCTTCTCAGTCAGCTGTGACCTTTTTGAAGATAGCACTTCTACATTAGCAAATATCTACAGTTCCATAAAATGAATTCTTTCATACTTGTTTTAATGTCCATCTGATGCACTCATTTCCAGCTATGCAATGGAGGATCAGTGACTGATCTTGTGAAAGGATTTCTGAAGAGGGGAGAAAGAATGAGCGAGCCTATAATTGCATATATTTTACATGAAGCACTAATGGTAAGGCCATTTGAACTCTTTGTGCAATAATTAGGAGGTAGTTCTAACTAAATAAAATGTAGATCCCATTTTTAGAAAAATATAACTACCTTCGCATTGACTAGTACAGGGTCATATTTGGGTTCCTTTTTTAGAAGCCAGCTTTGTCTATGTCTTTGGGATCCTAATTTCTGCTCTTAAGTATTTTTTTAACTTTTATAGAAAAAGATAGAAAATAAATGTTTCTAATAGTTTTATTTGTCCATTATCTTAATAAGTGTATCTAGAATAATATCCTTTGTTGGAATCAACACATTTCTAAGATTTGGAGAGCAAGCAAAGCTCAGCAGGTGATGGTGCTTGCTGCCAGATGTAATGACCTAAGTTCAATCCAGGAACCCTCACAGTGAAAGAGAACTGAGCCATGAATTCGTGCACTCTGACCACACACACAACACACACACACACACACACCACGCACACATATATAAATAAATGTAATAAAAAAATTTAGAGATTTGGGCGGGAAAGCTGAGAAGTGTGCTCTTGTTTTGTAACTTTCTATATAGTCCAAGTTGGGAATGACAAAATTTGGATTTCACTAACCAATATAAAACATTGGTTTTTGAATGCTGATTTTAACACATGCTTGGTATTAATTCTCCACAAGTACACCACCTGAAAAATGTTTCTTTTTTCATACATTTTAAGAATCATTATTCACTTTTTCACCTTCCAGGGACTTCAGCATCTGCATAGCAACAAAACCATCCACCGTGATGTCAAAGGAAATAACATCCTGTTGACTACTGAAGGTGGAGTAAAACTAGTAGATTTTGGTAAGTTTTCTTGAAAGTGGATAAGGAGTAGCATGATTTTTATCACTTTCCAAGAGGCTCACCTTTTCTGCATTGAAAGTAGGAAAACCAATCCGAATCTCATTCAGATAATTTGGCAAATGAGCCTCTGGCTTCTGAGTCACCCAGCATAGCCTCACATAACATATATATGTGTATAGGTATATGTGTATATGTATATATGTATATATTAAGTTATATGTTTTGTTATATGACTAGTTTATCCACCAGAGCAAGCAGTGTCCCAGATGATCACTCTATGCTTATCCTGAGAATACCTTGGCCTCTGTTGTTGATTGTTTAACAAAGGGACACATGTCCAACTCTAAGATCTTAACATGGAGGACTCTGCTAGATCACTGAGGAATATTCTCTGCCCCCAAAGCAGGAAACATAGTAAAGATGATCTTGAGATTCTGGGTGTCTTATCATGATGCCCAAAAGATCTTTGCTCACCTTTGTAGTCCTCAAAGAAGGCACAGCTGAGCAAGGAAAGAATAAGTGGAGATCCTGGATGACATGATTGAGCCAAAAATATCAGTCATGTTCCTGTCTACAATTTCTCTGTTGTGTAACAGTAAATTCCCATGTTTACTAGGCCAGTTTGTTGCTGTGTGATAGCCCAAGACACACAACGTGTGCTTCATGTAGACAGATGGTTTTCATGTTAAAGTGATTCTGTACTTTGCCACATTTGAACAACTAAGCCTGTGACAGTGTGACAATGTGACAGTGTGACAGGACATCTCAGTGTTTTTCCTAAGTTTCTGTTCTTTCCTCTTTGTGCCTTCCAGCTGGGCACGGTGTTCCACCTTGTGCTTCAAGATCCTATGAACTTTCTTAATTTTAATTTTACAAACAATTATGGACATGGTAGGTAATTAAGACACTTAAAAGTTAAGGTATAAGGAATAGCAGCTTTAGAATCAAAGATGTCTCATTCTAGTCGCAGATTTTTCTGCTTTGGGCATAGCAGTTCACGGTAACATAAATTGAATCAGCAAACTTTCTTATTTTGTATTCTAAACTGGAGCTCACAGAATAACACTGATTAACTTTAGAATTACTGTAAAATCGAAATCTCTAATGCCTGTATATTTTGAGTTAGCCAGGCTTGAGTTTCAGGATACAGAAAAATCCATGAATAGCAGCTACCACTATGCATTGCACTATTTGTATCTCCCCTGAAGTTTGCAAAGTTGAGCACGTAAATTGCAGTGAATGCCTGATTCTTAAACGAGCACTTCCTGTCTATGTTGTTGACCAGGTTCAGAGGTTATAGATCATTAATCAGTTAAAGTGATAAGGACTTTCCTTGAATTCAATAGCAACATGATACTTTGCTTATTGCACCGACATTGTGTCTCCATTAATTCTACTAGAAACATGCTGTGCGACTTGTCGCGTCCTGGCAGCAGTCGCTTTCTTCAAACGACTGACTTAGGCCGGGGACTGGAGATGTGAGGCTGGGTCCAAGAGTAATGAGTGCTATTAATGCCAAGGGCTGGTAAGTGTTTCCGATAGGTTCACTGCATACCTATTAATCAAAAGCCCACTCGGAGGACAGCACCATGCACAAAGATTGTTTACCATTTAGCTAGCTGGCACTGCTGGAAGCCAGTGCTCCATTGTCAGTCTATCTATGACTTGCAACTGAAACCGTGCTACCGTTCTAAGAGACACTCAGCGGAGAACTTGATATTGAACCTAAGAGCTCATAATTCCCATGTTGTCAAATATATCATCTATATTGAAATATGTTTAAAAGCAACTATAAGTAAACATCTCTAGACATCAAAGAAAAGTCTGACAAGCTAGTAGCATTGACAAATGTACTTTCAGAGAATTTTCCAATGTTAATTAAAAACATTTATCTAGATTATAAGTAAGATGATTGCTTTCTTGTTTGTTGTTTGTTTTGTTTTGTAGTGTTAAACCTTATATATCTCAGCAAACACCATATCAAACTTTGCTCCCAGCCTTAGGTAACTGTGTATGTGACATCTTTATAAATTGCTATAAATGTATAAAGAACAAAATGAGAGTGTTGGCTTTAGATTATTTTGTTTGTAGACTTTCATCAATCATTAGAAAATAAGCCCAGTTATCTATTAAATGTTTTCTTGCTGTCCAATACTCAACTCATGTCATTTACATGTAACATAATGCTTATATTTTTCTTCTCCATGGTAACAAACAGATAATTTGGTTCATTAAAATGATCAGTAGGGGTTTTTGTGAATTAAAACTTGAGGGTGGTAGAATGTAACAATGTTCTCTGAGAGCAGAAGAAATAAGATATAGTAGAGCAAAAACTACAATATCTAACCCCAAAGCAATACCCTCACTTAATGTGTAAATCAAATTTTTAGTGATGGCTGATTCTTGGAACAGAAGGATTTAGAGTGAATTTTACCCTTAATTTCTTGCATCATGAAATGTACTCTGAGCTCATTAGAGCACACTGGAGATAGTAGGTGGCTATTACTCTAGGTCATGTACACACAGCTAAGTATCCAGGGCTAGGCACCACCAAGAAAAGAGAACATGCAATGCTTACCTTTCTGAGTCAGGGTGACATCACTCACTATAATGTTTTGTGCTTTCATCCATTTACCTAAAAACCTCATGATTTCATTTTTCTTTACAGGTGAGTATTACTCCGTAGTGTCTATGTGCACATTTGCATTATCCATCTCTTGAAAGACATTTAGGTTGCTTTCATTTCCTACCTTTTGCAAATACTGTAGAAATCAACATGACTGAGACACTATCTGTGGAATAGGATGTTAAGTCCTTTGGGCTTATACCAAGGAATGGTACAGCTGGATCATATGGTAGGTTTATTATTTTAGCTTTTTGAAAATTCTCTATACTGGTATCCAGAGGAGCTATACCAGTTTGCAATCTCACAAGCTATGAATCCTTTTTTGCCCACAGCATTTGTTGTCAATTTCTTGGCCTTAGCCATTCTAAGATGAAATTTCTACCTTGTTCTAGTTTGTATTTTCTTAATTACTAAAGATGTTGAACATATTTTAGGTATTTTTTTATCTCGTTTCTATCTTTTCTTTCTTTTCTTTCTTTCTTTCTTTCTTTTTTTTTCTTTTTTTTGAGAACATTCCATTCAGCTTCATACTTCAGTTTTAATTGTGTCATCTGGTTTCCTGATTCTTTGTCTTTTGAGTTCTTTATATATTCTGGATTTTAATCCTCTGACAGATACATAACTAGTAAAGATTTATCCTGCTCTGTAGGCTTACTGCTCAATTGGATGACTGTTCCCTTACCATATAGGAGCTTTTGAGTTTTATAAGTACCACTTGTCAATCATTGGTCTTAATTCCCGGGCAGATGGAATTCTAATTCAGTAAGTCCTTTTCCTATGCCTGTATCTTGGAGGATACCTCCTATATTTTCTTGCAATAATTTTACCATGTCATCATGTTTCACATTGAAGACTGATCCATCTAGGGTTATCTGTGACATGTGATAGATATGGCTCTACTTTTATTTTTCTACAAGTGGCAAAGCTAAATAGACACTCAGTAGGAGTGTGTGTGTGTGTGTGTGTGTGTGTGTATCCATATGTATATATACATTTAACAATAATAATTGAAAAATCATGAATTTGGAAGGGAAGAAGGAGATGGAGCTAGAAGAGGGAGGAACCGGGGTAATACAAATGCAGTGCACATGTATGAATTTCACAAAAAACATAAGACCATTTAAAACTCAGAATATTTGCAGTTCATCCCTATTAAATGGTTTAAGTTTAAGCCTAGTGAATATCTGACACATGATTGTTAAATTACAAAGTAAGTATTCCCAGTGTTTCCTTAATGTTTCTAATGAATAGAAACATCAGCAAAGTTTGTTACAGCAAAGTCAGTATTATTTTACAAATTAAGAAATCTAATTACACAAAAAGTAGACTTAGCTTGATGATGCTACTAGCAATAAGCATAGTCTGTCTAAAAGCAGTTTTTTGTTGTTAAGTGAGACACACTATTGCAGAAAACCACTAGACCGCTTAGAGAGACTAAGAGACTAGTGAGGTGGTAAACATTTTTAATGAGCTGCATAAGCAGTCACGGGTACATGGTCAGTCAATAAATAAAATGAGCTCTCAGGAGATTAGCTGCTTTAGGCAGGTCAACTAATGTTGAAAAAGAAAAGCAAATTGTAAAATGAAAAAGAGGCCCAGTTTAAAGCCAGGCCCCAGCTTTCCTCCCTGTGAGTTTTTCCCTGGGGGAACTTCGTTTCTAATAGGGCACTTAGCATTTCAGAACAGGAGTACAAGATACATATCTCGTGATTTATTTAGACATTGTTCTTATGACAGAATAGTTTATGGCTTTAAATCTCTCATTATCTACATGTCCCATTTTATACTAATCCCTAATGCATAATGTAGGTCAAAAAATGTTGTGACTTAGTCAGTAATAAGCCACTTGTTAAGGTCAAATGAGGAAGGTGAACTGAATTTAAACTAGAAGTATCATTTCTTTCTCCCTACGAATTCAAAACAAGAGCCATTAGTTGGTGGGACAGGCAAGAAATGAAAAGGGCATGCAGTTCTACACAATTTAAATCTTGACAGAGGTAGAAAGCGCACTGGAGGGTGTTGATCTTGGTGGCATGGGATGAGTTGTTGTGTCCCCAAGTGAACAAGAAGGGTGTGATGAGGGGTAGTAGTGGTGATGTCAGTGGATTTTCAGGCCTAAGTGAAATGAAGACAGCACTTACATAGAGGTGAGGTTGGAGACTAGATACTGCAGCACAGGACAATAGGAGCCAGACTTCTGCCACATAGAGAAAAGGATTACAATATGAAGAGTGATAAATGTGTGTGTAGGTATCAAAATAAGTATAATAATACGTGCTCCATTCTCAGCAGAAGTAGGTCATCACAAACTAGATAGATTTCCTGTCGTTTACTTTTAAGAGAGCGAATATAAAATCGGGTGTTTGGGCAAGTGAGAAGTTCTGGGAGGAGTTGGGGGAAGGGAATGAATTCAATCAAAATATGTTGTATGAAATTTTCAAAGAATAAATAAAAACCCCGTTTTAAAGTACAGTGTATGTGTTGTGAAATGTGTGAATGTCTATATATTCCCTCACCATCTCCACTAATGCAGAGCACACCACTCATGTGGATCTTGGTTTTAAAATAACAATTACCAACTAGGTGGAAACTGGGGCTTTTAGAGAAAGAATGATTTTAGGGCTGAATAAGTTCACCTGGAACCTACTTTGTCCAAAACATTAAAAAATTTCTCAGTGAATGAAGACACGTGTCAGAGGAATATAGACGCCAACTGGGGCAAGGTTCACTCACCACACCTGGGAGTATTTGAACTTTAAGATGGTAATAATGATGAGCTCATGGAAATTCACTGAACAAAACAGAAGTCCATTAATCCAGACTCGCATACATGTACACATGGATACATGAGGAAAGAGAATGCCTTTTAACTCAGATAAAGATAGAAGGAATATAGACTTTTGAGCCATCATTTGTCTGTCACCATAGTAATATTTAACTTAGCCAATAGACCTATGCTAATGGGTCAAATGTTTAATAGAAATAGGGCTGTCTCATAGACTTGAAATACCTGTCCACAAAATGTCTGTTAGGCACAAAGGAAAAAGAGAAACTTCATGAAGAAGAAGTCTACAGACAAGTGTCAATCAAGTGGCCAGCGTGAGCCTGACTAGTCACAAGAAGAATGAAAATCAGTTGACCTGCCAGGACCAGCCTGTTGTATTCCCACCAAGGCTCAGATCATGAGGTGATGTCTGTCAGTTCAAACTAAGGTGTAGTCTATGAACTAACAGGCCTAAAATTTGAAAAATCCCTAGGTTTTGAGACTCAAGGAATGATAGAGAGTTGTTGGTCAGACTGCAGATTAACATAGAGACAGAGCAAGGCAGAGAGAACAGTGATCTTGGGTACATTTTGGTTTTGTTGTAATGGACAATTTTGATAGCTATCATTGAAACTTGATGTTTGTAGTTACATGACAGAAATATATGAATTTAAATGTTGATGACTATAAAGTAAGAGTATCCTTGTTTGTAGTTAATTATAAACTGTTTAGGGATGGAAAAGACATTTTTGGGCCATTTACTACCGAATGAGGCAGACACTAAAAAACAAAATGAAATGAAAACTTTGTATCTCTTCTGCCAAATTTTAACTGACTCTGGGATTCAATCAAAATAAAAACATAAGGCCAGGTGTGGTGGTGGCTCACATCTTTAATCCTGGCATTTGGAACATATGTTCTCTCTCTCTCTCTCTCTCTCTCTCTCTCTCTCTCTCTGTCATCCAGGCTAGCTGAGACTTGATGGTGATGCCATGTCTCTAAAAACAACAGCAGCAGCAACTACAAAGAACACTTTGAAAGCATCCTCCTTTCAGTCTGTGTGCTTGCAGAAACCTTTATTTTACCTCGTTACTGCCAATCATCCTTCAGAGTCTTTACAATTAAGGAAAATTACTTCAGCTTCCTACCAGGAAAATGTTAGTCTATCAGACTTTTCCAGTTCTCAATTACCTGGGAATATCTGAATTTCTCCTTTGTTTGGGGAGGATAATTTAGCAGATACTGAATTCTTGCATAGCAGATTTCTCAAAATTTTAGCCATTGCCTCTGGCTTCAAAGTTCCTTCTGAGAGCTGGACTCCACTCTTGTTGGGAGTTCCTGTGTCTGAAGTCACTTGTGTGATTCCCTTCCAAGGTTCTATCTCAGACGGTCTTGGTGAAGGTTCAGACACAAAGCAGGGTCCTTGATCTCACCTTACTTTCAGTTTATTAACCTTCATACATGTTCATACATGCCTTCCATAGAATTCAGAAACATTTTGGTTGTTATGTTTTGAATAATCTTCCCTCTTTCCCTCTTTTCTCCTTGGATCCCTACCATGGCCGCTATGTGTCTACTCAATGGTGTCTCATAAATTTTTGGGCTCTGTTCACCTCAATCTCTTCCTTCAAACTCACTAATTGCTTTGCTCAGACCTTTACATCTGTTCGCTTGTACTTTCTCCATAAGAGTGTGTTTCATTGCTTTTCTTTCATGATTGTGATGAAGTGTCAGAAACAGCCTCCCATTTTAAGAAAGTATAGCCATGATGGTAAAAGAATAGAAGAGGAAATGGTGACAAGGACAGAGAGGTAGGAATCCTCATGCAATGTAGACCAAGAAGCAAGGAGCAATAAAACTAGCACTCACAGCTTGCTGTCCCTTATCGTCTTTATATTCAGCCTGGGACTGCAGCCCATGGTCCATCGCCACCTACGATTTCCCTCTCCACTTAACCTTCTCTGGAAATACTTGTACAGACAAGCCAAGGGTAGAGCTCACTAATGCTCGGGTCAGTGTTCTCAAGCTTTCCAATGCTGCAATCCTTTAATATGGTCCCTCATGTCACAGTGACCAACCATAAAAGTATTAAGTTGTTATTTCATAATTATAATCTGGCTACCGTTATGAACCTCAGTGTAAATATTTGTGTTTTCCAATGGTCTTCGTTAACCCCTGTGAAAGGGTAGTTGACTCCCAAAGGGGTCACAACCCCTAGGTTGACGACCACTACTTTAGTCATTTCTCCATTCAACAAACGTGACACTCAAAATTAACTATCACCGAGAGCTTCTTTTTAGGTTTGTTTTTTTTTTTTAATTGGTCTGAAATTTCGTTTAGACCCAAATATTTCTGTGTCTCTGTTTAGTTCTTTGAACATGTCTAAATAGTTCTTTCTCAGGCATGTTTTTTATGGGCTTATTAGTTTTTTCTTTGCCATTATTCCCCATGTCCTTTGTTTGCCTTTGAATTTTTTGTTTTTCTACTGAAACTAGAGCTTTAAATCTAATAATGTAGCAACTCTGAAAAGTAGATTCTCCTCCTTTTGCAGACTCTGTGGATATGAATATGTGCACACACACTTCACTTCTTTCTCTCTGCCAAGGGTCACCTTAAAATATAAACTTAAAATCTCCTTAAGCTCTTCTAAAGCCTGATATCTATCTTCTCATCTAAGTCCCTGTCTTTGTCTTAATTTTACATTTTCTTTTTCAAGGCTAAGTATCAAATCTCAGGCCTTATGCATAACAGACAAACACTTTACCCTTGAGCTGTATCCCCAACCAGGGGGCTGCTCCCGAATGTTCTAGATTTTAATTTCCTGCCTCTCAAAAAAGGGACGACTTTAGGAGGGACACACTAGATAAAAGTTATCTTTAACTTTGGGCATAGGTGGAGCCAACCTTACAGCTACAGAGGGAAGGGAAAAGTTCCAGAGCCACAGCAGAGTTCCTTTCCAACCATCAAGAAAGAGATGCAGGGGATGTGGTCTGGTTTCCCCCAAAGACATAGCACCTCATTCTCTTAAAGCAGAAGCTAGAATGTCTATAACCTAAAAAACTCATTCCATAGAATTGGCTCAAAGGACTGGGGACTCTTGGCCAGTCCCCAATTTGCAATGTAAGCAATGGGGAACACCTTGTAGTCAAAGTCCAAAGGTTGCTAGCAGTGCCCCTTTTTTTGCTTGGAAGCACAACCTTTATTCTATTAAGACCTTAGGCTGATTGATTAAGACTCACCCACATTGCAGAGGTGTTATCTGCTTATAACCCATAAGGTTAAATGCTGATTTATCCAAAAACACCTCCACAGAAATATCCACAATAATGTTTGACAAGTATCAATTAGACACATGGCATTAAGTGTCACACTGTCTTAATGCAGAATGATACTATTAGATGATGTGCTCTATGGCCTTTTACAGTGAAAAGATCTGTATATATTTTTAATTTAACTCTCATTCATGTAGTTTTCTCATTGTTGTTTGTTGTTTTTAGAATTTTGCTAAATGGGTTGTAGCAAACCACATCTGACACATATTAGATTACATATTACAAGTCTAACATATCAGATATCTCTACCATCTCTCTAAGACACCAGAAAAACCTCCTGAGCGCCAATCCTGTGCATCTCTCTTCCTGAACTTGAGACTTGTACAATAGGAACAGCCAGCAAGGCTTGTTGGCTGGGCTTAGAATAGCCAGAAAATTCCCAACAAAGCAAAAAGCTGAAGATCATTAGCATAAACCTGTGTCATGTCCCTGTGGCTGTGACTCCAGTGGAGTGTTGCCCTGATCTCTCTTTGGCCTCCTGTTCCTTTCCTTAGTACCTCACTATCCTAACTTTTCTGCCTGGAATTTTCCAGCCTTTAACATCCTCCCTTTTGAGGAGGTTATATAACTATTCACTTTGGTGACTTATCCCTTTCATTACTCTCTGGACAAAATGCCTTTCTTAATCTTTTTACTTCCTGGGGCTACTGAACTCATGCTTTGGATCCTTGTAGCCTTTTAAAGTAATTTATGCCAATTTTCCATGATTTTGTGTTTTTTAATCTCCTTAGCTGTTTTCCCTATGGGAATTTATGGTAAGTACAAATGTAACTAATCCTCAAAAGATGAGCTCCTCTCATCTTTATTTCACTCACAGGAAAGTTAGACTTAGTGACAAGCTATCTCTGAATGTGAATCTTTATGGGTAAAATGATCATGAGGTTTAATGGGCACTGCAGAATGTATTGAATGTAGAGTTTAGCAAATGCCTCCCTGGGTTTTGCTGTCTCAGAATTGAATGTGTGCCTGATTTTAATGTTATAATCATTTAATATTCCCAAGAACCCCTTTCTCTACATGGTTGAATTTTTCACTTAATTTATATCTCTGTGGTTTCCTAGTTTACTACAGTTTTCTCCTGGGGGAGTAATGTGCAACATTTTTTTTTCTTCTTAAAGATCTCAGCACACACCAAATGATGCACGAGACTCTAAGGGTATTGTAGTCTGTTACATGAGTCCTACCAGTGGTCCTTATAGGGATATCACCACCAGAGTGTGTGTAAACTATTGTTAGCATTCAGGAACAGTTGCACCTCTGTCAAGTTACTATTGTAATGCCATCCTTTAAAATGGCTGCAATGTGATTCTTAATATATATTTACCCTCTTTGTAAATGTACAGAGAACTGCCTTTGTTTCTATAGGCAGTGCACTTCCTTAGAATTTTCTTCACATTCAAGCTGTTTGATCAAAACTCTTAGAGGCCAAGTGTTTGTCTCGCAAAATCCTTAATGCCAAATGATTATAAATTAGAAATATAATATGATTTCCTATAAATCTAGAGCCTCTTCAGCCTTCAAAACTCAAGATTGTTTATTGTCCTTTTAAACTTACTGTTGAAGGTCTAAACTCACTGAGACTTTGTATTTTGGGTTCCTTTGTTCTAAGCAATGTAAACTAACTCTGACCAATGTTGAATCAGGATGTTGCAAATAGCACTGGCTGCTCAAAGAACTGAGAGAGAAGCAGGGGATGTGGTCTCCCAAGGAAGCTGTGGCCATCCTGGACCTCAGGAGGGAGCATACTAGATGTAGTCATTAGGCCTTCTTGCTGCTTGGCTAAGTTCTGATACTTTGCCCCCTGAGTGTCTCTATTCATGATTCACATGTTTTAAGAAAAATAATGACACCACAGGGTCACATGTCACACCCTATATTCTGTTCTTAATGTCCTTCCCACTTACATTCCTGTGTCACAAAGAAGAACTCTTTGCAAGCCATCTTTGTTTAGAAATTTTAGCACTAAGTCAGATGTGACCACTTAGCATAAAAAAAAAAAAGAGAGAGAGAGAGAGAAAGAAAGAAAGGAAGAAAGAAAGGAAGGAAGCCAATTCTGGAGGCATAATCTTTATACCTAGATAATTTATACCTAGATAAAAACATAAAAACAATGTTGACTAGCTTAAAATATCATTTTCATGCTATGACCAAATATTGATTTTTACTTGGTTATGTGTGGCCTTTTTTCCCCTCTTCCTCTTTACATCTCATTTACAAGATGTTTGAACTCTTAAGCTATCATTATCAAATTGAGACAAAAAAAAATACTTATCAAAGGTCAAACATAATTTAGTTTTTCATAAGGAATCAAATATCTTTAGAATAAATTTTTAAAAATTTATGATCATTTTAAATTAAATTCCATTTGTATAAATTATTATACTATTATGCAGTCCAATCTTAATTACATTGCCTTTGGTTCACAGAAATTATAAAACAAAATAGAATGCATAAAGTTAATTTTTAAAAGTTAGTTTAATTGTTCTCAATTATAAGATGTATGAAACAGAGGTAAAGGAAAGTTTTGGAAATGGGTTAATGCCTTTTATCAAATATTCTGTTGGGAAATATTAAGGGTGAACTTTAAAATTTTATTAGATGATTGTCCTTGATTTTGAAAAATGATATATAGTAATGATGTTTTTCTTTAAAATAATTAATATTTTCAGGCAAAATTTAAAGAGAATAAATTAAGACTATATTTGTTCCCAGCTAAAAAGTTCATTAAGGCAAGTAAAATTTCACCAACACAGAGCCTAGTCCCCACAGGACTGGCCAAGAATGGCCACTCAACCATGTAAGTGTCCATTTGGCCATATTGGTCTTTTAATTTCATAGTAAAAAGTAGATGTTATCTTGAAGGAATGAAGTCTCAATGAATGCTTTCCTCTACTGGGCTCATCTGATAAGCAGCAAAAGAGTAGATTTAATGGGACTCACTGGGGAAGGGACATCAGAGAGTGAAGTCTTGTGGCATAGGTGGAGGCCGACAAGCCCAGAGACCAGGAGCACAGTGCCTTTGCAGGTGACCAAGTCTCCTTCATGAGGAGCTAGAGTGTACATGAAAATCAAGGGAGAGACCTCCACTCACATCTTTATGAAGTATAGTAGGAGTTATTTCTAACCAGGTGGAAATGACAGAATGAGGATTAGAGGATATGGTCATACCTGTCTATTATAGTTTGTAACCTTTCTAAAGAAAGAACTGATCCTAATAATGGTTATTGGGAGTGTAAGATGATGTATGTAAAGTGCTTTGAGTGCTTTAAACATAAGAAACATTAGGGAGAAGAGACAGAAACATTTGAGTTGATTTAACATTGCTGTGTATATGTATATTGAAACATCATGAGGTTTCCCATAAATGTGTACAATTTTGTGGAGTTTTGTTTTGACATGGTTTCTCTGTGTAGCCCTGGCTGTCCTGGAACTCACACTGTAAACCAGGCTGACCTCAAACTCAGAAATCTACCTGCCTTTGCCTCCTAAGTGCTGGGATTAAAGACATGTGCCACCCCTGCCCAGCTAATTTTGTGGATTTTTGATCAGTTAAAATGAACTTAAACTTTCAGAAAGAACAGGGGCCATTGTGAGTACTGGTTTAGGTAAATGTGTGTAGTTTGAAGCTTTGAGTCAGATGACATGTGACTTGAACAAGGTTAATGAATGTAAAGTAATTGCATGTGTATTTTCAATTCAACTGCTGTGTGCATGACACCATATGAAATGTTCTTCAGTTCACTGAATCCGAAGAAAGAGGATAGGAAACACCATTCAAATAGTAAATACTTGTCAAAAGGTGTGATATAAATAGTTTACTATGGAGACCGTCAGAAGAGAGGGAGACCTGTGTGATTGGGCACAACAGAAGCCACTGTGAGAAAGTTAAGACTTCAGATGGGACTTAGAGTTGTATAGAATTTGGACAGAAAAAGACAAGCAGGATCAGTCTGCATTTTAGCTACATGGACATCCTGATTAAGGCTCCTTAAAGGTGATGTTTCAGCCCAGTGGCAGCTCTATGGAAACAGACAGCTCGTGTGAACACATAAGAAAGTGCATAGCAGTTAGAATCTCTTTACATGAGTGGTTAATACAAGAAACCATCTTGTCTCTTCTCTCTAGGTGTGTCTGCACAGCTCAGCAGCACCAGGCATCGCCTGAACACCTCCGTAGGAACACCATTTTGGATGGCTCCTGAGGTCAGAGAGTGTTGAGGGAGCCAGGTTTAATGTTTTTAGACCCTTTATATCTGTCCTTTTCACATATACTTTTTCCTCCCTAAATGTGTTGGACTATATCATAAGAAAATGTCTCCTGTGTTGTTTTAATGTAGGATTTGTATGTGATCAGGGAGGATCATGGGGGATTCTGGGTAAACTAGCTGTGAAGGAATGTGTGAAGAAATGAAAGATGAATGAGCAAGTCAGATGAAGAGGCTACTTGAAATCTTTTTTTTTAATTTAATTTACTTTAGTTGTCATGCATGTATCTGTAGTCTGATTGTTTGCATGTTTTATTTTTATGTTTTATTATTATTACTGAATTTCCATTATTGTTTGGTGTTTTGATATAAGGCTTCTGTATCCTCCTCTTTCATTCTTCTGAATGCTGGGACTACATGTGTAGTCTTTGTCAGGTTCCAAACCCAAAAAGTAGCAGTTTGGACTTAGCTCAAGCAGGACTCTGACACAGTAAACACTCAGCATCTTCAGATGACACTCTTGTAAAGTGGGTCTCTGTTTTCCAGGAAAAGTCATTACTTTCTTGCTGGATCCTACAACCCTCAAATGACAGCATCTAGTTCTCTAGTCACTCAAACAAGCCCCCAACTGATCAAAGTTCCATGTTAGTTCCCAGACAGTTCCAGGTAACTGGTCTACCTCCCACTGCAACATAACCCCTTAAAACTGGTAAGATGTTCCATCCCCTAAACAGACCATTTCCACTATCATCTGTGCTCCCAGGAGATAGTCCTGGCAATCCCCAGTCTGCTGCTCTCTCTGCCTTTTCTCTCTCTTCTTCTCTCTGCTTCCCCCCTCCCACATACACATACACCAAGAGATGGCCTTGGCAGTTTGATCCCTAATAAACCTTTCTTTTTATCCACAGAGGAATCTAGTTCAGTGGTTTCATTGTACCCTCACTTACATCCATATCTGACTTTATTTTGTTTTAAATAATAATAAATATCTTATGAGAAAACTTAACTTTGTTAGGTAAGATTCAAGCTCATCCACCCATGTACTGAGTTCTTATATTAAATCTCCAACCCAGGAACTAAGTGCAACTTTAGTAGTTTTTTTTTTTTTTTTTTTTCATTATTATCTTGAGGGACTTGTAGATAAACTGCCAATATGGTTGAAAGTTCAAGAATTAAATCTTCTCCCAAAAGTCCCTGTTTAATTCCTTTAATCTTTTTAATTATGTTGATCAATAAAGAACACATATTTTTGAAACCTCTGCATCCATTGGGAAGAGCTCTGGTATTTATATATGATGTTCTGGGGAGCAAAGGGAGAAGTGGTTCAAATGCTACATTAATATTGCAAAATCTTCCAATTAAATTTGTTTGAAAATGAAATCCTGGTATACTGTTTCTGTTTAACTATTAATTCAGTTATTACTTACTTGTGAAAAGTTAAAATGTAACATATAGGGAAAAGACACAATTTTAATAAAGGTTTTTGAAGCTCCAATGAATTAGAAAGCTTTTAGCAGGGACCATATCTGAGAAGATAAGAAATTATAGTCATCTAAGCCAGTACAAAACTTATTGAGAGAATCTGAGATAAGAGCCAACTTCAGAATTTGTTCAGACATAACAATGGTATCTTTAAAATGTACAAAAATGAGAATTTCTCATTTTTATAAATTTTAAAATGTAATAAAAATGTTTAGATAAATGTAAATAAAGTGTTTAAAGTGTAACCAAATGCTAAATTTTGCACTTTATTTACATATATTCATAATTAGAATATAAGGTGATTATAGTGTTATATGAGAAATATTGTGTTTTATGTTAATTTATAGTAAGAAAATCATTAATACATATTTGTTTGCCTGTATTAAAAGCACTCCTTTACATGTGGCTGGTAGTCACTATTTTGATGTCATTGTTTTGTTCTATTCTCTTCTCTGCACTGCATACTCTCTTGAAGAACATACTCTGAATAACCAGCTTTATAGCTGCAAGGTATCCCACATCCACTACTTCTATGTTGTTACTAATAACATTTCTGTTGGGTGGAAATGCTGTTCTGTATAGAGGACTTGCCCAGCATGCATGAGGCCTTGTGTTCAAGCCCTGGCACTAGGGATATCAAAGCACTTAATGAGACATTTCTAAGAATTAGAAGGAAATAGGTAAACACATATAATATGTTCATCATTAAGAAATATTTCAGTGTTTTAAAATTAATCATTTAGAAAATGAAATTTTTGGCTAGCATTTTAAACTTTAATTCTACTTTAAAGACAGTGTACTTTGGTTTCATAGAGTTATTCTTTCCAGCCTAGAATAATGTGCCAGGATTGAAGGGCCAAGTGACCATAGCAAGTAACCATACAACTTACTATACTAATCTAGAAAATGCACAAGATATGTTTACAGATCCAAGTACACATACACCAGGAATGTTCTGAGCAAAATGGTATGTAAGTTCACGCAGACTTAAAAGGAAGTGTCTCAAGTTGTGATGCCAGATAACTGTGTGTTATCCAGAAAGATGTGCATTACCATAATGAAACAATTTTATGAGAAAAATGAGGGATATGATTAACCAGGCATGCGGGAAAGCCTATAGTCTTCATGCTAGGGAAGGCTGAGGCCTGAACTTTATAGCAAGACATTTAGGGAATAAGAGAAGGGGAAGGGAGATCCCATGATCTGAAACCAACTGTTTAGCAGACAAGAATGGGAGGAAGGATGAAAGCCCCGAGTTCCATTTCTAGAACACACAAGCACAAATTGCATAAAGTCCATAAAACACATGAACAGAAAGTTCATGTGAATGTGTTTTCAGAGCTTTAGAGTGACATAGGTAACAGGCCCTACAGTTAATTGACATTCTGTTCTGTGACTGCTAGTGGAGATAGAGAATTGCACTGTCATCTTCACAATCTAGTTGAAACATTCTTATGTTCCTAAAAGAACTTTTCACTGTATGGCAGATTTTTTTGTTCCTCCCCTGACACGAGTCTAGCATTAATCTAGCTTTGGATATATGGATTGATCTCTTCTGAACAGCTTGAACCAATGGAATCTGAGCGTGTGTGTCCCTTGTGTCTGCTTTTTTCACATGGTTTGTTTTCAGGATGTAACATTTATCAGTACTCCTTCTAGGTCTAAATAAAATTTCTCTGTGTGTATATATCACATTACATGTATCTTTTCTTTAGTCAAGAGATACTGGTTTTTCTACCTCACAAGTATTGCTTGTGAGCAGTACTGCCTTAATAATTTCCATAAGAAATTTTGAAATAGAACCTAGAACTCTCATGCTTGCTCCTAGGACCTTAGAGGATGAAGCCATAAACATACAGCAGGACTGAGAAAGAAAAGGCCACACAGCTATGGGACATCAAAAGATTTGGAGCAGGGACAAGGAAAACAGATGCAGACAAATGCTGCTGATAGGCCTTTGTTCTTGGCTGTGGGCAAGTTCACAAAAAGTAAACAGAAAGGCATAAACAGATCAATGTTTAATGGCCAATAATAAAAATACAGCTATATTATTTGTGTGTGGATAGAGAGTGGATAGGATATTTGTCATTTATCTTTCATCTGTCAATCAGCTACCACTCACCTATAATCTATCATCTCTCTGTCTATTTTCTGTCTATGTATGTATGTATGTATCTATCTATCTATCTCCCTATCTCTCTATATATTTTTATTATGTTCCTATTATTTATCCATCTTTCTACCATCTATCATCTATCATTTTACTGTCAGTCACTATACATATACATATACATATACATATACATATACATATACATATACATATACATATACATATCATATATATGCAACTATATATCATCTATCACTATATTAATCATCTATCTGCCTATTCTTTTTTAAAAACACTGATATGTTTATATTTAGATACTCCCTGTTATGGCTTTCTGTAATAGGTCTGAAGGGACTCATTCATCATGAGAAGTAACCTTTCTTGAAAAGCTTATGTGAAGGTTACCAGCTCAACACTTGTGAGCCCACGCAGGGGTTTTTGATGTGAGTTGGAGTCACCAGATAAGAAATTTTCCCTCAGAGACTACCATACTGTAGTTAAATGGCACAACTTAAAGCTGCCATCACTCTCAGAATTAATTTTTGTCTAGTGAGTTGACATTTCATTTCATTTCACAAAATGAAAACAAATTAAATGTAAATAATGGTTTTCAAGGGCCAGTAAGATGGCTCAGCAAATAAAAGTGTTTGTTATCAAGCCTGATGACCTGCATTCAAACCCTGGCTCGCACAGGGTGGAAGGAGACGACTCATGCAAGTTATCTTCTGAACTCCATATACTTATGGACACACATAGGTGCACACATACACGCATACACATGAATAAATTAATGCTAAAGATTGAATATCAGAACTTTGCTAAAGCAGCATAATCCATAACTTCAGTTTGAATATGTGTCCTTATCCCCATGGTTAAATGTAGCTCTTAATCCTTATTAAGGAAATCTCTCCTTACAGCAGTTGGAGCAAAGACCATTACAGAAAACCACAACCAATCAAAATGCATAGTTCTGGAGCCCAGTCTTATTGGACACATCTACAAAATATTTCTTCACCTAAGGCTCAGGGATAATTGAGAGGTAGAAAGATTATAAGAGACAGAGGATCAGGAAGTTTGCTGTGAGATTGTGTCTCTAGTATTGTTAGAAGCTACACACAAAGTCTCACCAGCAGGCTGCCTAAACATGAGCTGAACAAGGATAACAGTAAACACACCAAAGTGGGCATGAGCCTGCACAAAGAACTACACAAAGAGCTACAGGCAACTAAGGAATGCTGAGAGCAGGAGAGACAGTCTTCCTCAATGAAGAGCACACCAACTGATTATCCAGTTCCAAACGGTGAGCTCTGAAAACATACAATGAACTTTTTACAGACAGAGATGGTTGTGTTTATATCTTTAGAAGTACATATGTATATGTATATAACATATGTAACAATAGTTAATGGAAAAAGAGGCCATGGATTTAAAAAAAAAAAAAAGAACAAGGAGAGTTATATGAGAAGGTTTGGAGAGAAGAAAGGAGAGGGGAAATGATGTAATCATAATCTCAAAATAAAACAAATAATAATAATTAGTGGTTTTCATAATGTAAAGTTGAATTTCCTTTTTGTGATCACTGTTAGCAATGATCATCTATGGGCTTCTGGATTTGCACTTACAAAATTAGAAATGCTATAAAGGAAATCAATACAATGATTTTTCTGTATAATACTATGTTATAATATTATAAAACCATTTTCCTCCCCTTATCCCTTTGACTCTGTCATATCTGGTTAGTGGCAGTTGATTGCAGTTTTAAAATTTAGTGTGGCTCAAATAAACCGTTGTCACCTTCCATCAGTGCTTATTTTTATTGAGTTGGCTTTTTTGTTATTAATGGATTCATCCATTTGCACTCTTCCCAATTTTCCTCATTTATCCCAGGGTGTTTTTGTGTTCTAATTGCAAGTAAGGTTACATGCTATTTAACTAGACTGCCCTAAAGTTTATTTCCTTCAGCTCCTTCGCTCTCTGTCCTCTGAGATGGGTTCTATGCCCCTTGGTGACCACATCACCTCATCATTCTTCAGATGACTGTTGAGAGAACACACCACGGACACACCATGGTCATTAGCTGTGGATTTGATCCCATTCCACATAGGTCACCATTTTTTTCCTCTTCACAATCGTTTCTAAACTATTTCTTTTTGTAGGTGTTTTCCTTATACTGCAAATCCTTTATCTACAAACCTGCTGTGCTATTTATTGTCTGTGCTTGGAATAAAAATATGACTACTTGTATTATCTCTTTTCCTTCTAAATTCCTGCTTTTATCTTTACATAACTCTCAACTTTACCAGGTTAAACACGCAGACTTCTCGCTGAGCATTTTGCTGCTTGTTTGTTGAAACCTTGAAGCTTTCCTTTCTGCTTTTGTCTTCTAGGTGATTGCTTGTGAACAGCAATTAGACACCACTTATGATGCTAGATGTGACACATGGTCCCTGGGTATCACAGCTATTGAGCTTGGTGACGGAGATCCACCACTAGCTGAGCTGCATCCCATGAGAGCACTCTTCAAAATACCAAGGTGAGGCAACCAGCAGGGCCAAGATCAGCAGCCCTTTTTTTTCCCCCTCTAGCAACTGACGTCTTACCATGGAACTAGGCAGAAGTGTTCTAGAAAGTTTGAAGATGAAAGTCCTATGTAACTAAGTTGTCCTTGAAATCACTATGTAGCTGAAGATGACCTTGAAGAAGATGATCTGCCTGCTTCATCTCCTTTGTGGGCTTACAGATGTGCCCTACTATGCCCACCTTAAGGATGTATGTAACCTTAGCTACATTGCCAGGGATCCAGAAAGAGTAGTGCACAAGATAGTCAATAATTACACAGTCTATTAATCAAAGGTTGTGATTTCAATATGTGAAGATACACTTGGAGTTGGGGGTGAGGAGATTGGACACTGAGTGCTGCAGTCCTGAAGAAATGATATCACCCTGTTATACTTATTCCTGAATGGGGATCCCTGTGGAATATTTTATGTGTAATTAAGTTTTTTTTAGCAACAAAGCATTAAATGTTTATTACTTTGGAACTTCCTATGTGAACTCTGAATTATAATACATCTTTCTTTGTATTTCAATGCCCATTGTTATCTTGGGTCTTATAAAACATGCTGCTTATGTTGGGGAAACAAGATGTGGAGAAAAGAGGAAATCTTCAATATACCAAAAGCATTTCAAGAGGAATGTATTTTTTTCTAACTTCTATTGTCATTCAGTGTATAAGGGGAAATTGTATGTGCCTAAGTCACCTTAGTCATAGTGCAAGCCTTCATATTTACCCAGTGTTTTCACACTTGGTGATAAGGATACAAACAGGAAGGACGGAGAGCCCTGATCTATTGTGCCATGGTAACACTTAGCCTACCCAGTGTTCTACAAAGTGCATCGTGCTAATTATTTCTTACTGTTTCTGCATTTAGTGTGTCTTTAAAATGGAACACAGAATGCAGGTTGTAGAAATATGTGGAAGAGGGGGTCTGAATAGCTACAGTTCTGGGTATTATGAAATTGACAAACTTTGTTATACCCAAAGCAATCCAATGTAGCTCATAAAAGGACGTTTTCAGTGGACAAGAAACAAATCTTGGCTGAAAAACATTATTTTTTCAAATTCTCAAATCAGCAATCTTCTACTAGTCCTGCAGACTGAAAGGCGCTTTGGGGCGCTTTGGGAGCTTTGGAGTGATCAGGTTAGATGCGTAGCTGCACTTGGCTTTAATGAGCCTGTGGCGACTGTACATTAATTTCATTATAAGCTGTTTAAGGAGCAGTGCAGGACTGAGGACAAAGTATTTCCATCCCCCTAATGAAAACAAAGAGCAGTTAGAATTAACATAAAGCAGCACTGAAGCAAATTTAGCCATCATGGTTGATCAATGCTGCTTGATTACGGTCACATCAGCCTCACTGTCAAGTGATGGCCCTTTGTGTGCACAGATGCTCCAAAAACAAAAAAGATTTGTTCAGCATAAAAAAAAACGAAAAGAATTAATAACAAGATCTTTTAGGCGGCATTCAGAGCACTATAGCTAATGGCATTTTCCGGTTCTTTGCTTTTGTCACAAACAAACGGGCGCATGCTTCCCGCCATGTTGCTAGGAACAAAAGAACAGCTTGGAGGCTTTTGGCCCTTCCTGATATGGCTTGCTACCTGTTCAGGACACGTCTGCACTTGTACCTTTCTGGGAGTCTTCTGCAGGACTCTTTCCCCATGTTCATTGTTTCTGTTCTGACAAACATTGGCATTTCCTACTAAGTGATTTCACATAAAAGCCAAGATGATTCTTAGGGAGAAAAAAAAATGATAATAACAGGAAAATCAGGTTATACATTAAATGCTTTCAGAGAAACTAGGAAGCTGTCATTTTTTAAAAGAATGATTAATAGCTAATTACCTTTCTTGGAACTGGGAAATGACAATCTTTGATGATACAGGCAGAACCTGGGACTGCTGTAACTCTTTGCTCTGGACTTCGCTTCTCCTGTTTCACCATCTGATCGATGTCCAGCTCCCAACCTTAATTCCTATTTTCCAGGAATCCACCCCCTAAACTCCGGCAGCCAGAGCTGTGGTCAGCAGAATTCAATGACTTCATTAGCAAGTGAGTAACAATAGCCAGAAATACAAATAAAGCAATACCAGCCTGCTGGGACTTTGAATGGTGTGAATGGGGCTTTTACAGTTACCTCTGGCTTCTGAATTCTTCTCTTCTTTCCTGTCTGTTAAGCAGCTCCAGGGTCTCCACTATTCCCACCCCACTCCCCAACCCCGAAATAAAGAAAAAAGAAAACAGAAAATCTGTATTGACTGCTAAGGGTTCAGTGAAATTACTGCTGCTTAAATAATAACCTCTGAGTCAAGTGTATTCACCTGTCTGTAGTTCTGCTTCCAAGGACGCTTATCATCCATCCAGGAATATGCTCATCTGCCCAGCTGCCTTTGAAGCATTGCCCTGAGCATCTCCCACCAACCCTTCATTTGTCTGCATCACTACCTCTCATTACAGCCACAGGCATTTCATCACAGTCAGTGGCTCTAAGGATCATATTTATCAAAGGCTTTTGCATTTGAAATCCAGAGAACAATTTCACTTGACAGCAGTTTAACAGAAGTAAATTTGTCTCTCCACAATTAATTAGAAGTGGGCCAGCCATTTAGAAAACTCAGGTCCTCTGAACAATTTTTACTGTCTTTACCTAAAACAAAGAAGGTAAGGGGAGACTCCTGGTTGTAAATAGAAAGGAAAAACAGTAATGATATGATGGGCCAAATCACTCTGCAAATGCAGACAGGGCACACTGCTGTCACTGGGGTTCCTGCCAAGATACCCATGTGTTCTTCTAAAGACAGAGACTTAGTTGTGAGAGTTTGTAGGGACTGATAATTTTGTGGAAGTTTTTATGGTCAAGGTATCATAAGTATTCACTGTGCATGCCATCCCATCATTCCTCACATCTCTGGGGGAAATCATGATAATGGTTGGGATTCCCCAAGTGTCTGTCTTGGGTTTTCAAGAGCCTTTTGTGCAGGCCCTCAGTGGATCTTGACTTGTCTGTGTCATTTCTCAGTTTCCCCTTGAGACTCACTTCCCACCTTCCCCTAAGCAGTTAATGTTCTGTCCTGTGGCTGCTCTTCTGTCCCTCTCCCACTGGAGACATTTCCAACCTTATTGAGCTTACCTTTCTGATGTCCTTTTGTCTAACTAGATAATAAGCAACTCTAGAATTCCCATGTTGAACTTGAATAAAGTAATTTGTCATGCTTCTTAATGCAGATGCAAATATGCTTTAGATATAGAAATTGTTTCTTTCTGCTAAACAAAATAAAACCGGAGGGGACCTGTTCTGATTTCTAGACAGTACCAACCTCATTCCATAGCATATTTTAGCATCCCTAGGGAACCTTTTGGTTAAGTCCAATGAAAGAAATTGTCAAATTATCATCCCAGGAGGGTCAATGATGATGATTACTAATGGCACTGACTAAGGCAAGGACTGGACGGCAGGTGCTGCTGCTGCTACTGCTCTTCCCCCTTCCTCTTCCTCCTCTTCCCCCTCCTCCTCCTTTTCCTCCTCCTCCTCTCCTTCCTCCTCTTCCTCTTGTTTTGAGGCACTGGGAATGAATTTAGGGCTTCCAATATCCTCAGAAAGTGATCCACTACTGAACTGCATTCCCTAGCCCTTTTTGTGATTTTTTTAAAACAGTGTCTAAGTTACCCAGTTTAGTATTAAACTTACTCTGTAGCCAGCTAGACTGAAGTTCTATGATTTTGGGTCTATGCCATCAGTTCCAGCTTCTGTTTGCTTTTTGGTTTTGTTGTTTGTTTGTTTGTTTTCTTATTGTTTTATTCTGATATCCCCAATTAACTATTTTTTTCTTAATGGAGACAATTTATCTCAGGACAAAGGGATTTATTAACATGAGCAGCCATTCAATGAGTGCTCATAACCCTCATGAGAAGTATGCTTCCTGTGTAGTGCACTCCACCTTAATAAGCATGAAAATCACACAGATCTGAAGTCTTCTCTAGCATTCATGGGGTTTGTCCTCTAGTAACCTCTAAGAGTTGGTCAAATCCTTGTTACAAATATTTGAAGAGAGCTGCCATAGCTGAATAAATATCCCATGTTTATTCAAATGCTTCGCTGTAATATCAACCCAGGCTAGCATACTCACTAGCCTCATCTTCCTATGGAATATGCCGTGGACGATCCTCTCCACAGTTAGGTGTTTATTCACTAGAATATCTGCCACATGGCTTCATGAATTACCTGCCAGCAGAGAATCTAAGCCGCCTTAGCAGACTAACCTTCTATTGGGTTAACAGAAATGTATGGAAATATATTGACTAAATATGTAGAAAGAAGCATATTGATTAAGAAGACTTAAAAGCATGGTGACGTGAAACTAAAGAGTTTGTGTTCATTTTAAATAAGCATTAAGGTTTCCAGTCTTGAGTGACTTGGAAAAGAGACTTTGAAGTAGAGACAGAGTTTGATTATCACTATGCAGCAGTACTTGTTGAGATATAAACAATAGTGGTATTGGGTGAAATGTGATATCACTACAGTATGATCCCTTACAGATATGGGCACCTTCATAAACATTTATCACATTGCCATTTTATATTTTTGAGATGTACTTTTAATTGACATTTATGAGAAACATCAAGTCAGAGCAAATATTTTTTTAAAAAAATCTGAATGATAATTCAAAAATTCTGTTATTTAATAATTACGTATTCCCTTTTTGCCAGTACAGATGCTTGACCAAAGATTATGAAAAACGTCCAACGGTGTCAGATCTTTTGAAGCATAAATTCATTACTCAGATAGAGGGCAAAGATGTGATACTACAAAAACAACTAATGGAATTCATCGATATTCATCAATGCCTGGGAAGCACAGAGAAGGCCAGGTAATTAAACAGTATCTCCGGTTTCCAAAACGAAGCATCTCAAGATTCCATAGTTTCGCTATGCAATAGTTGTTGAGGAGAAAGGAACTCACACATACTTGGTGTGACTTGAATTGATTGAAATTATTTGCTTGGGAAGAAAGTGTCCCTTATTGAGTCTAGGTCCTGTCCCCCATGTTATTGAAAATGTTGACAGCATTTTTTAAATGACTTTATCAGAACAAAAATTATAATTTATAACATGGCATAATTTGTAGCAGCATTGGTATATATGTTGCTTGATATTGATGTCTCATTTATTTATTGTTCCCTGCAAAGTTCCTATCTTTGATGGAAAGGGGATGGATATGGGAGATTTCCGTCATAAGCAAAGATGCTACTCAACAAGTCACCTAGAGCTCGTCAAACTGTTAGACAGACTAGCCAAACCCTGGGGAACAGTTTCACAACAGTTAAACTTGGCAGTGTCAGCATGCATTCTAAATCAGGAAAACTCTTAAGTATAGTTTCAAGTTTGTTTCTGAATACAATGTTTATAAATATTCAATTGCCTCAGCTAGTAGACATAGACAAAAATCAGTTATGAGTAACACATGCTTTTCAAGACTATGCATGTCGGCTAATATGGGAAAGCAACTTAGTATCTCATAGGAACTGAGATGAAGGCAAAAGGCTGGTTTAGGTGTATAGGAAATCTGGATCCCATCATCTTCCTCAAGAACTGCCTGCCTACTGGAGCCCACTTACCTGCCCCCACCATTGCCTGTGAACTGGGTACCTCACAGCCTTTCAATACTCACAAACTGACTGGGAGATTGTCATCACTCCTCCAAGATTTGGAACTTCTCATGACCATCTGATTCTTCATGCCTTGCCCTTCACCCTGTGCTCTAGCTAAAGTGCATGGGAGAAATCCCTGGTGCCACCTCACTTGTGCCCAGGGAGAGGCCAAGGCCTAAGCCATTTTAGAAATTCTCCTCATTCTTAGAAAGAAATTCTGAGCAGTGAAAACAGTGGATGGGTGTCTGTTATATATATTATATATATAATATATTATAGGCTATTCTATAGAATATTTAATTATGTCCCTAAAGTGTTTTACAAAACTTGAACTTCTACCAAAAATATTATTTAGAGTATGGTTTACATTCCTTGGGAGATATAGCTCAGCATTCACTTAAATGATAACAGTTTTGAAATTAAAATGTCCTTTGGTGATATTAATAATTAGCATATCTTTTCATATTTATATAATAATCAAAATTAATTCAGTATTTTACTTGGTAACCTCCATGTCTCATGAAGATTAATGTCAATGACTATGAATTATTATTTTATATATAATTTCACAGAAGCAAACAGGACTATGTACAAGGTTTTAGTGACTAAAACATAGTTATTGTTCAGTCCCCAAATACTACTTGTCTTTGTGGCGCTATGTTAATTGTCCCTTTTGACATATAGATGCAGTTGAAGGCAGAGGATTAACAAATGAAAGATGAACTAAAACTTGTTCCACCGTTTAGTGCTACAGTGCCTGGTGTGAGCTTTCAACTCTTTATTAGGTCTGGGACTTTAAGCAGTATAAAGTGACACAAACGGGGGTTTTAATTTTACAAAACAGAACAGTGAGCTAAGAAAGCAGGAAAATCAATAGGAAGTAATAAAGTGCTTCTTTTAATGAGATGTAACGGATGACTCCATTTTGCTTTCTATTTTCTAGGCACAATAATTCTTCCCTAGAGACTTTGCCAGTCATGGGGACCTTTTGGGGACATTTGCTGTCTTCCTTAGCAGACAAGACTTTACGATGCTGTTCTAGTAGTTCTTACAAGAGTATTCTATTCAGCTCCCTTCTCCTTGTGAATGTCTCAAGGAAACTTCAAACTCAACATCTCCAAATTTGATGCTTTGCTATCCTATCCCAGATTACTTTCTTGTCCCCTTTCTTCACAATCTCACCTTCCCTCATCTATTGTGACAACCGAAAATCCAGGAGTTATCTTGGTTGACTCTATTTTCTTCTGGTTTACATTTTCAGTCAAAAGCAAAACTCAGTTTAGGGGCAAGAGGTTGCCACTCAAACAAATGGCAAACTTATTATTTATTACTTTTGCTACTGTTTAAGTCACAGGTAGTGATGGCATCCTTGTGGTCTCTGCATTTACTGAAGTAGTGAAAGGTTTTATGGGAAGATATAACTGGGTAAACCTTGTTATAGTCTGCTTGAGGGGTTGGTATTCTCTAGTAGATAGATAAGATAGGACATTCCTGTAAATAACCGTTATGTAAAGTAGCAAGCTTCAGATACAAATTAGGTCTTGTGGAAGTCCAAAAGAAGCAGAATTTTCCTTTACTAGCAGGAATAGGAAATCTTTGAATAGAAGAGATAAACTGGCTTGGTCTTATGAAAATAAGTTGCCACAAAATAAATGTTATATGGATTGAGCAAAATCATGATGGGCTCAAAGGAAGTCATATACTTATGCTCTTAAACTCTGGAATAGGATTCGAGAGCTGTGGAGACCAAACAACACTGACATTCAGAAAGTCTGAAGCCATATCCTTCGCAGCAGAAGGCAGTGGCCTGTGCTAGCTTACAAACCTCGGTGTCCTGCCAGGCAAAAGTATTTCTTTGGTTCTAAAAATGAATAGTGCCTATTCCAAGACATACAGTGTTGTAACTTCACAACTGTCTTTCTTGTTAACTGTATGACATTTTTCTCTTTGTGTTTCTTCCTGAATTTAAGTTATTCCAATTTTTGGTAGCAGGCGAACTCAATCCCTACTGTGTGCATCTAACATCTATATTTAAATGTCTTTGGCTGGGACTCGACCTCCTACCATCCCTGCAAATCATGGTAGGTGCAACCCTTGCAAGATGTCCAATTCTCATTACAGATACCCTGGCTTCAGGAACCAGGGTGACATCTCCATCCTCATACAAGTCTCACAACAATCAAACAAGGGACTCAGAGAGGCATATTTCTCTTCAGCCTGATACAGTGTGTATTAACTCTATGGCTTTGAAAATGAGATAAGAGCTATGCGTATTTCAGATTAGCAAAGATTTAATAGAACACAAGTTTAAGAACAAGACACTTCAGGTTTTGCTTTTATTTACATAGGAATCTGTCAACTCCATTACTATGACTAGAACTTGCAGTTAATTTAGAACAAAAATAGAAAAGGGAAAACATTTAGAGAAAGACAATTCTAATTTAACAAAGGCTGGTGGTAAATAGTGAGTGTTGAAAGGATGATAAATTGCCTTTGGACCTGGCGATAGCTACCGAGCTGAGATCAACAGATAGCAGCTAGTGTTGGTGTGTTTGGGGATTATAAACCTCTCAGTTTGTATATAAATATATGGTATGGTTGTGGGTTCTCTTAAGTTGTTTGGAGTTAAGCAGCTGGATGAGTAACCTCTTGGGGAGTCCTATGAGTATCTCTCCTCCTAAGAAACACTTTAGAAAGGAAATTGGAGTAGGCAAGGCAAGGAAATATCAATATGAACCTAAAAAAAACCTTTGAACACTGTAATTCCAAGAGGAACTTATGTTATGTTGATGTCTCTAAACTGAGGGAAGAACATTCACTCTGCCCATCATCTGTGTTGAATCACTGCTGGAGGAAACTAAGAGTGAAGGGGGCAGATGCTCACACCACAGATGCTACAAAGCAGAGGCACAGGATCCAGATTCTGAGTGGCCTTAGGATCTCTGTCTGAATCCACCATACCTTTCAAATTTCCAAAGAGTAGTCATACAAGCCTAGATTGTTATTTCTGGAAAAGAGCTCTTCATGTGGCTCTTTCTTTTGAAAAGTAGAGAAATTGAATCCTGCTCAAACCATGTCTTAAGTCTGACCTCTCAGGGTGATGCTTTTAAAAAAAAAAAAAGAGTTTCTGTATTCTTTGCCATTAGCAGAGCTTGCCAATCATGGCACAGTGTCTGTAATATTTTTTGTTTGGTTTTTAGCTTCTTTGGCCTACTTTGTATTGTTTATTCAGAATTAGAATTTGATCTTAACTTTAGTCAGTCTTTGATATACTATAATTAGGATTTATACTGTTTAGTAAGGTAGTAACTGATCAAGTAACCTATGTTCATGCATTTCCTATGACTTTTGAAAAATATTATTAAATACAAACACTGGGGTGACAACTAAGGTTAAAGTGGGCATCCTATTCACAGTGGACTTGAACCAACTGGGATGTCATTGTTTAGAAAGTTAATTTGATTAACATGCCAACCTGGAGTTAACTGCTAACATAGTAATTATTTTTACTTCCGTGATAATGTTGGGCCTGTACATGACTTGAATCTATATGAATCTGTCGTTTTTCATTTTTTTTTTACCAAAGTTTAAATGGATAAAATCACTTGGTTCAACTCTAGGCGATATCTATTCGTTTCTTTCACTGTCTATGAAGGATAAGTTAGCCCAGTTATGCTGCCTTCTCCTCATCTCTGTATCATCACACGGTCATTGGACATCGTCTCAGTTTAGCATTCTTAGGCTTTTTGTAACTGTAATTCCTAGCGGTTCACAGTTCTTCTTATGTTAATTAATCCAGTGGTCACCACACTTCATTGCTTGTTTTGTTTGTTTTGAAATATACGATGGCGCATCGCCGTAGTGCTCGCGCTCTGTTGCTAGGGCGCTCTGTCTGTCCCGAGTTCGATCCCACTGTCCTTCAGTGGGAAAAAAAAAAAATTTTTTTTAAAAATAAATAAATAAAGCCGGGCGGTGGTAGCGCACGCCTTTAATCCCAGCACTTGGGAGGCAGAGGCAGGCGGATTTCTGTGTTCGAGGCCAGCCTGGTCTACAGAGTGAGTTCCAGGACAGCCAGGGCTACACAGAGAAACCCTGTTCGAAACACAAACAAACAAAAAAAAAGAAATATACCCTTCTCCTTTTCTGAACTTCTTATTCCTTCTCTTGAGTAGCTACATGTATCCTATTGTATTTGCTCCTTAAATGGCCTGAATGTTTGAACATGAAGCTCAGATTGGTTAGTCAGAAGAATCCCTGGGGACTATTTCTCTTCCTTAGACATCACAAATGTGTCTCTCTTATCTGTGTGGCGGCATGCATTGTTCTGGAGATGATGAGTCTTCCCCTGGTTTCCTAACTAGCATTCTGTAAGGAACTCTTGAGATTTGAAGGAGCTTTATCAAGCTCCTCCAATGTGGATTCTACCTCACTAGTCTTACTTGCTGCCTGGTGTGGCTTCCCCAACTGGCTTCCTCTGGCTCCTGGAACTGATTGGACATTTGTTCTTTTCTCCTTCTCTCTGTGTACATTCAGTCATATTCGATGCCATGTCTCAGAGCTTCTCTGATTTTATTTCCTCGATTACTTTTTAAACTGTAACTAGCTCAGTTTTGCTTCTTTCTCTGTATAATTTCTTCATAAGGTTATTACTTTCTCTTTTAAAAAGTTTTGCTTTTTTTTTCTTCTCTGATATATTACATCCTGACTGCAGTTTCCCCTCCCTCTTCTCCAGTCTCCCACCACCAACTCCCCCTCCCCGAGTTCGCTTCCTCCTCCTCCTTTTCTCTTCAGAAAAGGGCAGGCCTCCCAGGGATATCAACCAAACATGCCAGATCAAGTTTCAGTAAGACTAAGCACCTTCCTTCCAACTTCAAGGATGAGGACAAGCCAACCTAAGTAGGATGAAAGGAGTCCCAAAAGCAGGTAAAAGAGTCAGAGACAGCCTTACTTTCACTGTAACAAGTCCCACAAGAGTACCAAGCTACAAACCTTAACATTTTTACAGAGGACCTAGGTCAGACCCACACATGATTATTGATTTAGTCTCTATAAACCCTTGTGAACCTTGATTAGTGGATTCTGTGAGCCATATTCTTGTGATGTTCTTGACCTCTCTGGCTCCTACAATCCTTCCTCCCCCTCTTCCACAGGATTCCCCTAACTAGCTCAAACAAATGTTTGGATGTGGGTCTCTGCATCTGCCCCCATACCAATTGCTGGATGAAGCCTCTCTGATGACAATTATGCTGGGCTTTGGTCTATGAGTATAGTAGAGTATCATTAGGAATCATTTCACTGACATTTTTTTTGCTAGTCCTGTTTGATTCTATCCCACATCTCTGGGCTACCCATCCTCTGGTTCCTGATCCTTAACCTTGAAGATTAAGGTGTCAAATTTAAAGCAGAATATTATGAGTAGAATTCAAAATGATGTTTCCCTTCTTCCTCACTGGCAGCTGGCTGTTCAGCTCCCCTGATCTCATTTGCTTCCTAGTTTGTTTTCATAATCCCTGCCAAAATGGCAGGAGGAAAGAGGGAGAGAGGAGAGGAGATAGGAGAGCAGGGGAGAAGACAGAGGAGGACAGGAGGAAGGAGAAAGAAGAGTTAGAGGAAAATATATAAAAGTGCTACATTTAGCAAGTTGGAAAAATTCTGATTCATTTTGAAGTCAGAGATCATACACACACACACAAACACAGTTGGGCTTCGTTTTTGAGTGAAAAATCTGAAGTCAAATTCACAATATCTTATCAAAAAGAAAGAAAAGGAAATATATAAATATCTAACTATGGTAATTCTGGTAATAGAAACAAATTTCATTGGGTTACCACTTGATTCTTATATAAATTTGACAATACTGCAATCTATTAAAATCATGTGATATATGTGTATGTATGTATATGTATGTGTGTATGTACAAAGTGGGTATATTTGTGGATTTTGTGCATGCATGTGTCATCATGTGACAGTCACAGGTAATTGTTTATAGAGCTCCCACAGGTGATAAAATCTTCAGGTACTCAAATCCCTTATGTAAATAATCTAAGAATAATCTCCTGTATACTTTAAATGACCTCTAGATTATAATGTATTCTTTAAGAAATGATGACATGAAAAACATTCATACAAGTTCTGTGAAGATACAATTTTTTCCAAATATTTTCTATCAAGATTGATTGAATCCATTACTTCAAATCCTATGTCAATAGAGAGCCATCTGTATGTGTGTGTGAGTTACATATACATGATTGTATTATATATTGATATATTCATATATTCACCTAGGTACCCCAAACTTCAGTGTTTGTGGTCTCAGACCATGGGTGGTAGTATAATCCTTTGTATTTATTCACACAAGGTGAAGGTAGTGATGTATTCTGTTGTAGGCATGCTGAATTTAGCATGCCAAGTATCTACCAAGGTAGAGTTAATTGAGTAGGCAGTGTGGTATAAGTAGTCTGTCCCTTGTGGGAAGTACTCATGGGTTTTGAGTCACTTGTTTGTTGAAGTGTTCAATGCCATGGTATGCAATGAGCTTAAAAGTCAAGGATGTAGGTGGTATGCATGGAGAAGCCCATACTTAGAGACAGACAGATGACCCAGAGCTAGAAAATGAGGGAATGTGGCTCTTGGAGGAGAAATGAAGGGGAATGTGGTCCCTCACAAGTCATGTAAATGGGTGTATCAAGAAGAGAAGAATTGCCTGTGCCATAGAATGACAAACAAACATCAAGTTCTCTGATGATTTTGGCAAGTGCTACCTTAGCAGAATGGAGAGAAATGAAGGAAAATAGCAAGATGAAGAGAGAGGATGGTGAACTTGCTTAGAGGTACAGCTGTGAGGGGATGAGAAGAAAGAGAGACTAGGAAGACAGGGATCAAAGAGAGAGCGTTCGCAAATGAGAGGTCCTAGATTACTGGATGCCTATGAAAGGACTGGGCTAGCCCACTCCACATGAGAAGAAATGCTCACTGCAGTGAACTGAGAAAGCAAGCATATAGCAAAGGATTTAACCTTTGCTCAAGGTTCAGGAAGTTCCTCCATTGGAAACAAAGAGGTAAACAGTAATTGAATGAAAAAGATGAAATTATTTCTACTTGTTTGCAATTGCTCAATGAACTATGAGCTTTAAGTATCAGCTAGTGGTTCCAGTTTTCGTACTTTTCTGTGGAGCTTTCCAACCTCACCTCCCTTCTGGCACAGCCAAAAGTTTAATGAACATATACATATCTCTTTGTGCCAGATAGAAATACATCTTTAAGGAAGTATTGGATCTCCATGAATGGAGATGACAGTTCAAACTTGAGTAGGGACTGGGCAGTTGTATCATCAATCACTGTAGCTGACAGGTTGGTCAGGAGAGCTGTCTGGGCTGGTGCTGTGTTTTTTTCCACCATCAGTTCAAGGTGGCACACTTAAGACAAAGGAGCTAATAGGCAAGGAAATAAATACTAGTTTTGCAGGGCACAGCAGTGAGAGTCTGAATTCCCATTGGTCCTAACAGTTGTCTTTGTTACTGAAATGTAAAGATGGATAAGGAAGCCAACACAAAAGCATTGATTAGATTTCTGTTTGACAAGGATTGCTCTTCAACCCCAGTGGCTCCCGGATCATGTTAGATGATAGAAATTGCTATTTACATGAGTATTTTTACTAAAGTAAAGTAAACGAAGCCGTTCCTTTACAGGCATACAACTAAATAGTAAAGATGAAATTTTAACTTCAGGGCAGCAAGAGTTATTTCTTTTTCCAGTGTATAAAACTGAAATACACACGAAGCTATAATAACTACCCCTAAGGGTATTGGTGACCTTTGACAACACAAAGAAATTATTTATAGTGTGAAGCTATGTCTCTCCAGTATTACAGAGTAAATAGGAAATACGTTCTGGTTCACAAGCTGTACTTTTCACATGAGGATGAAGTCTTACAGAAAAAGTTTGGCTTTGCTTTGTTGAGCCTTAAAGTAAGCAAACATTCAATAAATTAACAAAAATGTCAACCAGTTCTATAAAATAAAGACCAAGAAAAAGATATTAAAAATATAAAACCATCCTGAAATACGCACTTAGATCTCTCTTTGGGAATTTCAATTGTTTATAAAAATGATTTTAAAAAAATGAGTTGTCTTCAGTATTACAATAATGAATATTTACCAAAAGTAAAACATTCACCTGTTTACCTAAGAAATAAATTTTGGGCACTTATCACTTACAAGAATCTGTTCAAGGAGAATCTGGAATTATCAGGCAGCAAATTATAACAGAACAACTCTCTTCTGGCAGGGCTTAAATGCCTGTGGGAAGACTCAGACAATATATATAATACATGAGAAAGAGACATAGTGTAATAGATAGTTTATCCACACTAAATTAAAACAAATAACAGAAAGGAGGACTGAGATTTCTCTGGATGGGGAGTATGATTCCAGGTTAAAAGTAGTCAGTTAGATTTCTGATCCTAGGGTGGTATATGATTGTGTGACTCTCTATCTGGGAGGACAAAGTCATAGCAGACCTACTGACCCAAGAGTGTTCTGGGTGAGATGTTGCCAGCATGGAGTCACTGGGCTAGAGAGTAGTGAGTAGGGAGGCTGTTAGGATAAAAGATAGAGAAATTGGAAAAAGAGTAAGGAGGAGTCTATAAGAGGGCTTGGAGGATAGAGAAGGAAGAGGAGAATGGTGTAATTATATTATAATCTCAAAATTAAAAAATAATAATATAATGATAGAAGGTAGGAGAGACGATGGGCTTGGGTTGGAGTCAGACATGGCAACTTTTCTTTAAGGGATATGTAAAAATACTGACCAGGGTGGCAATTTTGACTTGTGTTTAAAATGACCATCCTCATTATTTGCAGTAATTCAGACATACTGGTAAGAGGATGTCTTACAATTCAACCATATTCTGCTCCCCTTAAATTTATAAGAATGGAGTAACAAGTATTTCTCTTGCCATCGTCATTCACAAACACAACTTCTTAAAGGCTCACTCCATTCTACAATATAAAAGAGCTCAGAAGTCATCACTCTATACTACAGCTAGCAAGAAAGTGAACAGATACAATCATCACCAATTCTTGAGTCTATCCCAGAGAATGATGATGTGAGCTGCTACCTGCAGACTTGAACTGATGAGAAGGCAGATGAAGAGAATTTCTTCTTACTGAACAGGAACCCATAAGTAGAGGACTTTTCTAGGAGTGTGCTGAGACAAGAGGACAGTATTTTATGAGTTTCTGGAAGCCACATAGAGCAAGTCAGGGAGTTAAAAACAACAAAAGTCACAGTCACAGGGAATTCCCACTTCTGTTTCGCTTCTAGAAAACCAAATAGCTTCTCAGAATGAATACTGGAAAACATCAGAGAGACAAAAATGAGTTCAAGAGGATATATTTTATAAAAGTAAAACATAGGTTAAAGAGACTTGGGTTCTTCAACTTTAGCCAACCTGGAGAAAGGGAAGTAATCAACTACCAACCCCAACCCACCCCACATCCTGACCTTCTGAGAATGGGGAAGAGAGATGAGCATGGAGAATCATAAGTGCTTGCCACGTTCCCAGTGAAGATGCCCTGGAGGATCAGACTGGATGAGCACAGAGGTCTACTGCATGCTGTACTAATTCTCACTACCTCCCTCCATGATAATGAAGGCCAATTTATTTTACTAATTTTAAAGTATGTTAAAAAAGTGTGATTGAAAATTACTACAGAAAATAGTGGCATTTAAAACAGGAAATCAAGACAGGAAATGCACAAAGCCAAAGCTGGCAATTTGAAATGATCAATAAGATTGTTAGGCCCCTATCCAGAATAACTAAGGAACAAACAAAAAGTACAAGATTACTATTATCATAAATGAAAGGGAAGCCACTGCTACATATCCCCTGGACATTCACAGCACATAAAAAGAAATCTTAAGATTTTAGATTTATTCCAGGAAGATAGGGTTGCTTCAACATATGAAAATCAACAAGTATAATACACACATAGACATGAATGATAAATAACATGATTTTCTTGACAGATGCAGAAAATGGCCCACTCCATGATAAAAATCCAGACGAACATAGGAAAGTAAGGAACAGACCGCAGTGTAACAAAGGTACAGCCAACAGTACATTTAGTGTGGGAAAGTGAACCATTTCTTCTAAATCCAAGAACATGAGAATTGTGACCACTGTCATTACTCTTATTTAATATGGTGTTCAAAGCCTTAACTAGAACAGTAGACAAAAGTAAGACAAGCAAGAATAAAAGAGATACTTGCAAATAAAAGTTGCACTGCACCAAATCAACACACCAAAAATCAGTAGCTGTTCTCCATATCAATAGTGAACTTGGCAGGATAGAAATCAGAAATAAATTCCCATTTATGATAGTTCAAAATATAAAAATAAAATACCTAGTCATAAACTTAGGCACTGAGGGGAGAGACTCTCCCCAGCCCATGCTCGTGGGTTTCCTAAAAGGAACACAGGAAATCTTTCCAAGAATTGATAAAGGGGATTACATGGAAATAAAAGCTTTTGCACAGAAAACAAAACAACCCAAGAACAATAAACATCAGCAAAGTGAAGAGATAGCTTTCCAAACCTGAGAAAAGCTTTGCCAACTGCCACAAAACAGGACATTAATGAACAGACTCGAAAGAGTTCAAAACTTAAACACCAAACTCCAAATCATCCAATCAATGAATGGGCAAATGAATTGAACAGACAATTCAAAAACGCAGGAAATGCAAATGGCAAAAATAATGAGAAAAAGAAACAGTTCAAATCATGTTCAACTGCTGCTTTGAGATTCCTTCTCACCGAAGCCAAAATGGCTAGCATTGAGAGTCTGAAGACCCATTCATGCTGTGAGGGTGAAGTAAAGAGGAAAATCTCTTAGACAGTGCTGGTTAGGAATGTGTGATAAATGGTGAAGCTGCAGTGGAACTCACCATAGAGTAGAGAATGCACAAGGTCCAGCTCTACCACCCTGGGCACAGGCTCTAAGAACTCTACATCAGTGTACTCCAAGATACCACTCTTGAGATCGAACACCTGGAATCAGCCGATATGCCCATCCATCGACGAATGGATACAAAAAGGTGGCTGATATACACAATGGGATTTATTAGCCACGAAGAAAAATAAAGTTGTGGCAGTTGAAGGAAAACAGATGTATCTGGAAATCATTATGTTAAACAAAATAAGATAGACTGAGTGCCATTTGTTTTCTCTCATATATAAGGTCTGGATTTCAATTACACACACACACACACAAACTTTGGGGGGATTTGATAGCCTGAATAAAAAGGACAAACTCCTTTAATAAAACAATCTGTCAAGGCTCAGAGGAGTATTTAGATTTGAACATATCAATGTCTATTAGGGAAATTGAAATAACAACTGTAATATTCTAAAATTAAAAGCACCAGACCTATATAGTTTAGACTTAATTCTACCACGTATTTATGGAAGATCGCTTATAAATTTTCTATACTTTTCCAGAAGATAAAATCAGAGAGAATATTTTATAACTAACCTCACAAGGTTGTATTAGTGTTCTAGGACTGAAAACAAAAGGATACAAGAAAAACTATCAGTCAACATGTCTTATGAACATAAACACAAAAATCTAGAAAATATTAGCAAATAAATAGTGGATAAAGAATTATTTTCTCATAAGTAAACAGACAACCTCCAAATGGGGTATTATTTCTTGCTCTAAATCAATAAGCTATCAAGGCATAAAAGACATGATGACTACTTAAATTCACTAACTGAATAAAGCAAAACTGAAAAGACTGCATTTTATATTATTACCCTTTTATGACAATAAAAATACCAGCAACAGCCAGCACCTTGCATAGAAGGAAGGAATATGTAGAACACAGAAAATCTTTTCCAGTTATTAACTCTGTAAGACAGCCTAATTGTGGATACATACTGTTACATCTTTGGCAAAGTCTGTAGAATGTACTAGAACCTGTCACTAACTCCTATCAAGTATGGGTTTTGGTGATGGTTTGCATGTCACTATATCCCATTTTCTGGATCCTTCAACTCTCTTGTTCCCTCTCCTTGAAATGCTTTTTCTGTAGTTTTCATGACATCTGACTTTTTCTTCCATCTTCACTGTCAACTGGCCTTAGTCAACAGTACCATCGTCACAGACGACACAAAGAAGATGGAGAGTGAGAAATGTTAAGGGGTTAAAGCTATGTAATTGGTGACTGGATCAATATGATGTGAGAGAGAGATTTCTGGTGCATATAATCAGATGGATGGTCAATGAGGTAGGAAACACTGGAGGTATTTCAGATTCTTGGAGGAGAGAGAGACCACGCCTTGCCTTTGGATATGTGGGACTTAGACACTCTTAAGACATCTGTATTTATCATAGCCATGACCTCCTCTGACCTACTTTTCTTGGCATCCACTCTTACCCACTCTAGCCCTCCACCTCCTGTCTGTAATAGATCACTACTGTCCCTGGGTGTAAGCTGTACACATGCTGGTTTTTTCAGAACTGTCAGCCACCATTCACCCTCACATGCACAAACACTCTTCCACAGGTTGCTGGAACCCTATTCCAACTCAAACCAACATACAGTCTCTTAGTACCCTCCTCAATTTACCAGCCTGGGATTATTCATCCTCTCCTCATCATTTCCATGACATTTTATATATTGTTTCTGTCTTGATACTTGCTAATATGCCTTGTGTGGTTTTTAAATATTTACATTTACTTAGTTGATACAATCGAACTTCACTGAGTAGAACAACACTTAGTTGAATGCCTTTGACATAACGAGATATCAATAAATGTAGATTGGGTTGAACTACATACTTGGGTTTGTGTTCAACAACAGATAGGAGGAAGTTCAAAAGAAAGTAATGCTACAAAATCTGTAGATCACTTTTTCATGCACATTTTGAAAAAAGAAACATAATTTATCTTTCATACGGTTCTGGTATATGGCACTTGGCATGTAGCCAAATCTGACAGATCAATGTATATATATATTTAAAATGACTTGACACTAGAGACATGAAGCTAACCAGAACTATAAATAGTCATGACTGAGGAGATACTCAACACTGTGGGAAAATTGAGACACATGGGCTGTCTTATGAAAAACTAGGTATTTACTCTTAAAAATCCTTAATATTATACCTTATTATTTAGAGGATGTTTGTCTACTGAAACACAAGAACATTCAGTTTATTTCAGCAGGCATACTATCATGTTAAAGGAAATAATACAAATTCAATTCAGCAGTTATCTTCCACATCTTTGTATCCACCGATAGGAATATGAATCAACCTAGGTTTTCACTCTCTGGTAGAAACTAAGAGCATATATCCACTTAACCAACTGGAGAACTTCACTAATGTGTTCTGCCAAGTTTTCTAATGTCTCCTGGGGTGGGTGTATCTATGCTTACCTGTGAAGGATAAGTGGAATTTTCCTCACATAAAAGGGAGCAACTCCAAGCAGGAAAAAACAGAGAGACACTAGTACAGAGTCTTTAAAATACCGGGCCTGTTGGAGGATGTTGTGCCCAGAGACAGGCAATGGTACTAAAAGTGCTGCCGTATTGTGAAGATCATGAGTTTCACGCCAGGAAAATGTTAAGTTTTTCTATAGACAATGAGGCACCATCTGGGATTATTAAGCATCATATAACCACATTTTGTCTAGGTTTTTGACAGCCAGAACCGAAAGCATCACAAAAGATGACTTCACAGAAAGGCAGGCTGGGCCTGAGCCAGCTAAATATCGACCTTTCTGCTCTTCACCAGCTGCTCCTTGTCATCCTCCAGCCACAGTTTTTATGCTAAATGGACTCATAGCCGTAGATGAAAAATCTAGAGACTGTCCTCAGTCAAATGGATAATTGGATTTCTTTTTCCATTTTTTTCAAAAAAAAAAAAGAATATATCAAAACAAATTAATCTCTTCATATGTAGCAGAATATAAAAGATGATGCCTGCTTAATACAGAAAATGTGGAGAAAAACTATGCACAAATCCTGCTGGAGGAGTCAGGAAGTATCCGGCATAATTCCTCTCCTGTTGAGCAGGTCTTACATCCAATTAGATAACTGTTGGATATCACAGAGATATAAGTGACTATTGTACACTTAAGGGGATACTTTGACATGCTTGGCATTGTCGTGGCTTATGGGCATTACCGATGGGTAGAGTTATTGATTCCTTTCTTCCCATAGCAACTTGCATAGAACTTTCGGGATCTACAAAAATAAAGTTTATTTTGTGTTGGCCATCTATGGCTGACCACAGAATCTACCCCTAAGTGTGGTTAATATACCCAAGTGAGACTCCAGTAGAGAAAATTAATTTTTCCTTGGATAGCAAATAACAGATTTAGATAGCTTCTTTGTTAGGAGTGGGAGAGTAGTTTAATGTGTGCTGTTTTCCTAATGCTGAGGAGAAAACTAAAGAACCAAGTATGTGATGGTGCTTTCTAGTATGCTTTCATTCAGCCTATAAACACAACGGAAGAGCGTTCCAGTCCCCTGTGTACCAAAAGCTTCCACACAGATCAGCAATACGTTCCTAAGTCAGAATGGATTTTTTTTTCACAGACATGAACGAATTCACACCAAGAAAGGTAACTTAAATAGATCTCTCATTTCCAGTCTGAAAGAGGTAGATGACTTGGCAACCCTAGATGTTCTGGATGAGGTAAGATTTGAGTTTTATTAAACTTAAAAATTCTAATTTTTTATGAGATTTAAAATTATTTATTGTAGTTTATATGTGTGAATGTTTTGTCTGCTGTATGTCTATGCGCCTTGTGCATGGCTAGTGCCCAAGGAGGAGAGAAGAGGGCATGAGATCCCCTAGAACTGTAACTATAGATAATTGTGAGTTGGCATTTGGATACTGGGAATGAAATCTGGGTCCACTGAAAGAGAAATAATTGCTCTAAACTCTGAGCCATCTCTCCATTCCATCTATGTATTCTTTTTATTTAAAGAACTGATATATATAAAGTGTTCTTTAAATATCATCTGTAGAGTCATACATGGTATCTATATGTATGTACACATGTGTGTGTATGCATGCATATGTCTCTGTATGTATACATTTCTTTCTGTGTATGCACCTCTTTCTGACTTTCTTGAGGCATGGTCTCCTTATGTAGCCCTGGCTGCTTTGGAACTCATTGTATAGCACAGGCTCTCCTCAAACTTGCATCAATCCTCCTATGACTTTTCTCCCTATGTGCTGAGATTATAGACATGAGCCAGACATAATGGATATACAGAAGAATGGTAGTCAAGGAGGGTCAGATTAAGAGTTCTTTAATTGCATGTAGTCAAGAGCAGCTCATGTTGAAAAGACTTTCAACCCTAGAGAAAGGCAGGTTAGAATTTATAAAGCCACAAACCAAATTACATCAACAGGGCTGAGCAACGCTTCAGTTTGTGAAGTATGGAGGCACGTGTGAAGAAAAAGTGGATGGAGATCTTACTGATGCTGGCTCAAACTGATTCCGGATTCGTCACATGATTCCATGCTCTATCTCCACCCTCTCAGCTGTTCCAACATTAGTTGATGAAACAATGGCTTCTGGCTGTGGGATGCTAAGAAGCTTCTCGGCTGCATGTGCTAGGGAGTTGGTTAAGGACACGAAAGGTCTAGCAAAATAAGATTACCTGGTCGTTCGGTTCAAATTCATCTCTCTATCTCTCCTATCCTTAACATCACTTTCCACATATTTTTTGACTGCGTCTTTTTTTTTTAATCTAAGACAAGGATTGGCTCCAACTTGATTGTAGGGAAATGGTTGTTCTCAGGACATTTCATGGAGTCTCCAAAAAGTTGTGTCACATTAGGACATCTTCCTCTGTACTAACAATGCCTCTTGTCTCCTTCCCCACTGGGCTTCAGTTGTTAGGACACAGAAACTCGAGATGTCCAATAACTGAGGCTTGTTATGCATGGTTCTCTCAAAATTCACAAAGTCTGGCTCACATTTGAGACATTTTCACTATCCTGAAATAGTCCTCATGTCTTGTCTCAGAGTTCCAGTGAGACTACAGAAATTGAGATTCTTCTGTTGAACGTAGGTTGTTAATCCTCTGGATGTGACATCTCTCAAAATTCGATTGACAAAGCTCACTGTATTTGAGGACTTCTATTTGAAGTCCAGCTCATTATTGGGAGAGAACAGAAGTTTTAAGAGATGGAACTGGTGGGAAGTCTTAGTCCAATATGAGGCATACCCTTGAAGGGGAATGTAGGTACGTCCCTGGCCCCAATCTCCTTTTCTCTGTGTGATATGGGACACGTTTCCCACTGTGATGTACAGCCTCATCCAGGACCAAAAGCAAAGGAACAAATACCATTTTAAGACTATGAAACAACCCTATTTTCTTTATAAGTTGATTTATCTCAGGTCTTTGTGGAAAGATGACTAATACAGTCATTAAGGTGAATTCAGGGTATATAAACAACTTCCTCAAAATAACCCTCAGGATCATTACAGATCTTGAAATCCAATAGTACCTGTAAGGCAGAGTTTGTTCTTGACTTTCTGAATCATTTCTTACTAAATCTCCAGCGCTGTGAAGACTTGGGTTGAGAAGTGTAAATATTTCACCAATCATGTTGATGGCCTGCATATTAATATGGCACATCTGTTATCTGAGTTATATTTTTTGTCCTTTTATAAGTTAAGATCTTTTGCTTTTATTTTGTGTTTTAGACCTTCCATGATGATTGCAACACTGTTAAAATCAATGCATACAGTCATGTGATCAACTGGAAAGGTTACTTTCTGAATCTTTTACTTCACATACTCATATGTCTAAGCAGAAGGCGCACCATCATTGAGTCCCTTGAATTGGAATAAAATCATGTACACTCTTTCTTTTCTTTCCTGTCTAGATTCCTCTTTATCTCATCTACTACACTGACCTATTTCCTTGAAGGTTAATAACAAGTAATTTAACATACTATATGTAGATATAATTATACAGTATAATGGGCAAAATATAGACCCTTTGAAAATGTGCTTAAGATCGGCATTTCCAGTGGGCATGGCAGTAACACTCTTAATTCCAGCATTCCAGGGCCAGAGGCTGTAGGACTCCTGTGAGTTCCAGGCTGGCCTTTCTGTATAATGAATTACAAGCCATCAGGACTGCATCATGAGACCATATCTCAAAAAAATTATATAATATATTCTACTTTATCCCTCAAAACCATGTAAACCACCTGTGAAGTTAACTGGTTTACAAGCATGATGGTATTTTGTTTGCTATTAGTATCTCTTTTTCCTGTTCAGCTTTTAAAGTACAGTTGAACACAAATGATTTGTTTCTTCTCCTCCCTTCTCCATGGATCCTCTTGACTCACTATCCTGTATGCTAGGACTAAAGGCCTTTGCCATCATACTTGCGTTATGAATGCTGTTTAAGACAGGGAAATTGTTTTCTCTTGCTGCAGAACACAGTGTCTGAACACCTTGAGAAGTGTTATTCCAGAGATCAGATCTATATCTATGTGGGGATATTCTCATTGCACTTAACCCTTTTCAGAGTCTGGATATTTATTCCACAAAGGTATGTGTGTGGCTTACATTCTCTTTGTACAAATAACTCTAGTAGTTAGACTCTTAATTTAAATATCTGCAAAAAAAAATATACCAGCCCTTAGAGAAACTGTTACAAATCGGTCACGCAAACATAGACATATTTGTAGGAAGAGATATATGAAATCAATGTCAGTACTATTTGTAATCGTTTTTCCAAAAATATGTGTGAGATTGTGAATTACATACAGTTTTCTTAGTAACAGCCTATTCCTAAATGATGCCTAAAAATGAATGTATTAATGTCTGTCTCTGAACTGAGCATTGGAGAGTCAAAATATAGCTACACCATTTATATAGAGGATACATAATGGCTGTAAAATTTGTCATTGTGATAGTTTAAATTTCTCTTAACATGTTAATTGGTTCATTGCTATCATACAATGTATACTTTATGAGTAAAAGTATTAATTATCAATTACTCAGCCACTAAAGCTTTAAATATAGAATTAAATAAGACTGTTTTTCATTTTTAATTAGACCTATTGTCTTTTAGTTATCTATTCATTTTAAAACATTATTTAATATTGTGCCCAATAGCTCATTTAAATGCCAATCTAAAATGTACAGGATAATAATATGCTTACCAGCATTGGCCTAGACTGTAAAGAAAAGTTAGGCTTAGTAAAATTCTGTACCAATTAATGGTACAATTTCATACAAATTGAGTGATTTTTTTTTTATAAATTAAATCAAGAGATAGGGAAAAGGTGTCACAAGTCAGACATTGTCATATCTAAGAAGTAGTCAACAAAATAATTTCTGATTCTATTATTTGTAAAGTTTTGTTCTGTAAACAAATAATCGCATTTGAAGCCTTAACCCTACATGGGAAATAGCATGAAGAATCATTTAAGTGCCACTACTCTGTCACTCTGTCATTTCATGTTATATCTTATATATGAGCTAGTTCATACACACTCACAACACACACATACACACACACATAAACTTTATATGTTTTGTGACATATATACACATATATACATACATAATACAACATACATACATACATGCAGCACATATATGAATAATGTTTTGCTCTGGTAGATTTTTTTATCTTTGGCTTCCAATACTAGAACTCTTCATATAAATAATCTATAAAAACAGAAACAAGTCAAAAAGGATCTATACGATTTATCCACTTTAACTGCAGCTTTCTAAGTTGTATATTGGAGCAAAGAGAACTGCCAACCCACCTCACATTTTTGCGATGGCTGATTTGGGATACCAGTCTATGGTCACATATAATGCAGACCAGGTAAGGCAGGCTTTCCCACATCCTTACTTCACTGAGAGCCACTGAGTTTCCTAGAGATGCAGTCCTCTCATGGCTTCCTTTCCCTCCTGTGCAGTGCATCGTTATTTCTGGAGAAAGTGGTGCTGGCAAGACAGAGAGTGCTCATCTTCTGGTTCAACACCTCACTGTGCTTGGAAAGGTAGAATTATTTCTTTCCTGTCATAATAGAAATCTTTGTGTTTCAAATAACTAATTATATTAGTATTCACTAATTCCCATACTTGATAATACATGCAAATGATCAAACATGATTGCTACCATTTGAGTTTTAAAATATATCAAACAGTGGTGGGAGGATATGGGTAGTTAAGAGCATATCCCTCAAGCCTCAGTGTGGGAGTGTTTTGTAGAGGTATCTCTGGGACTGTGTTCTAAAACTCTGTGTTTTGATTGATTGTGGTTTTCTTTCACGGTCTCTGTCTGGTGCAAAGAGGAGTTTTCTTGGTGAAGAGTGAGTGCCACACTTATCTATGGGTACAAGGACAAAAGTTTTTATAATTTTTAGAGATTATGCTGGTTTAGTAACTTAGTGATGGCAGATTCTCCTCCAATTACAATGTCTTCATTAGCACTGGGTAGTTAGGTTTCGAGAAACAGGCATGTTTTCTTTTCTGTTGAGTGGGTCTGAAGTGCAATTAAAAACATGTTGGTTGCCACTACCAGACCCTTAGGCTATTATTCTGTGCTCTTCATTGATGTGGTTCACGGGCATCATGGCTGGGTAGGACTGTTGGCTGTTTCCTTCTTTTGGAAGCTTCCAGGATTCCCTCTGGTACAATGAAAGCTGCTCCTCAGAGAAGGTGTGTTTACATCAGTGTCAGTTCAGAGGTCTCTGTGGTCTGTGTCTCAAGTGCATGATGTCTTCAGCAATAAAGACTGTCCACCTCTGGGAGGAAATCAAAGGTAACAGCCAGGGGCTGGATGCTTTGGGCATCTCCTGGACAGTCCTAGTGGACAACTCAAAAAAGAGCTTCTCATGTTTTGGTATTGGAGTTCTTGGTAGGTGGCCTTTGGATCTTGGAAGAACCACCATCATCCCAGAAGAGAAAAGGTCACTAAAACTATATTTGTATAATTATGTGTATTATAATGTTTTAAAAACAAGTAGTCAATTATTTGATTCTTTGTGGCTTTTTCAGGCTTCCCTATTGTAATCTTACCCACCTCCCTTGTTCTTCTGCGTTTACCTCCATCCCCTTCTAAAAAGGCCCCACTTTCTTCTTCCCTATGAGATCATTTGTATCCTGCCACCCACCCCCCCCAGTAATGAATGGACATTACTGTGCCAAGTTGAGGGAAGAAAGCTGCATATGAAAAGGAGAAAGAACTATACTAGCCAAACAGTTTTTAAAGGAACAAATTCAGAGCACTGTGTTCTTTCTGACTTACTACAAGGCTTCCAGCAGTGAAGTATATATTTAAGGAATGGTGACAGACAGACTCAGGGAACAGATTAGAGTCTATACATACTTATTTTTGTCAAAGAGGGTTAGCCACTTAATATAATGAATTTTCAAAATATAGTGTTGAAGAATTTTGTGTGCCCTCAGAAACAAGAGAACCTCAATCTAGACCTCACATTATAGAAAGCTAACTCAAAATAGATATTAACTATCAATAGAAAACCACAAACTATAAACCAAAGCAAGGAAGGTTATTGTGGTATTACATTGATGAGAGACATCTTAGATACAACACAAAATGCACAATTCATAAAGGAAAACTTTGATGCTGTTCTCTGGTGATATTGTTAAAACTTAAAACAAACACCTATGTAAGCCTTGCTCAAGAGAAAACGTTAACAAATTACATAACCAATAAAAATATAGAGATACAAAAAATGTCTTAAACCCTATATTAAGAAATTAAATGACTGCTATGTGGTTATAGAAAAATAACTGAATAGTCAATTCCAAAAGTGCTGTGGAGGTGTCTGTCACCATTCCTAAAGTTGCTCTGTATCATTCATCACTGGAAAATGTGTATTAAGACTTTAATTAGATCCCTTCAAATGCCTACTAAAGTGGCTAAAAATTGTTTACTAAGGAATTTTCCCAGAGCTCCAGGGACTAAACCACCAACCAAAGAGTACACATGGAGGGACTCATGCTCCAGCTGCATATGTAGCAGTGCTTGGCCTTGTTGGGCATCAATGGGAGGGAGGAGAGCCCCTCTGTCCTGTGAAGGCTCAATGCCCCAGTGTAGGGAAATGCTAGGACAATAAGGTGGGAGTGGATGGACAGGTGGGGGAAGGGATGAAATAGGGAGGTTGCAGAGGGGAAACTGGGAAAGGGGATAACATTTGAAATGTAAATAAATAAAATATACAATAAAAAAAAAAAAGAAATTGAGAAGAGGAAGTGTTGGACCTGGAGCAGCTGGACTGTCATCTGTTATTAGTGATAATGCCAATTCGCAAAGACTGAAAGCAACAGTAAGGCAGCACAGTCACTTATGGGCTTATGGTTTCTTCAACATGACGGTGCATTTTCTATGCAAATCTGGAATCCTGCTGCAGCCTAGAAAGGAAATAAAAACCCATGCACATAAAAGTATTTACAGGACTTTATTAATAAGCTCAAAAAGTAGATAAGTTATGAGGCTATGACCCCCCCCTTCAGTGGTAAAGTGTTTGCCTGCCATATTTCAAACCCTGGATTCTATTCCCAGTAACATAAGAAAACTAAAAACTAGTTGTCGGTACATAGTTAACAACCTATTAGAATAGACTGAAGTTACGTAGCCAAAAACAGCTGCTCACCTGAGCCCAACTTATTTTCAAAATTATGCATAGAAAGAATTCCATGTTCCTGTTACATTCAGTGCACTTCCTTCCATATATCCTGCCACATGTGCTGGTATAGAGTGTAAGTATGCTTTCTTCCGACCTCTGACCTCTGTTCATATGTCCTTTCAGGGTTGTGCTGTCACAAGTGTCTCATGTCAGTCCCTTCCTGTCCCTGTGCCCATTAACTTCCTGCTACAATAAAGAACATTTTAAACATCTTGGATGACATTGAAATGAAATATAAGAGGGGAATTGTGGGACTCAGGCTACTAAGATATCAGCATGGGAATTAGGTGACACAAGTGTTGTCTACAAGGACCTTGTGAGTCTGTCTTGATTTCTAAGCTGATAGAGGCTTTCAATAATGAATTAGAAATGCGTGGATGCTGCTTTGTAGACAGGAGCAAATGCTTAATCTAATCTTTACCTTGTTCTAGATCATGACATGTGATTTGATGGTGTGTGTGTGTGTGTGTGTGTGTGTGTGTGTGTGTGTGTGTGCACGCTCGCACACGGGCGCCCAGAGCCAATTCTGCCCTTGTCTTGTCTTGTTTCTTACTTTTGTCCTTGATAAAGATTTAACAGATGCAAAATAGATTGTCTGGTAGATGGAATTTTCCTTTGCAATCCTCTAATCCTCACTTAGCAGGTTAAGGCTATTTAATATGGGTAGTGAAGATGCTCTCTTGTTTTGTCATAGGTTGAGGCTGCTAAAAAAATGTTTGACAGAGCCAAGTTTGTCCCAGGTTCCATTTGCCTCATATTGTTTCTTTATACTTGAAAATCTCTGTGTTGCTTCTCAGCCTCACTGTGATAGCTTCTTTCTTTCATCAAGACAGACCTAGCATCAGCTGTGTGGCCTCTTTGGAGATTGCAAATCAGATATTTTGCATATTAGATATTTACATTATGATTCATAACAGTTGCAAGATTACAGTTATGAAGTAGCAACAGAAATAGTTTTTATATTTGGGGGTCACCACAAAATGAGGAACTGTATTAAAGGTTTGTTCTACGTAGTAGTATTTTCCATCAACTTGAAAACTTCTGCTCTCTTAAACCTGGTCTCAGCAAGGTTCTAGGCTTGACATTGAAGATAATCTCCCTATGCTTACTTCCAACAAGATGCAAGTGACTTGCACCCCTAACCCTCTGAGGCAGCAGTTCTCAACTGTGAGTTACAACCCCTTTGGGGGTTTCATATCATCTATATCTTCATATCAGATATTTACATTATGATGGGTAATAGTAACAATATCATAGTTATGAAGTAGCAACAAAAATATTTCTATTTGGGCAGGAGGTCACAACATGAGGAACTGTATTAAAGGGCCTCAGCATTAGGAAGGTTGAGAACTGCTCAAAGGGGACAGGATATGAACATGCTTCTCTAGAAACTGAGATAGCAGCCAGGCAGACGTGATCTGGCTAGAGATTCCATTCTTCCACCATCTGATGAGCTGCTCTGACTGTGATTTGTTCCCTCCATGTCTGATCCACAAAACATCTTTATTTTCCTACTTTCATGCTTAGAAATTTCTGTAAACATCAGGAAAGTCATTTAGACTTTAAGAAAGATTTAGATGTAGTCTTAGGCCAGTATCCAGGTTTAACGTAAGAAGGTACACTCTGCAGACTGCTATAGGTTAGGTTTTCAAGTCATTTCAAGTCATTTCAAGTCATTTAAGCACAGAACTGTATATGAATAAGAAAAGAGAAAATATCTTTTCCTGTATTCCTGAGAAAGTATATGAAAACATGTATAGGAGGGGCATATGGACCCCACTGTAGCATCTGGCAATGTACCAAAATATGTGTCCCTATGTTTTTATTTGCATATAAAGTACTTATCAAAAAAGACATTTTATTAGCAACTAATTGATTTTATACTATTTTTTTTTTATATATCTTGTCATCTCTACCCAGGCTAATAACAGAACCCTGCAAGAGAAGATTTTACAAATGAACAATTTGGTTGAAGCCTTCGGCAATGCTTGCACTATTATAAATGACAATTCCAGCAGATTTGGAAAATACTTAGAAATGAAGTTTACTTCTTCTGGAGCTGTAGTGGGAGCACAGATTTCTGAATACCTTCTGGAAAAGTCCCGTGTCATTCACCAAGCCATGTAAGTGCATGTCAGATATACCTTAGTTTCTGAAATTATACAAGCAAGAACAATGCTTCTGATAAGTTAAAAGCTCCCCCAACTCCTCATTTATTGATAGCCCTACTATGTGTTAGTTACTTACAATTGGAAATAAAGAGACCTCCTCCCCAATGCTTTATTCTCACATATATTAGCATCTGATAGAGGAATTAATAAATGCCCTAATAATTATGCTACCACAGAGGAGATACAAACAGAGTGGGGAAGAGCGAGTAGAAAAAACTCATTTCTCCAGACAAAAATCAATAAGGAATTTAATTAAAAAAGAATAGACTCTGCTTCCCTTTTAAATATAACTATTACTCTTTTCTAAATAAACAGATATTTTTAGTTTCTTTTTCCTGTGTTTACACACTACAGACCTAATAAAATAATCAGGAATGTTCTGCTGTGTGGTTATTTTTATTAATGTTGATTTTAGATCATTAATACCACTCATATTTGCTTGTTGTTGTTGTTTTTCAATTCTTATCACATTTTTTCATTAATTAATTTATTTATTCTCTTTATATCCCAATTGCAGCCCCCCTCCTCCTCTTCTTCAAGCTCTTCCCTCACAAACCCTTCCACCAACTCCCTTCCCTGTCTCATTGGATAAGGGGAAGCCCAGCCCCCAAGGGTACCAACCTGCCCTGATACATCAAGTCCTTCCCAGCAGGACTAAGCACCTCCTCTCCACTGAGGCCCAGGATCCAAAGGAAGACAACAAAGTCGGAGAGATAAGCTCGTGTTTCAATTGTTAGGGGACCCATATGAAGACCAAGCTGCATAGCTGCTCCAAATATGTACGGGGTCTAGGTCTAGCCAATGCTCTTTGATTGGTAGTTCAGTCTCTGTGAGCTGCCATGGGCCCAGGTTAATTAACTCTGCATGCCCTCTTGTAGTGTTCTTTGACTCCTTGGGCTCCTGAACTCTGCCTAATGTTTAGCTGTGGGTTTCCACATCTGTTTCTATCAGTTACTGAATAAAGGCTCTCAGAGAACTGTTATGCTAGGCTCCTGTCTACAAGCATAGCAAAGTACCATTAATCATGTCAGGGTCTGGCTCTTGCCTGTGGAATGGGTTTCAAGTCGCACCAGTCATTGGTTGGCCATTCCCTCAATCTCTGCTCCATGTTTATCCCTACACATCTGGTAGGCAGGACAATTTTTGGTCAAAAGTTTTGTGGTTGGAGCTCCCCTCCCTCCACTGGAAGTACCACTTGGCTACAGGAGGTAGCCACTTCAGTCTCCCAGGTCTCCCAGATCTGATCCCAGAGATGCCCCCCACCAATTTCTATTCCATCTCCCAGCCCTCTCCTGCCCTCCCCCCATCCCACACCTCCTTGCCATCCCTGTTCCCCTCCTCACTCCCTCTTCCTTCCCTCCATCCATGTCGATATCTGTTTTATTTCCCCTTTGAGTGCATTCTGAGCATCCTTTCTTGGGACCTCCTTGTTACTTAGTTTCTTTGGGACTGTGGATTATAGCAAGGTTAACCTGTACTTTATGGCTAGTGTCCACTTATAAGAGAGAACATACCATACTTGTCTTTCTTGGCTTGGGTTACCTCACTCAGGATGATATTTTCTAGTTTCATAAATTTGCCTAAATTTCATGATGTTTTTTGTTTTTAATAACTGAATAGTATTCCATTGTGTGAATGGACCACATTTTCTTTATCCATTCATTCTGTTGGGGGACATCTAGGTTGTTTCTAGTTTCTGGCTTTATGAATAAAGTAGCTATGAAAATAGTTGAGCAAGTGTCCCTGTAGTATAGTAGGCATCTTTGGGGTATATGCCCAGGAGTGGTATAGTTGGGACATGAGGTAAAACTATTCCTTTTCTGAGAAACCACCAAATAGATTTCCAGAGTTGTATTAGTTTACACTCCCACCAGCAATGGAGGAGTATTTCCCTTTCTCCACAGCCTTGCCAACATGTGCTATCACTTGAGTTTTGTTATTACCCATTGTGATGGAGTAAGATAGAATCGCAGAGTCATTTTTATTTGTATTTCCCTGATGACTAAGGACATGAACAACTCTTTAAGTGCTTCTTGATCATTCAAGATCCCTCTGTTAAGAATTCTCTGTTTAGTTCTGTATCCCATTTTAAAATTGGGTTATTGGTTTATTGGTGTCTATTTCTTGAGTTCTTTATATTTTGGATATTAGTCTTCTTTTGGGTCTGGATTGGTGAAGATCTCCCAATTTGTAGGCTGTCATTTCATCCTATTGACAGTGTTCTTTGCCTTAAAGATGCTTTTCAGTTTCATGTAGTATTTTTATTAATTATTGATCTTATGCCTTAGCCATTGGGTTCAGTTTAGGAAGTTGTCTCCTGTGCCAATATGCTCAAGGAAGTTCCCCACTTTCCCTTCTATTAAATTTAGTGTGATCAGTTTTATGTTGATGGTCTTTGATCCAATTGGACTTGACTTTATACAGATAAATATAGATCGATTTGTATTCTTCTACATACAGGCATCCAGTTAGACCAGCACCATTTGTTGGAAATGCTTTCTTTTTCTTTTTTTTTTTTTTCCATTGTATGGTTTTTGCTTCTTTGTCACAAATCAAGTGTCATAGTTGTCTGTACTTATTTCTGGGCCTTCAATTTGATTCCATTGATGAACCTGTCTGGTTTTATGTGAATACCATATTGATTTTATACATTGCTCTCTAGGAGAGCTTGAAATAAGTTATGGTAATACCTCCAGTGTACGTGGTTATTGCACAGGATTGTTTTTAAATACCCTGGTTTTTTTGTTTGTTTGCTTGTTTTCCATTGATGTTGAGAATTGTTATCTCAAGATCAGTTAAGAATGTGTCAAAAGTTTGATGGGAATTATATTGAATCTATAGATTGCTTTTGGTAAAATGGACATTTTTACTATGTTAAAATCCTACCAATCCATGAGCATGGGTGATCTTTACATCTTTAGATATCTTCTTCAATTTCTTTCTTTAGAGACTTGAAACTCTTGACATACAAGTCTTTTACTTGCTTGCTTAGAATAACACTGTTGTGAAGGGTATTGAGTATGAAGTGTCTTTCCCTATCTCTTTTGATAATTTCTAGTTGAAAGCTATTTTTTTAAATATAAAATGGCTATTCCAACTTGCCACTTGGGTCTGTTTGCTTGGAAAACCTTTTTAAGGCCTTTATACTGAGATAATGACTATTGTGTCCCTGAGGTATGTTTTTTATATGCAGCAGAATGATGAATCTTGTTTTGCATCCATTCTGTTATCCTATGTCTTTTTATTTGAGAATTGATGTTCAGAAATATTAATGACCAGTGATTGTTAATTCTGTTATTTTTATGTTGGTGGAGGTTGTGCGTGTGTGTGTATGTGTGTGTGTGTGTTGTGTGTGGTGTGTGTGTGTGTGTGTGCCTGCCTTCCTTCTTTTGTTTGGTTGGTATGAGGCTATTTATGTTCTGTGTTTTCTTCTGTGTAGTTAACCTCTTGAGCTAGAGTTTTCTTTCTAGTATCTTCTGTGTCTGGATTTGTGGATAAAGATGTTTAAATTTGATTTGTCATGGAATGTCTTGTTTTCTCCAACTATGGTAACTGAAAGTTCTGCTGGATATGTTAGTCTGGACTGACATCTGTGTTCTCTCTGTGAGTTTGTAAGACATCTGCCCAGGTCCTTCTGTCTTTTAGAGTCTCAGTTGAGAAGTCAGATGTAATTCTTATAGGTCTGCCTTTATTGTTACTTACCCTTTTTCCCTTGTAGCTTTTAATATTCTTTCTTTGTTCTATATATTTAGTGTAATGTGTATTATGTAGGGGGACGATTTTTCCATTCTGGTCCAATTGATTTGCTGTTCAGTAACTTTCCTGTGTGTTAATAGACATATCTAGGTTGGGAAATTTTCTTTTATGATTTTGTTGAAAATACTTTTTGGACTTTGTACCTGAGAATATTCTCCTTCTATTCCTATTTTCCTTGTTTGGTCTTTTGATAATGTCCCAGATTTCTTGGATGTTTTGTGTCTGAACCTTTTGGATTTAGCATTTTCTTTGACTGATATATTGATGTCTTCAATCTTATTCTCTATGCCTGAGATCCTCTCTTCCATCTCTTGTATTCTGTTGCATCTGTAATTCCTGTTCTCTTCCCAAGGTTTTCCATCTCCAGAATTCCCTTGGTTTGTGTTTTCTTTATTGCTTCTATTTCTTTTTTCAGGTTTGGGATAGTTTCATTCATTTTTTTCACCTGTATTTTCCAGTATTTTCTGTGTTTTTTAAGGGATTTATTCATTTCCTCTTCAATGGCCTCTATCATCCTTATAAGTTTGGACTTAAGATCATCTTCTTGTGTTTCAGCTGTTTTAGGATATCCAGGGCTTGCTGTAGCAGGATAGTTGTGTTCTAGTGGTCCATATTGCCCTGGGTCTTGTTGATTGTGTTCTTACGCTGTCTTTTAGCTATATGGTTTTTCCTGATGATGGCTGATGTTGCTGATGCCAGCAGGATTTCTAGGGGAGGCATGCAGAGCTGTGGGCCTGACAGTGGATCTCATAGAACAGCAGGCTGCTCACCTCTGCTTTCTGTGACCCAGAGGGCACCACTTGCAGGGGATTGGTTGGGGAGAGGCCTAGGGTAGATGTTTCTTGGCCTTGTTGGCCTCCTTCAGAAAGCAGGGAGAGCAGTGAACCAAAAGATGGAGGTCAGAGGGCAGCAGGCAGCTCACCGCTGCCAGCTGTGCCCAAGTGGACTTGACAGGCAGGGGACTGGTGGAGGAGGGGTCTCAGTTGAATGTTTCTACACCCCTCAAGATTTCTTGGGGGAGGGAGCAGTGCAAAGTTCTCATGTTTGTTTTGACATTTGGTTTAGTGAGTTCCTTTGAGCAGTTTTAACTAAATGAAAAATTTCTTCACTGCTTAAAGACCCTAAAACATCCTTGCTTTTCTTATGAGAGAATTATTGTTACCATTGGATTGTACCCTACTGATATTTTTATTTGTGTTTCCTTCTTATTTTCTTTTCTTCAATCATTTAGTTAGTTATTCATTTTACATCCCTATTGCAGCCCTTTCCTGTTCCCCATCTCTCCTTCTCCTTCCCCTTCCCCTATGAGAAGGGATATTATTTTTAAAGAGAGTATAGAATTAGAATCTCTCATGCAGAATTCATGTTAAATATACTTCTTCATTACAGTAACATGTCAGCTAATTTTGTAGCATCACAAGCTCTTGTTGGTACATCTTTTATGATATTAAGGATCACCAGGTACATACTAGGTGATTTTGTTACCACTGAGCAAATATAAATTAACAAAAACCTGATAAATGTGGTTTAAAATGGTGGGCTGAGAATGGGTTAGTCTACCCAGAGTATGATATTTAAAACTTAAGTCCTTCATAAGACCTTGACTCTGTAACGTACTGTGTATGTGATTCAAAGCAGTTTACTTAACCTCTCTGCATGTTCCTATCATTAACGTGGAAAAACATTAGTACATCCCTCTCTGTTAAGATAATTCCTATAGTAGAAAATTTAACATAATGAAGCATACATAAGAATATTGTCAGTGCAGCCAAGGACAGCTGTAAGTGCCACCCATCACTGAATTATAAAACATAAACATTATGAAATGATTTATAGTTTCTATTTTGTAACTTGATTTGTGACATGAGCTTTGTAAATGACACTGTGTGTCATAATGTCAAAAGGTTGGGCATGCCTGAACACCAATAATAGTTGTAATGGCTGTGGTGGTTGCAAAGATTAGAAATGGCATCTAATGAATTGAAGATATTTAATGAATGGCAGATCACGTTATTAATGAGTGTCCAAGGTCCAGAATCATGTAGGCACACCATATGTTTGCCACCTGCCCATAGAGGAACCTATATTTTGTGCATGTATAGATATAACCAATCTTGGAACTCTTTATTCTGTACTCATAACAATTTTAGCCTCTCCTTAAACTGGGTAAAGAACTATATGAGAGAAACTTTTTGATATTTCAAGGCGGGCCACCATGTGACACAATGTCATGGCAAATATTTCCAGCATTTTATATGGAATTATGGGGCATAACATTACTCATATTGAATACCATGAGATCAATATCTTCTGGAGTAACACAATGGAGTCCTGGGTTTGTAGTCATAAAAATAATCCCTTAATAATTATTCAAATATTATAGCATGTGCTCAAAAACAACATGATTAGGATAATATATTTGAGGCATGCTCTGTGTTAAGTAAGCTTTTTAATCTCCTAAACAATCTAAGAAACCATTTTAGTTTCACTACATTACTTATAGGGAAAAGAAAAAAAAAAGCTTTAAGGCCCCAATTTGCCATTGAGTTGAACTATAGCTCAGATAAAACTAGACACCAATTGCTTTGTAATTCTTACAAAATGGCTTTTTTTCATTTTTATGTATACTTTTATGATCCTATTTGTAATTTTCACTCTTTATTTGCTTACAATTTTATACATGTATATTCTTTGATCAAAGCCTCGCATTATCCTTGTATCTCTTTTCTTCTCAATAAAATCTTTCTTTTTTTCCAACCCCCCTCCCATTCTCACTTCTTATATGTATATGTGTGGGAACTACTGTGTTTAGAGTTGTCTGTATAAGCATGATTGAGAGTCACTTGCTTAAGTGGAGGCAATACTAGTGTCTACACCTCTTAAAGGTATGACTGCCCCTCCCTTGCATACTCTGTTTATAGCCTTATGAGTCCCTCTCTCACCCATGATGGAATGTTGATGGGCAGGTCTTATGCAGGCAGCCACTGCTGCTGTGAGTTTATGAATACAGGAGTCAGGTCATGGTCAGAAGACAAACTTTTTATAGCATTCCTTCTCATCCTTATATTCATTGTCTCTGCTTCTGTATGTTGCCTGAACATGAGCAGTGTGAGAGTCCAACAGTCATTTGTTCTAAGCACATTCACCAGTTGTGAAATTATTGACTAACCATCACTCATTGCAAATAGAAACTTATCTGACCAAGGGTGAGAGTGGTCCATAGGTATAAACAAATGTTTATAGGGTCACATAACAGTAGAGGTGCTCCTCCCCGAGAGGCTTCTACAGCCTTCTCAGCACATTTGGACATATACAGTGGAATTTTACTCAGCTATAAATAAAATTATTAAAAAGAGTTATGAAATTTATAGGTAAATGGCAGAAGTAGGACTTAAACTAAGTGAGGTTCCCCACACCCCAAGAGACAAACCTTAGATCTTCTTTCTCATATGTCAATCCTAGCTTAGAATTCTTAGGTTTAAGTATTTAAATTGGAATGCTTGTAGAGGCCAAGAAGTTAGGCTGGTGCCATTTAGGAAGAGAGACTGTAGTAAGGTGGGGAAGATAGCTGAATATAGTAAAGGATCTTTGGAGATGGAAAGGTTTCCATGGGGATTGAGAGGGAGATGGGGATATTATTAAAAGGAGGCTAAACCCAAATGAACTGTATATGAAAAAACTACATATAAACATGACATTATGCAAGATGATTTAAAAGATATAAGTTTAGAAATAGGATTTAAAAGGAGAAAACCTGCATGGCTGCCCCCAGAAGGAAAGGGTTATTAAATAAAACTTTTAGTGCCAGATGTGGGGAATTCTTTTAAGTTGTTTATCAAGGAGACCCTATAAGCCCCAAAATAATTCAGACTCTTGCCAATCCACTTGATCATCTAGCCAAACTGATAATAAGACCATACTGCTGCATACACTATACACTTTAGTTGAAATCGAGCTGAAACTGAGCTGTTAGATTCCTCCCCAGTGGCTATCTTTCATTGTGACAAAAGGTTTTAACAGGACACTGGGAAGGAAAATTCATCAACAGCTTTGCCTAGCAGTCAAACCTTCAAGCTACCATACCAGCTTTCCCAATGAGATGTGTTAGTGGCATGATTGTTAAGGGGGTAACCAACTGCTTTCCAAATACCTACAGAGACCAACTTTACCACTAGCCATCCAAGTGTTCTCTGATTGGATTTTAGGCCTGTGCTACAGAAGGACCTCACATACAGTACTCAAAAACTAGTGAAAACCTATATTTGTTTGTATTTTAGTTAATTTGAATTGCATTTTATATTCTAAAGAAATGTTTTGTGATCGCAGTCTACAAAATGTAAAAAGATCTTCATTAACCTCACATTTAACAAAAGGCTAATTTCCAAAATACATAAAGAACTCAAGAAACTAGAGAGCAACAATCCAAATAATCCAGTTTTAAAAATAGGATACAGATCTAACCATAGAATTCTCAACAGAGGAATCTCAAATGCCACTTAAAGAAATATTCAACATCCTTGGCCATCAGATCAATGCAAATCAAAACAATGCAGAGATTTCATCATTCACCTGGCAGAATGGCTAAGTCCAAAACCACAAATGATAGCACATGCTGGCAAGGATGTGCAATAAGGAGAATATTCCTCCATTTCTGGGAGGAGTAAAAACTTGTACAGTCACTTTGGAAATCACTATATTAGGTTCTCAGAAAATTTGGTATTGCTCTATCTCAAGACCCAGATATACTACTTCTTGGCATGTACCAAAAGGATTCTCCAGGCTTAGATTTTCAAAACCTTCTTTAATAAGGGTTTTAAAATGCTTTAACTTCCCATCTAGCCCACCACCAACCAGTGGTACCACACAAAGCTCATGAAGAATGACAACCAAGTGGGGGTGGGGGGCTTCAGTCCTTCTTAGAAGAAGTAACAAAATACTCAAGGGAGCAAATATGGAGACAAAGTACAGGACAGAAACTGAAGGAGGGGCCATTTACAGACCATTCCACCGGGGTATCCATCCCATGTGCAGTCACCAAAGGTAGACGTTGACGTGGATGTCAGGAAGTACATGCTGACAGGAGCCTGATATAGCTGTTTCCTTAGAGGTCTGCAAGAGTCTGACATATTCAGAGGCAGATGCTCACAACTAACCATTAAACTGATCATGGGGTTCCCAACAGAGAAGATAGAGTGAAGACTGAAGGAGTTGAGAGGATTCGTAACACCATGAGGAAAGCAACAATATCAACCAACCAGAGCCCCCAGGGTCTAAACCACCACCTGGGAGCACTTAGGGAGGGACATATGGCTCCAGCTATATATGCAAGGGAGCTATATGTAAGTGGGAGAAGAGATCCTTGGTCCCATGAAGGCTGGACATTGTGGGGGGTGGTATTCAAGGGTAGGTGGGTGTACACCATCATAGAGGCAAGAGGAGGGGGGAAGGGATAGGGAGTTCCTGGGAGGGAGGGGGGAAAAGGGGGTAAGGGGAAAACATCTGAAATGTAAATAAAATTTCCAATTAAAAAAAAAAGGTTAATAGGGCAAACAGGGATATGAACCTGTCTAGAAATAGTTCTTTTGAACAATTCCAATCTTCATTATCAAGATATCAGTAGTTCAGTTCACACAAATCAGCAATGGTAGCTCAATTCACTTTCAAACACTATTCATGAATCAGCAACGTCAGTTTGATCCAGAAGAAACCATAAGACTCTGCCAATTGACTAGAGTCTGTGGATGTGGCAAGAAGCCATTGGAATATCATGAGAAATTCTTTGGTATGTTTCTCTCTATAATGTCATGACAAATGATGACCAGCAAAGAAGACAAGACAAACCAAGGCTACAGTGTTGTCAGTGAAGACCAGCATCAGCAAAGCCCAATGAAGACCATCAAAGAATGGAAAGGTGAACCAATGCTACACTGCGCCATCCACTATCTATTGGGTTTTATTTATAGCCTTTCCAAACATCACATGTTCTCTTAAGCATCTTCTCTCACAAAATATCACATGACTTTTTTCTAGACAGCTTTCAGAAAAACACTACATGTCTGTTCTCAGCAAAATATCCTCCCACATGTCTACCTTAACAAATCATCCTCTCATAACAGTTTTCAGAAAAACATCACATGACACAACTGCATCTCCAAAGAAACCAGAAACTTTCACTTCAAGGACACTTGCTCAACTATGTTCATAGCAGTTTTATGCATAATACCCAGAAACTGGGAACAACCTAGATGTCTCTCAACCAAAGAATGGATGAAGGAAATGTGGTGTATTTACACAATGAAACATTATTCAACTGTTAAAAACAATAATATCATAAAATTTGCAGGCAAGAGAAAAAAATCATCCTGAACAAGGTAATCCAGAGACAGAAAGACAAACGGTCACATTTGTTTACTTTTAAGTGGATATTAACTGTAAAATAAGGATAACCATGCTACAATCCACAGACCCAGAGAAGCTGAGTCGTGTCAATGAAATGATTTCTAATGATACTCTGCCTTACCCATACATCAGTGCCTAGCCCAGTTGTCATCAGAGAGGTTTCATCTAGCTGCTGATAAAAACAGATACAGAGGACCACAACCAAATGTTAGGTGGAGTTTGCAAATCCTGCTAAAGAAGGAGAGGAATGAGGAAGGAGGAGGAAGGAGGGAAGTAGGAGCCAGAGGGGTCGAGGACAGCACAAACCCACAGAATCAACTAACCCAGGCTCATAGAGGCTCACAGAGACTGAACCAACAACCAGGGAGCCTTTAGAGAATAGATCTAGGCTCTCTACGTATATGTCACTGTAGCTCCAGCTGTCACTGACTCTTTTGCTTGCTTTTGGGACCCTTTTCCTCCAACTGAGTTACTTCATCCAGCCTTAATGTGAGGTTGTACCTACTATTGCTGCAACTTGATATGACATATTTGGTCGATATCCATGGAAGCCTGCCCTTTTCCGAAGAGAAACAGAGGAGTGGATAGGGGCAGGGTGCAGAGGGGAAGTGGGAGGAGACTGGAAGGAGAAGAGAAATTAACTGTAGTCAGGATGAAAATATGTATCTATATAAGAAACATTTTGTGACCTTTAAAAATTAGAAGAAGCATTATTTCTAGGTAGATTTTGTGTGTGGTGTGTGTGTGTGTGTGGCATATGTATGCATGTAGAAACTCATAGCATGAAAAGTCAGTGGAATATGTCAGATATCACCCTCTATAATTCTCTGTCTTATTCTCTTGAAACATGTTTCTCAACTTTATGTTTGCCATTTTGCCCAGGATGTCTGGCCAGGATGTCTGGCCAGGTAGCTCTCAGGAACCACTTGTGTCTGTCCCACAAATGACGCATTATAAGAATGGACATGCATTTATACATAGGGAGCACTATCCATATACGTGGGTTCTGGGGATTCTAATTTAAATTCTCATGTTCACATAGCAAGCACTCTTATGCATTGAACCGCTTTCCTAGATCCATAGATACATTTTTAAAATTATGAATTTCAGTGGATTATATTCATCATAATTACAAAGAAGAAAGAACAAGTTCAAAAGGTTTAACTGAAAACCCTATTTACAAGACAGAATGTCCATCAAAGAATCAAGAAGGAGTGCTTGATTGAAGGAGCCCAGGTTGAATAGTTTAGTCCAGATTAGCAAGGGTAAAACATCATGTGTACCCCAAAGCTTCTGAGGCAAAGGGAAAATCTATCAGAGAGCCCAAGGATAGCCACATCTGGGAACAAGGGCTTCCTGGAGGTCTGTAGCCCCCACAGAACTGCATCCTCTACCAAGTAGAATGTGAGTCAATAGATCCTTTACTTGCCTCCTCTCTCTACAAGCCAGAGGACAAGGGACTCAGGTCCTGCAGTCTACAGTGTTAAGCAATGGGGAGTAAGGGTCATAAAGAAAACAGAAGATTGGAAAGGTAGTCGGAATGGGACATCATAAAAAGGGTTTGAGAGCGAATCTGAGAAGCAGAAAAGAACCAGAGCAGACATGTATCTTATTTAATGAATTTACCCTTTCTTTTAAGAGGATTGATTCTTTCCTTCTCTCTTTCCTCTGCCCTGTTCTGCTCACGTCAGTGTCTGACTGCATCCATCTTTAAGCATCTTCGTCATAATGGCCAACTAATAGCTTGTGACTTAAACCCTTTGTTAAATATAGTTGATTTTAAGGGGAAAAATAAAATGAGACTGCTTAAGAGAAAATGAGCACATTGAAGACAATGCTAGATAGTTCTCATAAATATAAATTATAGCCATATCTGCTAGTTTTCTCTTGCAATAATTGGAGTTCAGCAAGCATTGATTGCATTACTCTCCCACCTCGGCCCTTTAAAAGGCTCCCTAAGAGTCATAAACAAACTGGTAGGCAAATTCTCTGCTGTTATGGACCAATGGGGCACTACTGCTAAGCATTTCATTGTTTTTGTGTCTTGCTGTATTGTTTCTTTCACACAGGTGGATACAGACTGAAAGAACACACCAATTAATGCCAAAAGCTGAAATTTAAATCATGTATCTCCAAAGCCCTAAATTCATTCATTCATTCATTCATTCATTCATCTATTTGACAAATATTTACTGAATGTCTATTGTGTGGTAAACACAGGAGATTTAAAATCAACTTAGATTTGGGGGGAAGAAGTAAAGTAGTCGGTTTGGCCTAATGTTGCTTGTATTCTAATGTTAATTTGGGTCCCCAAAACTGCTTACACGAGTGTCTGCATGTAGCTTCTGGGAACCTGCCCCTAGTTGGTTCTGATTGGTAAATAACAATGCCAACAGTCAATAGCTAGGAAGAACAAATGGTCAATGTCTAGTGCATCAATGGGACCCTGTTCAGGCACACTTGTCAACTTCTAGTGTATCGGGGTCCCAAGGGTAGAGCCATCTTAATTAGGACACAGAGTACACAGCCAAGTCAGCCAATGCACAGTTTATTGAAAGTTTCAGCATCTTTTATATCAATGGCAGAATAAAGATTTTCCCACAGCTTCCAGTTTACACCAGGTGCTGTTTCCCTAGCCATAGCTTATCTTGGTTCAAAGTGACCCAAACCTTGTTGCAGACTGAGAAATCTGTCAGCAGTCCAATTTTTAGATGTGTTGCTTCTTATAATTAAAAACAAAGCTACTTTCTCATGAGAAAATGAACACAAAGTTTGCTTTCTTAGGTTTTCAGCTTACTTAGCAGAACACCAAGATTCTCTGCTTGCCAAAGTATGTTTCCTCAGTCTCAGTCTGCTGAGAATGACAAAGACCCTAGGCTGCCACAAAGCAAGCAAACTGGGAGCAGTCTCCTCATGCAGCTTCTCTACAGGCAGTCAGAGACTGGTTTTTTAAATTCCCTGGGCTTGGAACTGGGAGACAGAAAGGAGGAAGAAGGAGATCTGCCATGCAGAAAGAGTATGGAGGAGAGGAGAGACTCCATGCCTGAGAAGAGTGCAGGACAGAGAGGCATGGCCACCATGTTAATGAGCCAGGAGAGGTATCCCAGAGTGCAATCCATTTGGGCAGCCCTCTAGGTCCAGAGCAGCCAAAACAGAATATAGAGTTTAGCAAGTAATAACTCAAGATTATTGGCAGGAGGTAGATTAACCATGTGGAGATTAGGTAATGGCTCATCTATTGTGCTGACTAAGACATATTAAAATATAAAGGCTATGTGTTTGTCTTTCATTCGGGAACATAAACCATTGAGGCAGGTGGTGAACCTACTGCCGGATTTATTAATTAATATTTGATTCAACTAAGTAGTACATAATTTCCTAAGAATACTGTGTGCTGTGGCTCAAACTCATTGGCCACTTAGTCTAGTCTCTTGGAGAATAGGAGATGAGTTCAGCTGCTGAGAATGAGTGGGTAAATCACAAGGAGAAAGATGGAAGAGATGGTGTCTAGGATGGGGAAGAAGTACTATTTGGACAAAATAAAACTGAGAATACTAGTGTTCTTCTGACATGCTGTGGAACTTTGGGTATGCAAGGCTTTATCTCCAGCCTTTGAGCATCTCCTGCAAAGATTCAGAAGTACTACAGAAGAGTTAAACCATATTACTGAGGATTTGGCCTCAGTTTCGCAGGTTTTAGGGACCTTTCCTGCATGATACATCCCACCACCCAGGCCACTGAACTCATACAAGCTCATTCTGAGGGCATTCGTATAAGTAGCTGAGTAGCACTCCAAAAAAAGTAGCAGAATACCCATAAATATAGTGGAACCATGGTCAGAAAAACATGTTTTGTACCTCACTGAGACCCTGTGTTGGTCCTGGAGCACTAACCTAGGAACAGTACATGTGCCTTGTGACACTCGATCTTGAATGCATATTTGTTGTTTGTAGCTGATCTGAGATGAGAATACTTTGGATCTGGTTTTCTTTCTTTTTTCTTTTTCTTTTCCTTTAACTCTCTGGTTGTTTATCAATTGAAGGTCAGTACATTTCCCATAGTAACTCCAGGCCTTGTAAAATTACCATCTTGGTTGATGTAAAAACTGATAATAGTAGAGAAATCTGATAGGTTTGTGTGTCTACATTTATGAGTCACCTCACTAATTATACTTTGCATTGTTGAAGTGTTTTAAGAAGTGACATGCAGGGCAATCATGTGATGCCTAGAAAACAAAGCAAATAAATTATATACTGTGCTAATCCTAGAGATGCTTTATCATTTGGTGGTGCTAAATAGATGAGAACTAAACTAAGCTCTTAGTTTTGTTTTAAGAAATTAATTTATTCTTTGACACTTTCATACCAGTGTATAATGTGCTCTGGTCATGCTCAGTCTGTATCCTCTCTTATTCCTAGGGCTTCGCTCATTCCACCAGGTCCCAGGCTACTTTCATGGCTTTATGGTTCTTTTGCAGTATACAAATAGCATACTGTATACAATGCACTATACACACAACAGTATGTTGTCTGTAATAGACTTCTTCTGTCTCATTGGTTCCTGCAACAAGCAACACATGGTGGCATTGAAGATGAGAATTCGCATGGCTTTTTAGGAAGGGCATGGAGGCTGGCTATATCTCTGCAGTATAATGCTTACCTAGTGTGTATGAGGCCCTAGATTCCATCTTTATTTTGTTCAAAACTAATTTAAGTTAAAAAGTGTAAAATAAAGGGTGTGTCTGCTCTTGGGTCATCAGTCAGCCTTCAAACCCTATCTTCTTTGATCCTGTGGTGGTTTGAATATGCTTGGCCCAAGGAGTGGATAGCACTATTAGAAGATATGGCCTTGTTAGTAGGTGTGGCCTTGTTGAAATAAGTGTGTCACTGTGGGTTGGGCTTTGAGACCCTCCTCTTAGCTGCCTGGAAGACAGTAGTCTTCTAGAGGACTTTAGAAGACATAGAACTCTCAGCTCCTCCCATGCCATGCCTGCTTGGATGCTGCCATATTCCCACCATGATGATAAAAACTAACCTCTGAACCTGTAAGCCAGGCCAATTCAATGTTGTCCTTTATAAGAGTTGCCTTGGTCATGTGTCTGTTCATAGCAGTAAAACCCTGATCAAGACAATCCCCCTCCCTGGCTCCTCCAGATTCCTCTTCCTCCTGTGTAATACAGTTTCTTCTTATATATTTATTCATTCATTCCTAAAATGTATGCTTTTTATTGTGATTTGTCCTTAAGGCATTTCTCTTTCCTCTCTACTGTCACGTCATACTCTCTTTGACTTCAAGACTTCATGTAATTCTGTAAAAATAGCACTTCTTACTTGCTCCTGAGCTCATCTTTTCTGATTCAGACCACCCACTTATCTTGCATTTCAATTTAATCGAACCCATACTAAAACTGCTTTTCCTGTAGGCTCTCTCTGTTCAAGCTATCCCCTGTACCTATGGAAAATTTATCACCTCTGAAACCTTCACATATCTGTATAGATACTTTGTTCAAGCTATCCCCTGTACCTATGGAAAATCTATCACGTTTGAAACCTTTACATATCTATATAGATATGTTCAATTAACATTTATTCTAAGGAACATTTCTATGTAATGAAACAATTAATTATTTAAAAGGCTAGGTATATTGGTGTGTGCCTTAATCTCAAGCATTACAAAGGCTAGGGCAGATGTATTGTGAATCCAAGACTAGATTAGGAAGCAGAGGGAGACTTCTCAAAATGATAATAATAGCAGTAATTGTAGTAGAAGTAGAAGAGATTTAACTTCCTTTCTTATCTTTTTAGTAAAGTAGTTTCTGTAGAATTATATATTAAGAAGTATGCCTTTTCCATTTCCATGGACTTCAAGTGGAAAAACTTTTTTGAAAAGTTCTTGTTCAGGTAAAAATATCAATTTTTGATATTTATCATTCATTTTCTTAATCTTTCAACGGCCACTAAAGCCCACTGAGGAGGCTGTTTGGTGCTGAAAGAAAGAAGCAGAGAGCATGAGATACACCAAGCTGCCCTGGCAATTTGTGTCTGTGGGGGTGGGGGACAATGACAGAAGGGACGCTAAGCCAGGTCAGCCCACTGCCATTGGCATCATGGAGGACAGACTCCATAGCAGTGATGCAGGATCTAATGACTCAATGACTGTGAAAACACCTAGACCTTTGGGAGAGGTTAAGTTTAATGCTAACTGGAAGAAGAGTAACAATAGGGAGACATGGGTATTACTTGCCAGGAGTCTGTGACATTATAATGAATTTATCCCTTAGAAGAGGTTCCCACCCCTACCTGGACTCCCTCCTTGGGTCTGGTGATAATGGAAGGTGCAATCACGACTTAGGAACATCCTAAAATAAGAAGGTTGAGTAGAGAAACAGGAACAAGAATGACACAGAGAGGCAGATCCCAGTGCTGCCTAGATGGTCACATGAGTTATCAGGGGTGAAATTAAAGCATGACCAAAAGAAGACACTAGAAAGAGAACAATAGGAGGCCAGGTGCCTCCTCCTCTATCTTGTAAAAGGTGCATCTGAGGGAAGAAGTTGAGAGACATAGGACCCTAACTCCTCACCAGTGTGCCATGGAACATTCTAAGCCAGAGACTCATTCCTCTTACCCTCTTGCAGTAATTTTCTCCAACACCTGGGGAATACTCTTCATACTTAGAATCAGGGATTTATGGAACTCTAGTTATTAGGAGATGCTTCACATATATGGGAAAGATAATATAAAAAGCTGAAGGAGACGTGGCCATTGCAGTCAGATAGACCTTGTTTGAAGTCATCTCTGTGACTGTGTTGAGATGGGTTGTGCTAAGTTTCAGTTTTCTGAATATGGAAAGTGGAAAGACCATGCCTTCCCCAAGGACTTGCAGAGACTCATGGAGATAACTGGAATTCTATGCATCTTATTTCTTTTTCTGGCCATTTCTACTGACATACGACGTCTTAGAAGCTTAAAGTTCCTGACTGTTTCGTTCCTTTTATGTTCCTGGTGCCCAGAAAAATTCCTGGAAAGTGGCTAACAAATGTCATAATGTTTAGAACTTCCACCTAATGATGCTTACAAGTTGAAAATAATGGCACAAGCAACAGAAAGTCAGAACTCGATGATCAAGGAAGCCCAGGTGGACAATCACACATCTAACAATGGTATGAGTGAGTCACTTCAACAGTTAATAAATGTCCTTATTAACCATCTTCCTGAAAATGTCTTATTTTTTTCAGTGGAGAAAAAAATTTCCATGTTTTTTACTACATTTATGCTGGGTTAGCAGAAAAGAAGAAACTAGCCCTTTACAAATTGCCTGAAAACAAGCCACCCAGGTAAGCTACCTGGCTTACTTGGTTTGGTTTGGTTTGGTTTGGTTTGGTTTGTTGGTTTGGTTTGGTTTGGTTTGGTTTGGTTTGGTTTGGTTTGGTTTGGTGTTTGGTTTGGTTGTTTGGTTTGGTTTGATTTGGTTTGGTTTGGTTTGGTTTGGTTTGGTTTGGTTTGGTTTGGTTTGGTTTGGTTTGGTTTGGTTTGGTGTTTGGTTTGGTTTGGTTTTCCAGACAGGATTTCTCTGTGTATCCATGGCTGTCCTGGAACTTGCTCTGTAGATCAGGCTGGCCTAGAACTCATGGAGATCTCTCTGCCTCTGCGTCCTGAGTTTTGGGATAATAATGTTTCTCTTTCAATGTAATTTTAGATTTTTATCCTTCTTCTCATACTTTCTTCAGGTACTTACAAAATGACAACCTCAGAACAGTACAGGACATACTGAACAATAGTTTCTATAAATCCCAGTATGAATTAATTGAACAATGTTTCAAAGTCATAGGTTTTACAATGGAGGTAAGTAACAAAGACATTTGAACCATTTTTGTAAGTATCTTTTTAAAAGTCTTCACTAATGATGAGAAATAATTAACTCATTGACTGGTTAATATGTCAGGAACTTTGCTCAAAGCTTTATATAGCAGTCATTCCCATTATAGGTGTATGTGTGGGTATGAGTGTTTCTCTATACGTATTGAGTATGTGCACATATATACAGGTGCATTTAGAGCCCTGGGGTCAAGATCAGGTGTCCTTACTTGGTGGCTCTCCACCTATGCTTTGAGACAGGGTCTCTCACTGTACTTGAAGCTTATTAATTTTGCTAGCCTGACTAGCAGATGAACTTCAGGGTCATCCTATATAAAATTAATTATTTTAATATAAATGAAAGTAGTAACCAGTGAGTTAATCCAGCTGCTGTATTTCTTTACCTTTGTCTAGTCCCCAATAACTACACAGAGAAACCAAGATTTAAGCCACAGCTCAATACTGGGCGGTTAAATGATCTATAATAACCCCCATGTTAATCTGACTTCTTCCCATCCCATGATACTTACATATTATTATTGATCTGACTCTTTGGGCTCCAGATGTTTTTGTTTTCTCATGGTGTCTTCTCAGATCCTCTTCTCCTCATGGCTATCCGAATTAACCCCCACCCTGGTGGAAGTTTCCACCCTAATGTATCTTTTGCCCAATCATTGGGTGATCAGTATTTATTGACAAGACAGAGAATAATAGGAAGAACTGTTTATACAAACTTGAGACTGGAGATTCTAGATATAAACATTACAATGTTGTGTCTGGATTGAAACAAGACATGAGAGCAGAGAAATTAGTATTTAAATAACACAGGACAATCTATACACAGTACACTAAAACATGCCTACACCCTTACCTCCAACCACCATTTGTGGCCAAGCTAAAAAGTTCTGGGAATCTTAATTTTGGGTCCTCATGTTTCTAGCAGATAATTGAACCATCTCCTTAGCCTCAATATAAAGTCTTTTGTCATGTTTCTGATTCTTCTATAGTAGGTACCTATTCATATTTTTGTGTCTGTTTTTAGTTGCTTGAATTTTGCTAGGGAATAAACTCTCACATTTAAGCCATAGATTTGATTGCTGGATTTTCTTGTACTATCTAAAATTTTCTGTATCTCTAGCTTTATTTTTTAATTTTAGTTTTTCAATATATTTATAGGTGGCATATATTACTGGGTTTCGTTATAACATTTCTATCATATGTATTATTACATCTTACTTGCCACTCATTGATCTCCTGTCCCGGCTGCCTTCGTGTTGGTCCCTTTGTCCCTCCACTGCTGCCCTCTTCCTTCCCAGTGGCTTCTTTTCCTTTATTCTCCTTGAGTCCTCCCCGACTTCTATTTACATCTCTTCTTCCTCCCACCATACCTTTTTCTGCATTCATGTTTCACATAAACATACATATTTTCACCTAAACATGCATGTTTTTATAAATTTGAATATAAACACATTGGATGCCAGGTAGTGTTTAATCTTTCTGAGCTAGTCTATTTTGTTCAGCATAATGGCCATCCCGTATTTTTCAAATAACACATAAATTTCTTCTTTTGAAAACTGTATATTCAATTCGTTACTCCATTTATTGACTAATTTATGTTTGGGATTGAAGTTTTACAGTTCTATTGAGTCTAGATATTAATCCTAGTCTAATGTATATACAGCTGACAGTTTTTTTTTTTCCAATTTTGTAGGCTGTCTCATTTTCTTTGCTGCATAGAACTTTTCAATGTCATGCAATCCCACCTGTCAATTGATGGGGTTATTTCCTGTGCAGTTTGAGTCCTTTTCATAGAAGATTCTCTATGCCGGGCTTGGCTGTGCCTGTGAGTTGATGACTGTCCTCTAGCTGTTTCTGAATTGCATCTTGATCAGGTATAACCAGACTTGGGGTAGATAAGACACAGGTATCTGGCTTTATTAATTGACATGTGGAATACAGTTCTCCCAGCACCATTTTAAGAAGCCATCTCTAGGTAAATGCATTTGACAACTTTTTTTTTAAATGTCTAAAGCTATCTAGGCTATTTCTGAGGCCTTAATCTACTCCAGTAGTCTGCTTGCTTGTTTTTATGGCACTACCATGCAAGTTTTGTTACTGTGGCTCTGTACTGTGATTTGAGGTTTTACTGTCTTGGATTTTGTGGCTTTATTGTGTCTGTTGTTCAGGACCATTTGTGTTTTCACATGAACTTTAGAATTAATATTTCCTAATATTGTAAAGAATGTCAATGATACTTTGATGGAAATTGTGCTGAATTTAAGGATTATTTTTAGTAATAGGCCATTTTATAGTAAATTGTGCACATCCATGATCATGGAGGACTTTTCATCTTTTAGCATCTTACTTAATTCCTTCAGTGTCTTAAAGTCTGCATTGTAGGGACCCCTTACTCCTTAGTTGCACTTATTCTGAAGTATTTTATGTTGGTTTTGCTGAAGTCATTATAAATGAAATTGGTTTGCTGATTTACATTTTGGGCAGAATTGTTCTTGGGATACAGAAAAGGTGGTAGTTTCTGGTATTAGTTTTGATTCTTGCTACTTCACTGAACATGCTTATCAAATCCAACCTTTTATATTTTTTTTCCTTTTTGTTGAATCTTTAGGCTATTTAAGGATACGATCATCGCATCAACAAATAGGGGTAATTTTACTTCTTCCTTTCTCAACGATACCTCTTTTGCTTCTTGTTGCCTTAGCTATGATTTTGAGCACTAGATTAGATATTTCTGCTTCATTTCTGATTTTAGAGAAAAAAAAACTTTCAATTTTCCTCATCTGTTAGTTATAGGTTCGTCATGTTTATCATTTATGATATTCAGGTATGTAGTTTCTACTTCTAGTTTCTTTGAAGTTGTATTTCAGGAGAAGGCCATGGTCGGTCTGTGTCAAGGGCCTTTTTGCATCTGTTGAAATATCATGTGATTTCAGTTCTTAAGTTCATGTGCTGTATTACACTTCTTGATTTGTCTATATTGACCTATCTTCTCATCTCTAGAGTGAACTAATTTGTGCATGGTGTACTAATTTCATAGTTAGTTCAACTTGCAGAAATTTTGTTGATAATGTTCACATCTATGAATGGCCTTCTTGGGAAATGTAGTCTACAGTTTTTCGTTGTTGTTGTGTCCATTATAATACTGGCTCCATGGCATGACTTTGGCAGTGTTCCTTGTGTTTCTGTTATAAAATAGTGTCCTATGTGTTTCTATTGTAGGAAGAGCAATGGTGTGTTGTGGGAAATATTAAAAAAGAACAGCAAGTTCCCGTGCTAAGCCCTACACCTGCGGGCCACATGGCACCAGCGGGGGTGTTCTCATCTCAGCAGACTTTCTGGCTCAGAGCTCCCAAAATCTCTCCATCCTGCTCGCTAAGTTCCCACTGACAGGTCGTCGCTACCAAGGCAGCCCCATGCTTCAAAACCCCCATGGCCTTTGTGGTGCACATAAGGCAATCCCACGCTTTGCCACAGTACCTTTCTCTCTGGAACCCAATCAAGCAGCTGCGTGAAGAAAAACACCACACAAACTTAGTTCAGAAACAATGGTAACTCAGTCTCTGGGTGCAACAACTAGAATGCTAATCATGTAAGCCATATTAAATCTAAATCCTCAGATGGCGAATGTGCTAGAATTCGCCATATAAACCAGAAGACATTAGTAGCTACATCTTGTCCTCATGCTATCCCCAACCTAAAGGCCTTCTCTCTCTCCCTTGCTCTCTTTCCTATTCAACCTGGAAGTCCCACCTACATGCCCAGTGATTGGCTTTTTTATTCATTAGGGGATGGTTTGCAAGAAGTCACCTGAGTATAAGTAACTCACTACTCATCCACAGGTCCTCTGGGAGAGCGGAATTAACATCAAAATACAAACAGCACCAGGCCCATCTACAAAAATGTGTTAACACTTCTTTTTCTTTTTCTTTTTTTTTTTTATTGGAAATTTTATTTACATTTCAGATGTTTTCCCCTTACCCCATTTTCCCCCCTCCCTCCCAGGAACTCCTTATCCCTTCCCCCCTCCTCTTGCCTCTATGATGGTGTACCCCCACCCACCCTCCCCTGTACCTCACCTCCCCACCCTCGAATACCCCCCCACGATGTCCACCCTTCATGGGACCAAGGATCTCTTCTCCCACTTATATATAGCTCCCTTGCATATATAGCTGGAGCCATGGGTCCCTCCCTAAGCGCTCCCAGGCTGGTGGTTTAGACCCTGGGGGCTCTGGTTGGTTGGGATTGTTGCTTTCCTCATGGTGTCTCGAATCTTTTCAACTCCTTCAGCCTTCACTCTATCTTCTCTGTTGGGAACCCCATGATCAGTTTAATGGTTAGCTGTGAGCATCTGCCTCTGAATATGTCAGACTCTTGCAGACTTCTAAGGAGACAGCTATATCAGGCTCCCGTCAGCATGTACATCCTGACATCCACATCAACATCTACCTTTTGCGACTGCACATGGGATGGATATCCAGGTGGAATACATTTGATAACATTCTGCAATGAATCCTTCCAGTGTGTTCTTAGAGTTTTCTTTTGGGAGATTTTATTTCTTCAATCTCATTACTTGCTGTGGATCTACTTTTTTTTTTGTTTATATCTTCTTGATTTAATTTCGTGTATGCTATATTGTGCCTAGGAGTTTATCTATTTCTTTTAGACTTTCCTAGTGCTTTCTAATATAAATTTCAAGGAATCACTTGCTGATTATCTGAATTTTGTAATTTGCCCATTTTCATATCTAATTATCTAACTTTAGAACATCTCTTTCTTTTGGTTAATATACTTATTAGGTATTAAGTATTCTGAATTTATTTATTAATCATTCCATCTATACCATAATTTAATGCTAACTTAATAATTTAATTTAATAATTTCATAATTTAATTCCTTTAATGACTTTTCATTTGAACAACTTATGTAAAAATAAGAATGAGGTATTAAACTCACTTGCTAGAACTGCCTCAGGACTGATCTGAAGTTTCACAGCATTTAATTCCTGTTTTGTGTGTTTATGGAGTCCCACCAATCAGTGCACATATATTTCCAATTGTTCTATCTTCTTGGTAAAATATTCCCTTTACAGGTCTGTAGTGGCCTTCTTTATCTCTTCTGTTATTTTTTATATATGAGTCTACCTTATTTCAGATCAGATCAGTGATGCCAGCTAGTTTGGGGCTTCTGTTCATTTGATAAATAAACTTATATTCTTTCATTCTCAGTCTTTGTGTATAGTTTCCATTGAAACATGTTTCTTGGAGAAACACAGAAAATACCGACTGGATCCTTTTAGAATTCATTCAGTTAATCTGTATCTATATCTTGGTTAGTGGGTTGAAGCTATATTTATTTAAGATTATTATTGAGAAATGTTTACTGATTTTTTGTAATTTTTGTTAGTTCTTTGTATGGTTCGATGGATTGTTGTTTGTTTGTTTGTTTTGAAAAAGAATAAAACCTATGGAACTAAAAATTTAAAAAAGAAAGACAAAAAGATAGCTCAATAAAGGAAAATACATAATAAAAATTAATCATAGTCATCACCCATCGTCAAGGAAATGTTTCTTTGCAACAGATGGAAACCATTACATAAGACTGCAACCAAACAAAATGCAGAGTTGTGGAGCTTAGCCTCAGTGGATACATTTTCAAACGACTCCTGCATCTAAGGCTCAGGGAACATTGTGAAAGAGATGGCAGAAAGATTCTAAGAGACAGGATCTGGGAATTTTCTATGAGATTATGTCTCCTGGTAATATCAGAAGCTATGCTCACAAAGTCTTACCAATATGATCTCCCAAATGTGAGCTGAATAAGGAAGACACCAATTAAGGAGTTAAACTGGACAGGAAAAAGTCCATGAGGTGTTAGACCTCTAAAGAGCTGGGCTACCAAGGAAATCTGGAGTGAGAAAGAGCCTTTTCCCCAATAAGAACATCATTTGGTTGTCTAATACCAAACTGTCAGCACTGAAAACATGCGCACAAGTAGTAGTATATGGACTGGATGATTGTATAAAGGAATATACGCATGCAATAACAATTAGTAAACAAAGGAAGGCATGAATTTAAAGAAGTGCAGACAGGGTTTTATGGGAGGGCATAGAGGGAGGAAAGGGAAGGGAGAAATGTAATTAAATTATAATCTCAAAAATAAAAAAGACAAAGAGACAAAAACAATAAAAGTAGATGAATGTATGAAGAGGAATTAAAAAAAAAAAACTAACATGTCTTCTCTACATAATGAACCAAAAATACTACTTATAAAAAGAGTGGAAAGAAAAAAAAGCGAAGGACGTGGTACAAAGACAAGGCAAGAAAAATAAATGGAAAAACAGGAGGAAACAGTGAAGTGTGAAGCAGCTTCTGTCTACAACCTCCAGCTATGCTGGAATGATTTAGTCCTGTCCTGTGGTTATGCTGATGCTGAGGCTGTATTGGACAAGCCCTGATGCCCACCATGGCTTCTTCACTGTAGGAACTCCTCTTTGCGCTCCTGTGCCTGTGTTGGGTACAGCAACTTTGTAGCCTGAAAACAGAATAGTTTTTCCCACCAGCCTGAGATTCACAGGTTGTACACACTGGCATGGCTGATACTTTGTCTAGGGACCAAAACTCCGAAGTGTATTGAATGTGTGTGAGCAACCTCAGCACTGAGATCCAAACAGACAGAGACTCTGCCTTTGTACTTCCCACACTCCCTAAGTATTTACTGGTCACCTTGTTGGAGGGATATGCTGTGGGTATCAGATTTGTGCTTTGAGCTTTAGAGATGATAGATTCTGTGAGATCACCAGCTGACCAGGCTCGGGGTCAGACGTCAGGGTTACTCTTTGTAGAATGGCTGTGCTCCTGGCCATGGAGTGGAAATCCATCTTTCTCTGTGTGTGCTGCTGCCTGAGCCAAAATGCTTTCTGCTTTCTGACTTGTCATCCAGCCCTCCTTGTCTACAAGCTGGCTCATAGGACTGCCCTCTACCATGTGACCAGAGCTGTTAAACTCAGTCTTCCTGACTTGTGATTATCTTCTGTTCTCAGGCCCCAAGATAGCTCCATTTTAAGCAATCAGTCCCTCTTGAGACAGTGTCAGGTCTCAGACCTCAGGCCTCTGAGTCCTACAGAATGACAACATGGGTTCTCTTTTACTGCCACATTCTGATGGAGCAGTTGTTCCTTCTCAACCTTCCTAATTCTGAGACTCGTATGATATAGTTGTGCTTGTTGCTACTTCATTTTGCTACTGCAATGAATCTTAATCTGATATGCAGGTATCTGATGATATGTCTCTCTCTCTTCTCTGTCTCTCTTCTCTCTTCTGTCTCTGCTCTCTCTCTCTCTCTTCTCTTCTCTTCTCTCTCTCTCTCTGCTCTCTCTCTCTCTCTCTCTCATCTCTCTCTCTCTCTCTCACACACACACACACACACACAGAGGTTGAGACCCACAGTTTGAGAATCACTGTGCTTATGACAGCTGTGAGTTTGTCCTGTAATTAGGACTGCCAGTCTCTTTTACACCAGGGCTGCGTGGCTTTTTTCTTCTTTTTATTTAATTTTTAAATTTAGCATAGACAGTAAAAGGTTTTGTTGAGTCTTTCTCATAAGTGAAAAATCCCTGCCTTATGTAATACAACTAGTTTATCCCTAACTCTACCCCTCTGCCTCCTTCCTTGGACATAGTCACTTCCAATGTCTCTGTCAAAGTTCAAGTTCAAATCTGGAACTGCCCCTTTCTTTATCACTTCTCTTCCTAACTTCTTATCAGTCCCTCAGAGATCCAGAGCTTCCTGGCTTAGAAATAAGGAGCCAGTTGTTTACATCTAAGACATACTCATAAGAGGCAGTGTTCATTTACATCTCTCTTGATGGCAGACAATGTTGAGTAACAATGAAATGAAAGCAACTTTGTGCTTAGATCAATCTGTGAATTATCGTTCATGCGTATCAAACTGTATTCTCCAAACTTAAACATATTCAGAATATACTGCACATCTAAACATGAATCTTAGGTTAGAAGCATCTAGAACATCTGTTTCTGGTCATGAAGCCTCATCTGTGCTGGTGGTTTTATGAAAGTTGTTCCTCTTGCTCAGGGTGACCCTCCCTAGACGTTCTCCATCTCAGGCTGACTCAGAGTCACTAGACATGAACTTAGTGGGTATTTGTTTTTGTTATATCCCAGTTTCAAATTGACTGCATTCCTCCTTTTGGCTTTCTTGGATCTGTTCTTTGTCAGTAGCTTCAGTACAAGTCCCCGCAGCTGGCATCCCACCCACTCTGAGAGCAGCATCCGTCTTCACAGCCTTCCGCAGCACAGGATCTTTAGCTCGCTTTTCTCTCTCCTTCCCCTCTTCTACCATCAGTATTGACAACACCACAGTGTCCATGTCCCTCAAATCTTCCCAAGGTTCACGACCACATGTGCATTTGTGACTCGGCACAAACCTAAGTAATGACTGACAAATCAAAGTTAAACAATTTCTAAAAATAACACAAGTTGGAAAACTTCAAAATGTTTAAGCCATGTGATTTCCTAAACCACTTTGCTACTATAATTTTACAATGAAACAATGAGAGATCTGATGACTCAACTCATTTCCAGAACATTTTTACCAAACCATTTAGTCCACCTTAAAACAGGTACTTTTGTTTTTCTTTGCATAAAGCCATGTGTTATGTCTAAAATGAGAGGGACCTTTGTTTTCTCCTTTAACTTATTTTTTTTTACCATTTCCTATAATAGCTAAAGTCACAAGTGACATGTTTTCTTTGAATTCTCAGCCAGAATTTTAGTTGAGGTCAAATAGTACTTATGAAACAAATTAAACATTTAAGCATCACAAGGAGCACCGTACTTCTCTGAATACCTCAGTTGTTGAGATTAGCTGTGCCAATTGTGGAAGGACTATGCATGCCCCTTCTACTCAGTCATTTACTAATAATACAAAAGCAATACTTTGATGCATATGTATAGTTATCATCCAAAAATCATAAGACAAATCATAATTTTAGAATTACATGATTCAGTCATCAACGATGGCTTGCACTGATGGATGAACCGAAGGAGGCAGTAAACTAATTCCCTGCTAGGGACTCAGTGTCCCTGGATTAAACATACAGTATGTGAGTTCCCATAACATCGGGTCCTCAGCCTGCCTCCTCTGTCCTTTGTCAATGAGAACATCAGTACCTTGCTTTCCCCAGACTAGAGTGTTAGTGTCACATATCGCAGAGAGAGGATCCACTTTTCCTGACCTACTATGTGCCTGGTGACCTGTTTTTCAGTGCAGTAGCCTCCTTTCCTTCCACTCCTTTGCATGGGTTTCAGGAGATATCAGGTGTGGATTTCAGCTAAAAGAGAGCAATGTTACCAAAAGGACCAGGGTCTCCAACCCCAAAGGACTTTGGCTTTTATTCTCAGAACAAATCAGAGCAAGAGTATCACAGCTTCTCCATCTAGGCAGCTCTGCTGTTTTGAAGAGTTAATTCACTTTTGGAAGGAAACAACTTGAACATCTTTCAGGTGTTACTCCTACTAACTTCAGTCTTTCCAACATAGCTTATTTGGACAGTTGTGTACAGATCTGGACGGGCAAGATTTGACACCTATACATAAAATCCTTTTACTATTTTACTGGGTTTAACTATTCCATAAGCTTTATGATAAAATATTGAGCTGCTTTCTGCACTTCAGAGTTTATTGAGTCTTATGATTTGTGTGTGTTTGTGTGTATGCATGCACATGTGTGAGTGAATGCACACCATAGCACACTTATGAATGTCAGAAGACAGCTTGTGGGAGCTGGGAGCTGGTTGTCTTCCTCTAGATGTTAGTTCAGAGATGGAGCTCCAGCTGTCAGGCTTGGCAGCAAGCATCTTTCCTACTGAGCCATCTTCTCAGTCCCAAGCAATAATTTTATATTCACAGTATTAATAACAACGGTATCAGAGAAAAGTAAGCTGAAATTAAATTAGACATAATATACATCAAGAGCCATGGACTACTGACACTCTCGAACCCTTGAACGTTCACAAAATCTCTTTTGAATCGATACAGTCTCCTTTTTATTTCATTTCTTGTTAAAAACAAAACAAAATTTTTTTTCCTGAAGGGCTAGAATTTAAGCCTGATGAGTTTATCCTTATTTTGATATTGTCTTCAGGCTAGAGCTGAAGCATGCTGGAAAGTGATTGTGACTCTGGAATTTCATGTCGTATGTCACACAGCATACTGTTCATCCCTCAGGTAAACAGAGACTAGATCTGGAGTTGGCAAAGGTCCACAGAACTGTGCATGTTGCCCAGTCTTCCAAGCTGCTCTCCTTCCTCAGTGGAAAAGGACAGCGCATGCTGTAAGCTGAGAGACAGGATACAACTTCCAGTCCATTCAAAGTCCATAGGAAGTTATTAGATCAATCAAAATTTCTTTGGCTTTATATGTAAAAAGAAACATTTTACTGACTACCAAACACAAATTACTTTAGGCATTTTGTTGATGTAAACCCTGGAGATGGAGAGGTAGGTAGATAGTTGGGTGGACAGTTGAGTCTTTATGCTGTGAACAACCCAACTTCTCTCTGTCACAACCATGCCTAGACCTGAGGCTAGGCTCCTCCAAGACCCATCAGTATAGCTACAAGACATGCTAAGTTGGGATCATGGTTTTCTGTCTTCTCCTGCACAATCAAGGTATCTGAATAACACCATGACTTACAGAGACTCCGTGACAAATTCCCCTAGTGTCTTCAGAGAGAAGCACTTGTGTGCATGTGTGTGTGGGTGTGTGCATATTCCTGAACATTAAATATCTAAGTTAAATAGTGACAGATATTATAAACTCTGAACTGTAGTACATAGTATTTTTGCCTAGTCTTAACCTTCATGTATTCTTGGATTTGGGTGCTGGGATCTCTTCCTTCTTCTTTCTAGACTCTCCTCTGTCCACTCACATAACCTCACTTCTAAGATGAGGAAATGCACATAAAATAAAAACAACACTTAGTTCTAAAGCTTCATATTAGTAGATTATCTATAACCTAATGAATAGTTCTGCTTCCCCTAAGAGTGCTCCTCATTTCTATTTTGATTCGTACTAATGTTCATAAAATATTTTAAGTGCTGATCTTCAAAGTTAGAGTAATGAATGAGGCTAAGCCTACATAAATCCTTACCTGCTTGGGCCTTAGTTAAGACATCACAGTACTCAGAGTGACCTTCTTGTTGTTGTTTGTTTGTTTGTTTGTTTGTTTGTTTTTTGAGACAGGGTTTCTCTGTGTAGCCCTGGCTGTCCTGGAACTCACTCTATAGACCAGGCTGGCCTCAAACTCAGAAATCCACCTGTCTCTGCCTCCCAAGTGCTGGGATTAAAGGCTTGAGCCACCACTGCCCGGCATCAGAGTGACCTTCTTATGAGAACCCAAGGCTTTTCCTCCATCTGTCCACAGCCATAGTCCCCATGTTATTTTAGTCCTGATGTGATGCTACTATTTCTGTGATGTATTTTAGCAACTTGGAAGTGTATACAGTATACTTGCTGCAATCTTGAATGTTGGAAACATTGAGTTCTCCTCTGTGGCAACTGAATACCAGATGGACAAGAGCTACATCTGCAATCACACAGCTCTGGAAAACTGTGAGTTGTTTTGTCTTCCATTCAAAACTGAACCCTTTCACTACATGAGGATAACTTCAAATACTGACACTCATGAAGATTCTACAAAGCATGCTCAGGTTCTGTTATATAAAACTAAGTTGTGAAATACCAGCTATCAAGTTGGGTGTTTTGAGCCACGAGCTCAGTCTCAGCTCTTGCGAAGCTGAGACAGGTGGATTTCTGAGTTTTAGGCCAATGTAGCATGTAAGATAGGCAGGTCTACACAGAGAAATCCTGTCTAATAAACAAAAACAAACAAAACAAAGAAATCTTTAAGCAGATGAGTTAATTACTATGGACAGTATTTCTAGAACTGAATTTTTATGACTATTTTATAGATTGGGTTTTAGTATGAAAATGAGAAAATATAAATAAGATGTAGTTGAACTATATAAAAAAAGAATTAAATTGTCCTTTAGTGTTTAGAACCTGTATCAATAAAAAAGTAATAAAAACTTGTATTTTTTTGTTGCTTGAATTCCATTCACTCATTTGTCATGGGTTAATTAATTTTTCATTTTCCTTATAAAAAATGCACATCATTATTGCTCCAAATCAAATTTTCTCTCAATAGTAGGATTTAGCAAATTGTTCCTAATAATTTAAGACATCCCACTGATTTTCTCCAGTGACATAACTTTTTCCTATTTAGAATATATCCCTTATTTTATTTTTAATACTGGCAAACACTCCCATAATTCCTTATTTGTTGTGAATTTTATTTACAGCCTAGAAAACCATAATACTAATTTTTAAGTATTTATGTCTTCCATTTTACTTATTTAATTGGTCCATACCTGTCTCCTGTCTCTAAGATACCTATTTTTGTATCCTTTGTGGCTTTGGAAGTTTGTAATAGAGGAGAGCAGATGTTTAAGGTTAACATAGTCATTGTCATGTATCTGGAAACCTTGAGAATACCTTCTCTGATTCTCCACCTATAAAATAATTGATTAGCACCCAAGATACTAAACTACTACATGGGAATTAATAACCAGGTAAAACCATTGATAAAATGCACGTGTTACTACCACCACCCCAGTCATAATTGAAGTATTATCTGCAGTCAGCAGAATGAGAGACATACTGTTGGTTTATGTTATTATGTTTTGTATTAATTAACATATACCTGAGCTAAATCACTTTAAAGGGAGGAAATACATATATGTCACTTCATGGTTTCAGAGTTTCTCATTTATAGTCACTTGGTCTATTTTTTTAAGCCTATGTGAAGTAAAATATCAAGGCAGGAAATAATTGCAAACTATTTACCTCATGGTGACAGGAAAGCATAAAGAAAGAAGAGAACAGGATTCCAGCATCCCTCCAAGAGCACAATGTAATAAGCATAATTTCTCCCACTGGCCACTACATCCTGAAGGTTCCAACGCCTTTCAAAAGTACCAGTGTCTGGAACCAAGTCTTGAGCATATGGGCCATTAGGAGACACTTGAGACTCAAAATGTAATAGCTGTATAGAATATACTTAGAAACAAACTAAAAATTTATTTTGATTATTGAAACTTATTTTTATATAGCAGGAAAACCAAATAGTTCACAGAGGAGTACTATTAATGTCTATATAATTAAAAGATTTCAAACCACTTCCCAGAATAGTCACTTGTAGAAAAAAATTGTTTATTAATTTGTATCAAAATTACTTACAACTTCATTTAAAAAGAATTATCTCCAAATTGAGGCCATCTATTTCTGTTTCTGTGTTTGTGGTCAGAATTACATCCATAACATGGTCACCTCTTGCTTGAAGTGAGTTACCTCCCACCACTTACTCCACAGTGAAAGCTGATCTTTACTCAACTCACTAAGAAACCACTCAACCAGTGTATCTGTGGGCTCTCCTTGTCTCCCGTCATTGCCCTCTCTCCTCCCCCTCTCCTCTTTCTTCTCCTATCTTCCCATCTATTTCTCTCTCTTTCTCTTTCCTCTTTCTTCCCACTTAACTTTCATGGTTGGTTCCCCTTTCCTCTGGATAAAGACCATTAAGACTGAAACTTCGTTTCCAAAGCATTGTACATAACAATATATCCTCATGTAAAATGCTTGACATGTGGCAGACACTCAATGAATATATGTCAGATGAAAGGACAATATCTGAATGGAAACAAATATACAGGTCCGTAGGAGATAATATTCAGCAATATATCAAACTAAAATGACCACAGTGGCATTACAGTTCAATTGAGACAACATTGTCAAGAAAACCAACAGATAACTGTGAGAAGCCAGAGGATGTGAATCTGCTCCAGATGTCATATACCAAAATGGATTCTTAAAATTTTTTGTATTTATCTATGTATGCATTATAGGACATGTGTAGAGGTGAGAGAGCAACTTGGTTCTCTCCTCCCACGCAGGTCCCAGGGTCAAACCCAGGTCTTCAGGCTTGACATTGAACAACTTTACCCATTAAGCTTACTAACTGGCCTTCTAAAGAATTCTAAATGCTAAAAATTTCAATGCAAGAAAAGTTCATGAAAGTACCGAGTGAAACATAAGTACAAAATCCTGAGATGTGAAATGACTTTATATTCAGAAGACCAAAGATGAATGATCTTTAAAGGTTGCTTTTAACTATAAAACTTAAAACTCAATGAGCATTTTTGTGAAAATGAAACTGGGAGAAAATATTTGCAATGTATACATCAAAACATCACTCTTTCTAAGCATAAAGAGCTCTCAAAGGTTGGTGGGGAAAGATGAGTCCAGAGGCAGCCATCAAATGAGAACATTGGTCACAAAACTTTGGATGGCAAAAGTGTTCATCTTTACAAGAAATAATTAAAACAAATTAAACAGTGGTTCTCAATTTTCCTAATGCTGCAACACTTCAATACAGTTCTTCATGTTGTAGTGATCCCCACCCATAACATTATTGTCATTGCTACTTCATAACTGTAATTTTGCTCCTGTTATGACTGTAAGTATCTGATATATGGAATATTTGATATGCAACCCCATAAAACAGTCATTCGACATGCCCCCCCCAAAGGAGTCATGGCCCACAGGTTGAAAACCACTGAAATAAAATAAAACTTTTCATATCAAACTGTCTACTTTAAAAATGTAAAACGCCTGGCACCCATGAAATTGTTTATCTTCTTGGACTCTCATTGGCCGATAAGGACAGAACTGGCAAGGTTTTAAAGGATAGTTCAACAGCTTACATTCTGGAAATAATCACATAATAATCATATCAAAATGATTCCAAACCTATTCCTTGTGCTTTTAAAATATTTAGCATAGTTTGGTGAAACTAGTGCTGATATCCTATAAGCAACAGCACACCTGCGCAGCTGTTTCTTCCTTTCAGACAGTTTGGTTTGTGTTGTGCTGTAGCGTGCAGCAGTCACAACTTGCTCAGTGAAGGCAAGAAGAAAGCAATCAAGAAGAGGCAGGGAGAACTGACACTCAACAGTGGCTTCTTTGGATACCATGAAACGGTCATTCTTTATGTAATGTCAGGTGCTGCATTTCCATTTAGTTATTTTTGTTTTCTAAATATAGAGTCCTTTTCACTGTTTTCTAACACTTATCTACTGATTTTGCAGCCGCTTCTTTGCTTTGCATTCAAGCAGATGAGCTGCAGGAAGCTCTCACCTCACACTGTGTGGTCACTAGAGAGAAACAATCATAAGACCCAACACGGTGGAAAAGGCTACTGATGTCCGAGATGCCACAGCCAAAACTTTATATGGACGTCTCTTTAGCTGGATAGTCAATTGTATTAATAGTTTGCTGAAGCATGACACATCACCAAGGTAAATGTTTTACACAGCTGTTTTCTACAAATATTAGGCGGTGTATCTGTTTTGGATTCGTACAAGTCCTTTTGAATATGTTTCTGATGGGTTTAATTTAATCAATTCATCTCTTAGTAGCACCGTCACATTATTCTGTGTAACTATGAAATATCTTGATTGCTATTCTGAAAACTGTGGCAATGTTAGTAATCATGGTGGAAAGTGATTTTGCGTGGCATTATACTATCAATTCAAATGTTGTTTTAATTAGACTATGTTTCATGAAGTGTCTACCATTTTACACTTGTATAAAATGTCAGTCCAGTAGCTCTTCGTTGTTGTTTCATAGGCTTAAATTAAACCAAGACTATATAAAGCAAGACTATCTATTTAACATTTAACTCCCACTGCACCCTTCAGTAATAGGTGCTGTATCTTCTAATGAAACTTGATTCTGAAGTACACAAAAACATGGTGGGTAATAGTCAGCGCAGCCTGCTTATGAGAGTTGACACCGGACCTCATATCTGTGGTCCTCGAACCTCATTTTGAAAGAAAAGGAATCATAGCCACCATTGACTAGGTTTGCAGAGATGAAAGTCATTACATTCAATTTGAATTTTTTTTCTGCCACAAGTCATGGGAATTTTATCAATGTTGAACACTGAAAAACCTATGTTAACATGACCTTGTCTTCATTTGCATCTCCTTACCAAGTACCAAAAAATGTCATCTTATACACACTTCACATACACAATTCTTCATTATTTTCCACTAAAGCACATCCTATCTCATATACAGCTAGACTATCTAGATTACCTATTGTCGCCCTGTGATCTTAACTCCTTGGATGTCACAATTGTCCCTGAACTTCCCACCAAAACCCTACCAGGCTGAGTCTCAGATCGTAATACTGTTTTCCCAGAACGACTTTATATATCAAAATGGCTTTTTATTCATTAGTAGCCATCTCTATGAAATTAAACATCTTGTAAAAATGGAAACATCTAGGAAAGTTTCCACATTCCACATAATGTAAAAAAGATGATTAGAGACACTGGCCTCACTCGTTAGCTCTTGTCTGCAGGTTTAGCACTAGATGGCACCTGGAAAGGGTGATGTGCTCAAAATCCCACTGTTACATGTCCACTAAATAATAATTACCCTACATTAACCAGAACTAGCCAAGACTTAGAGGTTTTTTTTTTTTTATTGAAGTTAGTTTTTAAAAAAAAAAAAAAAACTGATAGTTTAATTTTAGTTCTATCAAGGCAGATACTAAGGTATTTTGTTGTTGTTATTGTTGTTGTCCTTGTTAGAGGCAGTCTGGTTGTGTATCCCAGGCTGGATTCTCCCACTTCAGCCTCCTTATGTGTTGATTATAGATCTGTGACTTCACACTCAGTAGGATTAACATTTTGGAAGTTTTAGGCTTTCAATCTGAGCTCAGACTCAGTCACTTTCTCCAAACGTAGGAGTCCCTGCCGATTCCGGTGCTAGTGCCACCTCTTCCAGACACAGCACTGAGCATGACCTATACTGACTAAAGGTGGGCACAAAGGGAAGCACTTTTGTAGTTTGGTTTTAAAGAACACATCAAAACTACTTCAGTCTTACAGACCAAACATTTTTATCAGGTACCTAATTTTCAGTGAACAGAACTAGCTGTATGGAATAGCAGAGAGAATGTGCATTTGAGATAATTCACGTGTAAAATAACATTTACTTGTACTTTAAAGTTTGTTTGTTTGATCTCTCCCCCACTTGTGTCAGTTTTTGTTTGGTTGGGATTTTTTTGTTTGTTTGTTTGTTTGTTTGTTTGTTTGTTTTTGAAGCATGATCTCACTGTGCATCCCGGACTTGAACTGTCAAGTCTCCTGCCTCAGCCTTCTAAGTGCTCAGACTATAGGTGTGTGCACCACAGCTGGTTTACAGTAGTTAACGATAAGATGAATCCCTACATATTTGTATCTTTCTCTACATCATTACTTGATCTGTATTTACATATGAATAAGCAAATAAATAAAAGATAACAGTTCTTGGAGAATAATTCAGGCATTTGTAGAAAGACATTTTCAATTTTAAAAGAACATTTGCTTTTGTGGTACTGTTTTGATTGTCTGTGTGTTTACAACACTCTGAGTGTCGGCCAGGTTGCCCTATGATGCTTGACTGGCATAGGTTTGTGACTTTGTGCTTCCAGCCCACAGCAGGAAATCCCCACTCCTGTTAAGGTGTATGTGAGGATGGGAGTGAGTTCTACAGTATGGAAAAACACTGTTCTACGTGCATATTACAATTAGTTTACTGCCATCATCTTTGTTTTCTGCAGAGAGAGACATGCAATTAATTCAGTTGCCAATGGGATTTCTGAGAGGTTCTACTTCCCCTTGCCTCTTAAGGAAATAACTCAACAAACACTTCTTTAACTCTTTCAGGGAAGATGAGGAGCTAAGCATCGGCATTCTTGATATATTCGGCTTTGAAAACTTCAAAAAAAATTCCTTTGAGCAGCTGTGCATTAACATTGCAAATGAACAGATCCAGTATTATTTTAATCAGCACGTGTTTGCATGGGAACAGGTATGTTGTGTGTGTGTGTATTGTATGTATGTATGTATGTATGTATGTATGTATTTTGAAGTAAGGACTAAAGATGTGTGTGTGTGTGTGTGTGTGTGTGTGTGTGTGTGTGTGTGTGTGTGTGTGCTAGTGCATAATTACATAGAATAAACAGCACATCGTCTATACATTTCATGCCTTAACATTCAAAGACAAGGAAAATGTTTACTTTTCTCCATCTCTGTAACAAAAAATACAGTGTGAATTTGATTTGACTAGACATGTGATGTTCTAAGTTCTTCACTCAAAACCAGTGCACTTCTCTTTAAAACTTAACCACTGTGAGCCCCTGCAAACAAAGACATTTCCTCTGTGCCTACAAGCATCTATTTTTTTAGAATGCACTGCTGACATCCCATTTGAAATTTCAATATTCATCTACAGCACATTAAACTTTCGAATCCTAGTATCCAGGCAACAGAATTCAAGATAATGTGTTTGATGCAAATGCCATGAAGCAGTAATTTTGTCAGGTACAATGTATAATTTACGGTTCAGCCTCAACAGTATTTCTTTTTAGAGAAAGCAGAGAGTTACTTGAATTGCATTTGGCACACTGTCATATTAAGAATATTTAAATTATTTTAATAAATCTAAAAGAGCCATACTTAATATCAGTTCGTATGTCGTTTGTCACCTTCAAATTATGTTACTTTGTTTGGTGTTTACTGATTAGAATTGATGTTTTAATTTAAATTATGTAAATTGAAGATGCATGGGGTTTCTCTCTCTTTTTTTTTAAGAAGGTTCAGACTTCATTTCAAACCTGCAGTTTGAAAATATTGGTCACAGACAAACAGACAAAAAAACTTGTAAATCTTGACACGCCTTAGTTCAAGCAAAGGACACAATATTTATTTATTTATTTATTTGTATATTTATCTGTCAATCATTCCATTCATTTACATTATATCTCAAATGATATCCACTTTCTGGTTACCTCTCCACAAATCCCTCATCCCATATCCTCCCTCTTCCTCCTCCCCTTTGCTTCTATGAGGGTACTCACCCACCCACCCACCTACCCTCTCCCACCCCAGCATCCCCCTACACTAGAGCATTAAACTTCCACAGAACCAAGGGCCTCCCCTCCCATTGCCGTCAGGCAGGGCCATCTTCTGCTACATATGTGTCTGGAGCCATAGATCCTCCCTGTACATTCCTTAGTTGGTGGTCTAGTCTCTGGGAGCACGGGGTGGTCCAGCCAGCTGATGCTGTAAAGGACACACATTTAAGAAAACGCATGGGTGCAGTTCTCCTCTGAATAGCAGGTTCTAGTGGATATTCAGTGTCTTGCTCTTCCTAACCCTTTCCTGGTTCCCTTGCCACTTCTCTCCATTAGCATCCTCTGAATGCTCAGATATATCATTAAATCACCTTATCAGTAAGAACAAATAGAAACCTTCAGTTCTTTCTTTACCCTGCATGTCTCTGTGGTGAAGACCTTCACTCTATCATCTTCAAAGCCAACCTCCAAGAAAGCATGTTTAATATCCCTTTCATTGCACTGACTTCTTCCCCAACCTTAATATATTTAGTACACAGCATCTGTTTCTTCAATGCCTACTACACTGAAACAGCCTCAGCCTTACTTTTAGTATGGTCGTCTTCACTAGACCACAAACACATGTCCAAGATCAAGATCATCTCATAATCTTCTTCTAGTGCTTTCAAAGGCTGATGTATCACACGTTTTAATACATATTAATTAAATCAGTGTTATTTTTCTCTAATGCCTCAATAGAGAACTGACTCAAACAAGACACTGAAATAAGTAGATTTGTTTGTCTATGGACTTTCCTGTAAGGGAACAGTGTATGCTCATGCATCACCCACCTGATACGTCACTGGCTTGTGCTGTCAGACCAATGATTTTGCTTGCTCACAAAGTTAAAACCTGCTTTCATTGTGGCTAGCCTTCGACCCATGTACAGATGGATCAGTAGTTACTGGTATTTACATCGTATAGAATGTTGATATTTACAGAGCATGTTGACTGGTAAAAGTTTGTGTCATCCATTATCCTAATGTTTTTCTTATCTCTTTGGGCTTGCTAAAGAAAACTATCCCATAGCACCTTTAAATATCTTTCAGAGGTTTAAAAGAAATACCTCTAAATTACTACCACGTCCCAACATGCCACAGACAGTATCTTCACAAGTAAAGCATTTGTCTTACTTAAACCAAAAAAAAAAGGAGGGGGGATTATTCTATGACTTTGAGCTCTAAACAATAGTTTACTGTGGAAGGATCTGTTTTTGGTTTTTGTTGTTGTTATTGTTGTTAACTCAATTTAAATTTTGTTGCAGTGTTTCATAGGACACTTTAGGAAAATTGGTTACAAAGATATTTTGAGTATTACCCTAGGATTTTACTTCTAAGATCTGTTTTAGGAGTAAAACTTTCCTTTTGTTATAAAACAGAATCAATAGGTTATAGTGTATTAGTTACATTTCATTACTATGACCAAAGTACCTATGAGAATAACTTAGGTTTATATGGACTTAGAAGGAAAGTTATTTAGTTTAAGATTTCTTAAAAGTTTCATCCCTGGTTGCTTGCCTGTGTGTTTGGCAGCTGGAGTGTAGCAGAGGAGCATCTTAGCTTGTGACTGACAAAAATCAGAAGGAGGGACAACAACCTTCAGAGGAACGTCCCTTAGTGACCACTGTCTCCAGCTAGGGCCAACCTCCCAAAGTTCCCATCACCTCTCAAAACAGCACGTCCAACTGAAAGTTAAGCTTCAATACATATTTGTAGACATTCTCAAACCACAGAATGTAATAAAACATGTTTAGTGACTGATTTATAATGGTATCTAAATTGATAGCTTCTCAAGTAAAACGTTACATCAATGGAAAGTTGAGGTCCAACTAATGAACTATGTGGCTTACTTTCAAAACACATACCCTCTCTCTGGCAGCTCTGCCTCTTTTCTCTTCATAACCTGCTTTTCTATGGACATTGATTAAATATCTTAAGATCTCTTAACCAGTCAATCCCAAGCATCCATAACTCAAATCTCTTCTTTTCTTTATCATCTAGATATCCTATGGTAACTCTGTTATCCTAATTTGTCCCGGACTATTTTTAGCATATAATATTTCATATGATATTTAATGCTTTATTCTTCCCTGGCTATAGAACAAATTTATATACATACATACATACATACATACATACATACATACATACACTGATTTTAAGAACATTTAAATCAATACTATCTAAAAACTATAATGAGAGACCATTTCTAGTAAAACAAACACACACAAAACAATATACTGAACCCTAGTGTCTTCTGCTTGGTTTTTTTCCCAGTGTCTTAAAGATTTCATTGCAGGGGTCCTATACCTTCTTCTTTGGGTTTATTCCTAGGTATTTTAACTTCTTTGAAGCACTTGTCAGTGGCAATTGCTTTCTTGGCAACTTTGTTGTTGCTATATAGAAAAGCTATTGATTTTGTAAACTATAACTTTATACCTTCACCAGATCTGCACATTTTCTATAAGGACATGAGAATGCTGGTAGAATGTTTGTCTTCCATGAACCATGATCTGAGATCAAGACTCACCACTGCATAAATCGGGCAGGGTGGCCCATCCATTATTTGCTATAGTCCCCTTTCCCTTTGAGCCTCACCCAGCTTTTACTTGCTATCTGTATCTCAGGCCTTCGCTTTTCAGCTGTCATGGATCCTCCTATGAGCAATTCGCTGGCAGCTTCAGCCCATGCTAGTCAAGACATTATGGCAGCATGCCAGCTGGGCCTACTTGCTGGAATTTTCTGCCCAGCCAACTTTAAGTCCTTTCTCAAAAAAAAAAAAAAAAAAAAAAAAATACAACAACAAAACCCAGAAAACCTAGAAATAAAATATAAATCATCATCCCCCCAAAAAAAAAAACCCACCAAACTGTAACTAATTAACCCTAGAGTCATTCCATTGGAGAAAACTGTTTTTCCCTCTCCCAGTAGGAATGAACAGTTCCATTGTTAACCTTTCACCCTCAGTCATAACGTTCATTTTTAAAAATGTAACAAAATAGAATATAACAAGATTTAAAAGAAAAAGACTATCACATTGAAGTTGGACAAGACAGGTCAACAGAAGGAATAGAGCCCAAAAGAGGGCACAGAGCCAAAGGCCCAATCATTCCCACACTCAAGAATCCTATAAAAACACTAAGCTGGAAGCCATAATATAAACACAGAGGACCTGGTGGCAACCCATGCAGGCCTTGTGCATGCCACTTCCATCTTTGTGAGTCCATACAAGCCTGGTTAATACTGATTTAGAGGGCCTTGTTTTCTTGGTGTCCTTTGTCTTCTTTTTCTGCCTCTTCATCCACAAGGTTACCTGAGCCCAGCAGGGAGGAATTTGATAGAGAAATTCCAGTTAGGGCTGAGTGTTCCAAAGTCTCTCACTCTCTGTGTAATGTCTGGCTGGTGGTCTTTAAATTTGTTTCCATCTGCTAAATGAGGAAACTTCTCCAGTAATGACTGAACAAAGCACCGGATCTATGAGTGTGGCAGAATATCATTAGTCATTTCTTCGCTATAGTTTCTTTTTCTAACTAGGATTGTTTGAATCTGCCCTAGGTCCCTGAGCAATCTAGTTAAAAGTTTCTTGATCACCCAAGCAGTGTCCAGTATGGATTCTATCTTGGGAAGTTGGCTTTTAGTCAGATCAGATTTTTGTTGGTTACTCCCACAAGCTTTGAGCCACCCTCGCCTTAGCATATCTTGCAGGCAGTACACCATTATAGGCAAAGGGTTTGTGGTTGTCTTGGTGTTTTCATTTTTTTTTAATAGCATGCAAAACACCTGTAACAAAGATGCTGGAACATAAGGTGAACACTCTATGTAAACAACAGCTTGACATCTCCATGTTCAATGCGTTATGTAGGTGTTGTCTTTAGGGATGGGACCTTCCGGTCTGCTTGTGGAGAGCAAGTCTTGGCAACAGCTTGGGTTGTTGGGAGATTCCATGGGGTTTCTTTGGCCAACAACTCAATTAGATGGAACCCAAACTCTGAACTGTGTGCTTCATTTACTGAGAAGAGATGGCCACTTGTGTCTCTGTCTCCCCCATCATTTGGTGATTTTACTTAAATCATCTTCATATATGCACATATTTTATGAGGTTTCCATACTTCCGCTCCAATGGTCCAGTTAGGGAAAGGAATTCACTAAGATAATTTGAGAGAGCAAGAGATGATCTGTCAGAAGAGGTGAGATCAAAATGAAAATGAGTGACCTTTATTATGTTACTAACCTGTGCTAAGGAAAGTATGCTTAAATTTGTGCTGAGAAGCCATGCTGAAGTCTCTATCAGAACATGGTCCCATCCTCTCATGCTACTGTGTAAATCTGAGGGCTTAGTAAAATTATCCTGGATAACCCCTGGGGAGATGATGATTTAAGCATTAAGTATTTAAGTTCCTTTGGGCCTTGGCCTCCCAGGTGTAATTTTTTATGGACTGTTTTACCCACTCACACCCAAAATGCAGTGAGAAACAGAACATGAAGAATCTTCAAGCCTTCTGATTTCCCTCGCCTTTTAGTATGTAGTTAAATGACTTTGGACCTCCATCTGTTTTAACATTTTTATTATTTCTTTGAGAATGTCATACTGTGTGTTTTGTTCCATTCCCCATTCTTCCTCTTAACTCCTCTACCCCTATGTCCCTACCTCCTCCCAACTTTGTGGACTGGGGTGTGTGTGTGTGTGTGTGTGTGTGTGTGTCCAATGAACTCCAATTTGTGCTGTTCATATACTTATTGTGGGAGAGTGTGGAACTTAGTTGATCTACCAGAAGCTACACCCTTAAAGAAAATCAACTTGGTGCTCGCTTTGGCGGCACATATACTAAAACTGGAAGAAAACTGACTTGCTCTCTTTCAGAAGCAATCAACTGTTGATAGCTAGTCAGTTGGTGGTTGAGGCTCATAAGCTCACCCTTGTCCCATGATAAAATGTTAACTGACTTGATCTCGTGCGAGTCTTGTGCAAATGAACACAACTGTGCAGTGGCCCTGTCATGTCCAGAAGACATGTCTTCCTCCCATCCTCCCTGATGTCTGGCTCCTACCATCTTTACTCCCTCTTTCCCACAATGGTTCCCGAGCCTTAGAAAGCACCTCCCAACTTTCTAAAGAGAAGTTAGACAGTAGAAGCAGGGCAGGGGGTGTCCATACTCTCAACACTTCAGCTGAATTCAGTTCACACTGGTCTCACTATCCTCTTTAAATGTGTTTTTGATGTGCTGGACAGAACCAGGTACTGACTAAGGATGGTGAGATGTATGTGTCCACATATGCTTAAAAATAGTTGAGCATTTTTCCATAATCTTTCCTATAGGGTTCAGTATATTGTTTTGTGTGTGTTTGTTTTACTGTAAATGCTTTATAAGCCCTGATTAAAATAATAGTGTCTTTTTTCTCTATGGTTTATCTGGAGTCCATAATTTAAAAAATATTTAAAGAAAGCCATGTCTTCCAGCTTACTCTTCTCTGCACTACATGATCTACCACAAAAGGGTGTAATGGATTTTGACACCAACAAATAGAAATGACAATTGCATCAGTGAAGAACATAACCTCATGCACTTTCTATATAAAATATAGGAAATTCTTTTAAACTGTGAAGCTATGATTTAAGCTATTATATGCTGTCAACATAATGTATCTAACAGTAAAATAATTCTAGGTTTACAGACTTCCCCCAAGGTTACCTTCAAAAATAAGAGCTGTAAAACTTCAAGAAAATGTTTTCATTTAATACAGGGCAAACTATTTCTGAGTAGAGTCTCATTTTTGCCTCTTTAGGACTTAAGTTCTGTCTTATTTTAAACATATGTGTTGGACTGAGAATTTTCAAGCCACCACACCATGTTTCTGCTCTCATTGTCGGTGGCTCCTGATTATGTGTGGTAATATTTCATACATCTTGTTATATACTCGCAAACAAATTATTATCAGTATACCATATATTTTTATCTTGTGAGTTGGTTAAATCAATGAGAAGGGAAACACTTAGAGAGTTAGGAAATTCTAATGAATTATGTAGCTGGCCCTAGATGTGGACCTAGGTGTCCTTGATTCTGAACCTATAGATGGTTCTCATTGCCTACTGCTATGGAACCCACTAGCAATGTCAGCATCTAAAATCACAGCTGAACATCATGTGAGTCTTCTTGACAGAGAGAATGGGAAAAGCATAACCCTAGGGTCTGTTTCAGTCGTGCTCTGTGAATTCTGGGACACAGTCATTCCACATTCCATTAACAACATACTCCTCTGTGATTTTGAGAGATTGGCAATCCTTTGACTAGTCTCCTGATTATGATTGGTGCTGATTTTAATAAGCTAGAAGTTGTAAAAAGGGAGAAACAAAATGCCACAGATAACAACTCATTATAAAATATGTAAAATAGAAACCTGGGTAATTACTATCCACCTATACATTATTCACAGTTTTAAGTGATTTTTTTCTGTTTGAACCTATTACAGAATGAATACCTAAATGAAGATGTAGATGCTAGAGTCATTGAATATGAAGACAATCGCCCCCTCTTGGACATGTTTCTCCAGAAGCCCATGGGCTTATTGTCCCTGCTTGATGAGGAAAGCAGATTTCCCAAGGCCACTGACCAGACTCTCATAGGTGAGTATGAAGCTGGAAATGACTCTATGGCCTTTGGAGGCACCAGAAAAGTAGCAATGATTTTTAATTCTCTTTAAATCATTTGGGAGAAAACAGATGTGACATAGCCTAAAGTAGCTGGTTTTCAAGGAGTAATTTTGGACCAAATACTTTGACCTGTTAAGTGTTTATAATAGGGTAATATTTTTAACAATGAACTAAACAACATTAGAGATTGGATGTCTGTTTCCTTTATGGTAGAAACCCAAATGCTGGATTTGGATCATAAATCACCATAAAAATTATTCATCACCAAGTGAGAAGTTGGGAACAGAATAGAGAGACAGCCCTGAGGTGTTAAAAGAAGTAGTAAGCGGAAAGAGAAAAATAGTGCCGTGAACAAAAATTTTACTTAAACATGCATATATTTGTGTGTGTATGTATGTGTGTGAGTCTGTATATGTGGATGTGGATGTGTGTATGTGTGTGTGTATGTGTGTGAGAAAGTGTATATATGTGTATGTGTGTGTGTGTAGGGGTTGTGGGGGTGTGAATGTATATGTGTGTGTAGGTATGAGTTTGTGTGTGTATGCATATGTGTGTGTGTGTATGTGTGTGTAGGTGTGTGTGTATAGGTGTGTGGGTGTATATGTAGATATGTGTATGTGTGCATTATGTGTGTGTGAGTGAGTGTGTGTGCATGTGGGAATGAATCCAGAGGTCAACTTCAGATGCATTCCTCTACCACTATCTGTCTCATTTTTTGAGACAGATCTCTCATTGAACCTGAGGTCACTGTTTCAGATATATTGGCTGACCATCAAGCCTCTGATTCTGCCTGTCTCCACCTTTGTTCCCAGTGCTGGGATTATAGGTATGCATCCCCACAAGAAAGCTCTAGGAAGCAGATTTCGGGTCCTTGGTACTTTGCCCACTGAACCATCTCTCAAGCCCCCACAAAAAAAAAGAAATTTTATATCAATGTATCTAGTTTATGCAGATTTGGGATATTAGTGACAAAGCCAGACTATCACAATCAAAAGAAAATTGTGGGAATATAGCTCAGCTAGTAAAAAGTGCACTTAATTTGTGTACAGAAGAGTTCTCTAGAGGAAGAGAACCTATGGATGAATGCATATCACAAAAGATGTGTGTTAGATTGGCTGGCATGATATAGCATGAGCAGTTCAACAGTGGCTGTCTATATGCTAGAGAGGCTCAGTCCACAAGGATGGAAACCTCAGCAGCTCTAATCTAGCACTAAAGCTCCTGGAAGATGTCCAGAGGGCCACTGACCCCTGGCTCATCTTAGAAGGCCAGAAGAAGCCATTGACCCAGAAGATAATAGCAGCAACACCGAAGGGAGAGATGGGCTCAAGAGCAAGAGGTAAAAGAAGGATCAGATGTTCAAGATTATTCTTGTCTTGTAATGGCTCCGGTCCTCCTGTTGTTGTCCAGTGAGGCATGAGGGCCATACCATCCCAATGTCTTTTTCCTGGAGATGGGATACTTTTGACATCAACCCCTATGCAGTCAGGCTTGTCCCTCAGGGAACCCTGATAGATATTTTTAACTTTTATTTATATTTCCTTGCAGTGCTTAGCCTCACAGCCTAAGCAAGAATTCAGATCACCAGTCAGAGAGGGTTCTGGGTAGCCTCTCTCTGCTTGGTCTAGGGGCGCCTTCAATTATTGGAGGTCAGGCCTCTATCCCCGCCTTTGCAAGAATTGAATTGCCAAGGTTCTTCTATACTTAGAGAGGGGAGGAGATGTCAGGAGCAGCCCTGCATATACACTAAAGGCCTAAAATCAGCCATAGGCCTAAAGTCAGCAATAGGCCTGACATACATGCATGCTAACACAAAGTCTTGGATCTTTGTGGAAAAACACTGAAACAGAAGGCTATAAGCTATTGTAAGCAGGCAGCTTCTGTGGAAATTTACCAGACCGAGAAGTCATAGTTCTTATAAATAGGCAGCCTTGGTGGGCAGTACCAACTTAGGTAAGGACAAGTGAATCATAGGCAGAGTCATAGTGACCTGTCCCCTGAACCTACACCCAGCTGATACTCTGTTCTGAAAGGTATCTGTACTCCCCCTGAACACCTATGCTCTGGTGCCATTCCCTTCCCCACATCCTGCCTTTTTGTGTTTATAATCTTTGTGTAAATAAGTAAATTACAATGTGATTTAAATAACTAAATAAAAAAATTAAAAAAAAAGATTATTCTTGTCTATATCGCAAGGGATAAGTGAGACCCTCTCTAGAAAGAAAATACTTAAATGAAAATATCCAACTTATAATAGAAAAGAAAAGAGGTCATTTTAATGTGGAACACATTATTTCCCACTTGTGGGGATATTCACAACATACATGCAAGTACTTAAAGAAAGTGTACATTCATTTCTTCCTCACTTACTGTTGGTAAATATGGCATTACTTTCTCCTGACATGATGGTTGTTGTCCCTTTGACACCAAACAGAAAAAAAAAAATCTCAGCATCATGGGGAAAATAATTTCACAGCAAGTGCTTGGAGGTTTTAAAATTCTGATAGAAATTTGGCTGCCTTTACGAACCCATTTTGCCTTTATGTGTTGTGTGTAGCTTTGTCTACACTGCTTTGAGTTCTGGCTGGTAGCACACTCAAACCCACCCAGGAACTATCTCGTATCCTCAAATAGAAACACACACATACACACCAGTTATTCTCAAATGCCTTGGCTAACTCAATGACTGGGCACTCCTAAATCTTCCCCTACTACCCCAAGACTGTTAGCTTTATCTCCTCCACTACTGCACCCCCATCTCCTCTCTCTCCCAATCTCTCCCTATACTCATACTCCTGCCCACACAACTCTTGGCTATTGGCAACTTTATTGATAGATCAAAAACCAATTGAGGGCAAGGACCTTCAGAGTCAGTAAACAGATTCCTGATCAAAGCATCAGAACCACGCTCTACATTTATGAACCCAATCAAATAGATAGGAAAGCCAAGCCACCAGGGCTTTAGGGTTGGAGCTAGCATTACAGTGTGACACTCACACTGAGAACATCAGCAGTACCTGGAGCTAGTGATTTCTTGGCTCCTTTCCCAGACCTATCAAGTACTGCACTCACAGGGTGAGGACAAATACCCTGCACCTATACAGATGTTCCAGGTGACTCTGACCCATGCTGACATTTGAGACCTGCTCTAAACCATGGTGTCGTGATAAACATTTGTTTGAGAATTTTGCTTTGTCATTAATATTCCAAAACTTCATGAATTTACTATATTAAAATGTCTCTGCTCATCATGCATTGTGTGGGAAAAAATAACTTCTGACCATCAATTTTACTTGAGGATCTCCTGTAAGCCTAATATTGGAGTTCAATTTTCTTCCACAGAAAAGTTTGAAGACAACCTGAAGTCACAGTACTTCTGGAGACCCAAAAGAATGGAGCTCAGTTTTGGCATTCACCACTATGCAGGAAAAGTAAGAACTTACAAGAACTGTCATGTCTCTCCACCATTCTACCAATGGTATCAGAAGAGCTGACACTGAACTATTGGGAGATAGTTCTAATGAAGTGGCCATATCCTACCTCTATCTAGTCAGCCTGTGTCTTCCTGATCATTCAGTCTCATGGCAATGACTAGCTGGCAGTGGTTAACTATATTTTACTCTTATACACAATAGTTTGGGGCATTTTCCAGAACTGTCCCTTACCTTTGTCCAAGAATGGGGCTGGGGACAGTCACTCCCTCTCTACCACTCTTCTCCTCTCTTGCTCTTTCTCACTTTCTTTTTCAGTCTCTCCCCTTTTCTTTCCTCTCCCTTCTTCTCTCTTTTTCTTTCCTCCTCTCTCTCCTCATCTGTACTCTTTCAACCAATGCTCTAAATGAGAAACAGAGAGATTGAGAGAGGGGGGAGGGAGAGAGAGAGAATGCTAAGAGAAGTCAGCTACTAGTGCTGCCTCAGATGTGTGCTGCTGACTCATGGATGGTCAGGACTTTAGAGAAGCATTCATACATTTGTTGAAACACAGCTGCATACCTGTCAAACCTCAAATATGTTGTCTTACACCCAGGTGACACTTTTTCCTCTGACCAAGACAGCTCAGTCAGTCAACAGAGTCTCAAGGGAGGGAGTGAGGATTGAAAAAAAAAAGACAATTAGACAATATTATAACATGACTCCAGCCAGTGCTGAGGCTGAAGTGGGTTTATTTTTTCCCAGTCTGCTTTTATACCATTTTAAGTACATGCAAATAATAAGGTCAGTTCTAGATCAAAGAACAAACAAGGCAATAAACATAGTCCCATAACATTCCTGAACTTATCAGGATGATCAAGATCTTGAGCCTACTTCCTTGTCCTAGCCCAAAGTCAAATTCCTGCCAAATTCCTAGAAGGCAGCCACAAAAGCTCTCCACACTCCTCCATGGAGAATAATGGGCCCTCCCCTCAGAACTGTGCCATAATTGTTGAGGTATAAAGATTAAAATCAAGAAAGAATGTATAATACAAGAAATCATTGACAAATAAACTAATTGAGAAGGCCTTTATTTTTGTTCATTTGGCCACTTCTGTGGGCCAGGAAATGTCCCAGTGACCTTTGTCATTAACAATATATCACTTAAATTGAGGGGCTGGAGAGATGGCTTAGTGGTTAAGAACAGTGGCTGCTCTTCCAGAAGACCAGAGGTTTGGTTTCCAGCACACACATGGAAGCTAACAACTGCCTATAACTCCAATCCCAGAGAATGTGATGCCCTCTTCTGGTGTTGGCAGGCACTGTGCAACAACCTACTGTATATACATACCTTAAGAACTATATATACCTTAAGGCATTTTCATTATAACCTTCCCTGATTCTTACTTAGTGTTTGAAATACCAAATAAAGGTTGCTTTGACCGTCAATGAAGAGTTGCCTATTATCATTTTATCCAGTCATTTTTAATAAGTATATTATTTGGTTTACAACAAAAATACTGGCTGAACGCCCAAAAAGGAGAAATTTATTGTTGCTGTTCTAGAAGCTGAAAGTTGAGTCCTAGGTACCCTGAGTAGGTTGTTGTCTTAACAGTAGGATGTCTACAAGCCTCTTAACATGGCTTGTAGACAGATGTCATCTCACCTAATCTTATGGTTTGTTCTCTGTGTGACTACTACAGACATCTTTAACACCAGTTCTGGATTGACATGATTCAATCCATAACTACACATTTTGATTATCCATCAGTAATCTTTGTAATGTGTTCATATTTTTAAGATCTTTAAATTATTTAGAAGTGCCAGAAACATACCCCTATAGCATCCAGTCTCCAAGTTAGGTAAAACAGATCATGTTGAAATCAGTAGAGCTGTACCAGTACTCAGGAAAATTAGGAAAGGTCTATGCTTTTCATCCCTCCAAATTAAAAAAAAAAAAAAAAAAAAAAAAAGGAGCTATCAGATTCACACCATTTCTAATGGTAAGGAATTGCACACAGAATCTTGTGTGTCTGTTGCTCAGTAAGGACTGAGCTTTAATTAAACATTGAGGATGACAGTGATTGGTTATAATAATCACCATAACACTATGTATCAACAGGTCCTCTATAGTGCTAGTGGGTTCTTGGCTAAAAACAGAGACACTCTCCCAACTGATATTGTGTTGCTTTTGAGGTCATCAGAAAACAGTGTAATTCGGCAACTTGTCAACCACCCTCTGACCAAAACAGGTAAGGAAGGTGATGTTTGGAAAAGTTCCTCTAAGCCCCATCAAGTAGTTTCCATCGATGTGAATTTATTTGTGACCATAGTCCTCAATATTTTGTGTTTATTTTTCAACTCACTAAATATTCACTTATTCCTAATCTAAGAGAGACATAAAAAGTAATATAAAGAAGCGATGCTTTTATAAAGAAAAGTATTTGACAACCTCACCAGAAAATATAGAAGAGTTCTCTCTCTTGGAAAGGAAACCTGCTGTTTTCAGGAATGGACAGCTATACACGGTCCCTGGTGTTCACGAGCTCTCTGTTTATTAAGTTCATATTATCTTACCCCTTACTCCTCTCTTTACTCACCCTCATTTTTATTTATTGTGGGAAAATACCTGATTCGAGTTCTTCACATTGTAGTTTAAAATATTTCTGCAAACATTTTAGTAGTTTTACTTATGTATAACTGAAATATTTAGCCAATAAAATTGAATGTTTTCACATATATAAAGACTCCATATATACATCCCCATAACCAGTAGAGAGCATATTAATCATACACATGATCTCCCTCACAGCCCCTGTGATCGCTCCTCTGCCATAATCCTTCTCTGATTGTTCAAACACCATTTGTTGAAAACATTATTCTCCCTCCCTTGAATTCCTTCCATATCCTCAAACATATATGTAAAAGTTTTGTTCCAGAGCCTTTGCATGCCATACATATTTAAATAAGGCTTACTTATTTAAGTATTGAAACCACAGAATATTGATAGAATAGCACCCCAACTAAGAATGATAGCTATGATTCAAAGCTAAGTCTTACTGACTTTTACAACCGTCACTGTTTCAGTCTCGAATTGTACACAGCACACCTGGGAATGTTAAGACTGAACGATTATATTGACTTCACTCACATTTGCTTTGCTAAAAGCATTTCATGTGACCTTGGAGCTCACTGTGAAGCCTTGTTTGAATTAGAAAAAAAACTCAGAAACTACTTAACACACACTCACATGCAATTTAACACATGCATACGCACGCACATAGACAACTCACATGCAAAGGGTGAGTTCACCCTTCATTATAATCTGCCCATCTCTTCTCATAATTGAGAGGAAAGCTATCAGTCACCACAACTCTTCCCATTGTGTCAAGTGAGGAGTTTGGGTTTTTCTTTTCTTTTTTTTTTTTTTTTTTCTGAATTTAGGATTTGTGGTAGCTGGGCGTGGTGGAACATGACTGTGCTGCTGGAAGTCAGGAGGCTGAAGCAGGAGTATGAGGTCATTCTGAACTATATAGCAGGATCCTCTCAAAAAAGATGAAGAGCAAGAGGAAGAGGAACAGGAAGGGGAGGAGCGAGAAGAGGAGGATACAAAACCAAAAACAGGAAAAGATTTATTATATCCTGGCAGTGTTGGCACACACCTTTAATCCTACCTCTCAGGAGATAGAGGCAGGCAGATCTCTGTGAAGTTGAAGTCAGCCCTGGTCTACAAAGTGAGGTCCAGGAAAGCCAGGGCTACACAGAGAAAGCCTGTCTGGAAAAATGAACAAAATCATTATTTTCACATCATACCCTTTATCCTTATTTGAATAAATAAGTAACCAAGCTTCTGAGTCTTAATATGCTCAAAATACTTTAAATAAATAGAAAAATTGTCCAGCCATTAAGGATTCTAAAAGACAAATTAATGTTATCTATATTCCCATAGGTAATCTGCCACTTTCTAAAACTAAAAATATAATAAACTATCAGATGCGGAATTCAGAAAAATCCACAAACTTGACCAAGGTAAGATATGCACCTCCCTTTGGTGATGTTTCTGTGCCCTGAGAGCAAGCTTCTCTCTCTGTCCCTCTGCTTTTTCTTCTCAGTTAGCAGATGTGTACCTTATGATTGCTTTATTGACTGCAGCTAAAACACCATGCTTTTCAGATACATTCCTAACTTTTCTTAATCTTCAAATCTTATACAATTGCCAAATAAAAATGTACATGTGGCTGAGGTCAGAAACATTCATGTTCTGCACAAAACCAGGCCACACACCAATGAGGCTATCCCGGTAGTTCTTAAAGTACAAATGGCAATAACATGTGTGGACTTTTGCATTTAACACCTAGACTAAGATAAATTGATGGAAAATACCACATAGTTCTTGTAGATCACAATCTGCAGAAGATGGTAAGACCTCACTGTCTTTTTTGATCTCCTTAGGGTGAAACTAGAGACATCACACATCATGCCTGTGAAACCACCAACGTGAAAACGCAAACGGTCTCATCATATTTTAGAGTAAGATGTTAAACTATGATACGCTGTATCTAAAGTTCATTCTAAATGAGTTAGACATAAAAAGTGTAACTGGCAAAAGACAATGCATATTATATCCAATCCAACTGCAATGGATACAGGATATGTTAGCAAATAGTTTCATTTGTGGATAGGTTTATTTTGTTCTTTCTCCTATGAAGTAATGAACCCCTTGAAAATTGTAATAGAATTCTATAATTTCATTAAAGTTTTCCCTTATGAACTGGATATAACAGCACTCACCTTTAATCCCAGCAGAGGCTGGCAGATCTCTGTTAAGTTCAAAGCCAGCCTGGTTTACACAGCAAGTTCCAGGACTGCCATGACCACATAAATAAAATCCTGTCTGAGAGTGAGAGAAAGAGAGAGAGAGAGAGAGAGAGAAGAGAGAGAGAGAGAGAGAGAGAGAGAGAGAGATCTCATTCATCACAGCACTCAGGAGGCAGAGGCTGGCAGATCTCTGTGAGGTCAAGGATAGCCTGGTCTACATAGTGAGTTCTAGGATAGCCAAGGCTACATAGTGGTACCCTATCTTGAAAGATAAATAGATGATAAGATAGATAGATAGATAGATAGATAGATAGATAGATAGATGTGTCTGTGCATCCCAATGCATTTCCACTAGAATAAAAATAAAAAATTTAAAAAGGAGGACTTTTAACTCAATGCCCTTTAATGGTTTGGTTTGGGGTTGGACAGATTGGGCAAGGTTAAGCATGGCTCTCCAGCCCATATTCTTTGAACATGCACAAGCCAATACCATCAGCAGGAGGAGAGAGCTCATTATAGGACTGGGGCAAGGAAGAGATCACCAGACACAGTAGCACACCATGGCTTAGGAGCAAAGTGACCTTTCTTGGACTTTATGGGAGAAAAAAACAGGAAGGAAGCACTCTCCTCTCTGTGTTCAAGCACCTGAAATAGCCACTCTCAGTATAGTTCCAGCTTCACTTATCTCTTCTGAACCAGCCACCCAGCATGAAGGAGAAAATGCCACCTAAAACCTGGAAATCACTAGTAATGTCACTTAATATGAAAGTCATGGATGCAATTAAATTAAACATACTATTGATGTCTAGTGAATTTATTCATTTCTGTAATGGAGTCATGAACTACTTTTTATACTGTCTGAATACTTGTGCATGCAAGAATATATATATTCTCACAGCCCTAAGTCTACAGTAGACACTATCAAATCCTCCTTGAGTATTGCCTGACACATTTACATGCTTACAGCCTATGTCCACTGCTAATAAGTCCTGTTATATCATCATGTGAACCACTAAACATACTTACAGCCTGAATAGTTTGTTTTAAAGTGAGTTGTTCACACCGTTATCATACCACTGTTGTTAGCATCAAACACTGTGTGTATGTTAAATCTGAACAGGTCATGAGATCCTTTTAATCATCAGGCTGAAGTAAAAACTGACAGAGGATAATTCCATGCAGTACGTAATATGTTCTCGAGCTATTTTTTATTCTGCTGACTGGAATGGAACAAGGGTGACTATGCCTTAGTCCTAAGAAAATCCAAGTGTCTAAATTGCTCAGAAAGCCGTCAGCCATTGTCACCTTTGGATCCCAGTGCCTGGCAGATGTTTGCATGACTAAAGGAAGGATGACTCACAGATAATGTAATGAGAGGACTCCAGAGTGGCAGATGCATCTGTTTGGGAGGATGACATCTGAGCTGGTCCCCTAGGAGAGCACGGGAATGCAGCAGATTTGTCAGTTGTCTAACTTCTGTATTTCGGTTGCACTGGCCCTGGGACTCTAGATATTTGCATTTCTAACACTAAAAGCCCAGTCCTTCATGCTGTGTCTATTCTCTCTCTGCCTGACCAGGAAGTTCTGATCCTGTTCCTGGTCTTAGAGATGGCTACTTTGTTGAGGTTCCACTTTTAATGGGCTCTGTTAATCCTAATAGGTTATTCTTAATTGATAATCTGTTACTATTGTAATAAGGCATTGATGCAGAATATAGTTTTAATATCTATATTAATAAAATATTCTCCACAAATCAATTTGATAATACATTATAGCACAGTATAATTGTTAAATGGATATCACTTTGATTATTTTTATATGTGTCCTATATATAAAACTAACTTCTCTGCCCTAATTTTAAACTAGATGATTCTAACAGAATTGCTTCTTGTACTTTCTACAAAGACAGAGTAGGGTGAAGGAATTAGTATATAAAGTAAATTAACCAAATTGTGTGTTTCGCTATCTTAACTTGGTATGTTTGCTTGATAGGCTATAATTACTTAGAAAGTATGTAAAAATAAGTAAATAAATTTATCACTTAATTAGTGCTGCCTTAAGAGTTTGTAGGCAAACTTTCCATAGGCAACCTCCTAGTTATTGCCTCTACATATTTGTCATTGAATCTGTAATATTCAGAGAGTTGCTCTTCATTATATCAGATCTTTTCCATTTACTGTGACTAGCCATTTGTAACATTTTAAAAATCTGTAACCTTGTAGTAAAAATGAAGACCTACAAGCTCAGACATTTTAAATATCATACCATGAAACTGATTCTTGTATATTCTAGTACTCCTTAATGGATTTGTTATCTAAAATGGTGGTGGGCCAACCTCATTTTGTCCGTTGCATCAAGCCAAATAACGAGCGACAGGCAAGAAAATATGACAAGGAGAAAGTTCTGCTCCAACTGCGTTGCACAGGGATTTTGGAAACAGCGAGAATTCGAAGACTTGGTTACTCACATCGGATACTCTTCGCTAACTTTATAAAGAGGTATGTAGGTTCCTTCGTTTTCCATTGTGCTGTTTATATATTTTAAAATCTTCAGGAGGATTGTAGAACATAAAATAGTGAGTAGTCTAGGCAGCCTAGGGAGGAAGCATTTTATTTGTTCAGTAAAAGAGAATGTAGCTATTATTAGTTGAGTCTGGGAGATTCTGCTGTGCTCTGGGAAGTCTCTGTGGTGGAAGAGGATGCATGTGAAAGATGCTGGAGTGTCAAGGGTCGAAGGCTCTGTACTGAAGAAGCTGGGAGATCTGAGTTCTCAGCCCAATGCTACCACGTGCTATGTAGCCATGAGACTGACCCAACAGTTCTGAAGTAGGAGACATGGTGCCCATCAGAAGATAGCTACCACTATGGGGAGACATTTGGAAATGTCATGCCTTACAGGTGAGCACTCCCATGTAGTAGGTAGGAGCTCAGTATGCAATTAATCATGTCATCTACAGCTCAGAAGGCAGCTCCTACAACAAAGCTCTCTACACCCAAATACCAGCAGTGCTGGGTTAAGAAACCCTGGCCTCTGTGGCATTTCAGTTTCCTCACCTCCTAAGTCTGCTTTGACCATCTGATAAAATGGTTATAATGATCAAATTGAATAATGTCATGTCTATAGAGAGTTGGCAGATATAGAAAGTCAATTAAATTTATATGTCAATTTAATCTTCTCTAATTTAAGGAAGAATCTATTAAGTACAAAGAGTTCTTAACACTTAAAATCATTGTAAAATTAAAAATTTGATATAGTAAACATATTTTAAGTAATACATTAGTGGTGATGCTAAGGTTCGATATTTTAAATGTCTAATATTTTTAATGTCTATGTTTGTGATACTTGTCATTCCTGTCATTTCTATTCATCATTATATTTAAAGAAATTTCAAGTTTTAGTTATACTGCAATTTTCAGGAAATTGTAATGTTTAAAGAACATCTATAAAACTCTCCAGTTTTTCTTTTTAAAGTATGCAAAGGAATATTAAGAACAAAACGAAGCTTTGTTTTTGATTGCTCAACAAATCCTGATTACATGACTCCACCAATAATAATAATAACAACAATAATAATAATAATGAGAAGTAGGAGGAGGAGAGGATGCAGAGGAGAAGGAGAAGAAGAAGGAAAAGAAGAAGTTGTACCATGCTTTCTTTTGCATGGCTTATGTAACTGTTGGTAGTCTATCACTGTGACAAATACTGGAAAGAAACAACTTGATGAAGGGGACACTTGCCTGGGCTGATCGGCTCAGTGGTTTCACTCTGTGGTCAGCTGGCTATGTTGCTTTTGGACCCGTGGCAAGGTAGAAACCTCAAGATAGGAAGGTGTGGTGGAAGAAAACTGTAGTCATTCTTGCAGCCAGGAAGTAGAGGGATACTGAGAGAAAGAGGAGGAAGAAAGGGACAAGAATAATACACCCTTCAGATGCAGGGATGTGCCTTCAAGTAGCTACTTCCTCCAATGAGATCCCACCTCCTAACAGCCCGTCAGCGATCACACTGACAAGTTAGTATCCTTGCGATCCAGTTACACCTTAGCAGCACCACTTACACCAGGCACAGAAGATCCTTCAAACCTGTGCCTTTGAGGGACACTTCCTACCCAACCTGTAACACTGTCTAAGATCGATCGATCCTCGGTGTAATGAGAATTATTTATGATGATTCTCTTCTTTTTCAGCCATTCATCATGGCTTTTAAAATATATATACAAAAAAGGAAATAAAGGCAGTTTTTAGAATGTCCTGAAATTAAGAATACACTACCACTTTTTCATGATATATCTAAAAATTTTATTTATATTCTGGATTTTATATTAAAGCATTTTCATAGAAGTTTGAGGTCAACTGTATAGATTTAAATATTAGAGTTCAAAAACAAAATTGAATTGACTTTACTTTCCATAGCCTCAGGCTCAAGTTTGTTTCTAGAGGAGAAATCTTAAAACATTGAAATTTTTACTTAGCCAGTAGATAGTCAGTTCTGTCCATGAACATACATAATCTAAAATCTAATCTTTTTAATTTGGAGGTTAAAATTAAAATTTGATTTATTATCATATATTTCATGTGCCATGAGGAGAGTAGACCTTTTTTAAATGTGTCTGTATATATATATAAAACATATGTAACATATATGTATATATGTATTGTTGTAAGAATCTCTCTGGAGTAAGCACTCTGACACCATCAAGAGTGGAAGAGAGATCACGTGTTCACCAGTGGACAGAACCCAGGACTTAGAGCTCCTGAAAGACTTCAGTCCGTATCCAGTTTACATTTTATGTTATGAAGCCACAAAGTAAGGCAATCAATCAAGTGGGACTTTCCCAGAAATGCAGTATATATGTCGGTCAGCTTGGGGGTCTTTGTTCTTTAAAGGCATATGACAGGTGTAAGCTTTTGCAGTCAAGTTGCCAAAGGTAACAACTGTTGTTTCATCTACTCAGATATCTCTTCGGGTCATTCTGCTGCTGGTAGCTAATGGAGCCATGCTTGGCAATAAGCAGTAAATCACTTTTTAAGTAAATCACCAAATAAATCAATAAATAGTGTCTTAGTTAGGGTTTTTACTGTTGTGAACAGATACCATGACTAAGGCAACTTTTATAAGGACAACATTTAATTGAGACTGGCTTACAGGTTCAGAGGTTCAGTCCATTATCATCAAGGTGGGAGCATGGCAGCATCTGGGCAGGCATAGTGCAGGAAGAGCTGAGACTTCTACATCTTCATCTGAGGACTGCTAGCAAAATACTGGCTTCCAAACAGCTAGGAGTAGGGTCTTAAAGCCCATGCCCACAGTGACACACCTATTCCAACAAGGCCATGCCTCCAAATAGTGCCACTTCCTGGGCCAAACATGTACAAACCATAACAATCAGTATCTACTAATTGGTCTTTTCTACCTTATTCTACTTAATACAGTAATGTTACTAATATATGTATGCTAAGCCACTGTGCTAAGAGCTATAGGGACAGTTTCAAAACTGGCTTATTTTGTAATTGGCAATCTGGTTAAGATTATCAGAGCCAAAGACATGGGAAATTAACAAGCAATACAATTTAGAAAATGACAAGTTCAAGAGACTGGTGTGCACAATGCAAGAGTCTACAGGGTGAAAAACTTTTAAAATGTCAAGATCAGGAATCACAAAGCAGGATCTGCCAGAGGATGCCATTAATAGGGAAGACAGGAATAGAGTTTTATACAGGACAGCTGTAATGGCTCACCAGGCTATGTATTTAAGCAAAACTGCTTACCTCATGGGAGTAGAAAGTGAAAAAGAAATAGAAAGGAAGCTTTTGGTTCCCAATAAAGTGGTATACCAAAAAAACTAAATGGATTTGGATTAAGTTGGATTGAAAGAGTAGGCATTAGTGAAGTAACAAAAGAGGAAATGAGACAACCATTTAGGTTAAAAAGTCTGAGCTTTATGCTTCCAAAATATCCATGGTTTCATAGTATAGACCGCAAGGAAAATTAAATCCATTGTATTGGTGACGCTTTGGTTACAGGTAAGTTATTTATTTAGAAATTAAGAAGTAAGAATTAGCTGGGCAGTGGCAGTACATGCCTTTAATCCCAGGACTCAGGAGGCAGAGGCTTTGGATCTCTGAGAGTTCAAGGGCACCCTGGTCTATGGAGTGAGTTCCAGGACAGTCAAGGCTACACAGAGAAACCCTGTTTTGGGGAAAACAAAACAAACCAGAATTACTTATGTTTCAAAGCCCCATGACACCATAGAATAGCAAACTACTATTGGATAAATATGAAAGAAAGGATAAAAGCTATAGATATATTGGGGGAAAATGAATCTCTGTTCTAAATCACAGGAAGTTCCAGAAATAAAAGGCTAAACTTTTTCTCTGTCATTGTTTTGAAAGCTGTCACCCAACTCAGCATAGACTGTTCAGAAGGCAGAACAATTTAGAAAGGTCCCCTGAAGCTCTCAGTAGGACTTCATAACCCTCTGGCACTAATACTCCTCTGATGGAGAACTCTCCATACCTTTTCCTCAGTGATTACAGATAGACTTTTCTGCCCTAAGAAAATATGGTTCCACGTTCCACTCAGCCAATTGGATTGGGAGACACAACTGCTAAGGCAAGGAAATGCCAAGAGCTTGACTATGTTTATCCCATGTGCAGCCATCGGGTGCTGGGCTTAGGAAAGCACAGAGCACCGCACTGTGGGGTGGGAAATGCAGTCTAAGATGTGGTGCAGCCAAAGTTGGAGTTCACTGTCTCCCTGGGGCACCTAGTCACTGCTAGGGTGCTGCACAGATGAGTGGAATGAAGATTGAGGGGTCCATGGACCGGAACCTTTGGGAGCCTGTGAGCTGAGGACAGCGATTAGCTCTGGCTTAGCTCATTGGAAATTGTACTCAGCTTGATGGCAGTTATCTGGAAGTTCAGAGAGGCCTTCTATGGGAGACTTAGGCTGTGACTCTGTAGGCAAAGGCCTTCTCCATGCTACCCACAGCAGTTCTTGGTGGAAGAGACAGTCCATGTTTATCCATACCATTTATTGACTGTTCATCATGGAAAATGATACCAAATTCTCAGGGCAGATCACAGACTAAATACCTTTTGCAGGGAGGAATGTCCAAAAAGGGAAGCTTATTTGGCTAAACCCTCAGGGTCTCTAGATACCTCACTAGCATGGAGTATTCTGTTCTGGGCTACATGACCAATGTGGGGAGTGTGGACACATGTTCCTGGCTAGGAATCTGGCAAGGAGCAGTGAGGCACCTACTGTCTCAGGTGAGTACCCAAGAAATCAGGGTCTCAGACCCACTCTACCTTACCAAGTTTCCTGGTACTGTCTCACAAGGGAAGGAGCCCAATATGATCTTACTTTGCACAAGACACTAGGCATTTAATCAGCTTTCTGCCAATCATAATGATCCACCTGAAATAGCCAACTGATAAAGATAAAAAGTTGATTAGGGCTTCCAGTCAGTTTGTTGTCTCCACAACTTTGGGCCTACAGTGGCACATCACATTCACATGTTGAAACAAAACAAGGTGCCTCACGGGATCCAGGGAACAAAGAGAAACGGAAAAGGAAAGGGGTGGTAGTCCCAATAATCTCTTTAAGGGTACATCCCCAGAAACCTGAAGACCTCCCACTGGATCTCGGGATTCCTACAATCATTCAAAAGCTCTTCCACAGAACAGGTCTTTAACACGTGGGCCATCAGAGACACATAAGCTCTAAACTATAGCACTTTTGCTATTTTTGTTTTTGCCAAAATGAACTCTAGCCTCAGATCCAGAGAAAGTAGGCCATTCCACAGCGATATCTATGCACAATCATTTTGCTCACAATCTCCTGAGCACAGTTCATTGATGGCAGGATAGTATAGTAGGTTCTAGTTTGTTTTCTGTTGCTGTGATAAAACATGACAAAAAACAACTTGGGAAAGAAAGCTTATTTTAGCCTACAGGTTATTGTCCATTATTGAGGCAAGTAAAGGCAGGAACTCAAGGAAAGAGCTTGAAGGGAGAACCAACAGAAGAACACTGTTTAATGGTGTATTCCTAGGTTCACATTCAGGTAGCTTTCTTATTTAGCCCAGGCCTACCTGCCTAGGCATGATACCACTCACAGTGGCCCTTCTTATATAGATTAGCAATCAGAAAATGCCCTACAGACATGTGCATATGCAAATCTGATGCAGGCATTTCTTCAAATGCCTTCAACAAGAGAAGGTTTTCTCTTCTCAGGTATACAAGTTGACAACCCAATTTAGCCATCACAGTAAATACCCGTGCTTGAAAGTCAAACTCAGCTTAAACCCCAATCCTGTCATTTACTAAATATTCATCCTCAATGTGATTTAAGTTCTGTAAGCCTCTGTAACATGACGTTCTAGTGATCTGCACACACAAATCATAAACATTCTATTTCCATGTGCTTATGAGTATTAAACAAGTTCCTATATATGAAGTACACGAACTAAACAGAGAGCAACCAACCACAGGTGTGAAACTACAGAAGACACTCGGTTTGTATCTATCTCACTTTGCTGTCATTCTGGGGATTATATAAGAGAGCCAAGCATTAAATCTGGGAATTTCATCCCTTCAACATGACAGAGCTGCTGGGTGGCTACCACTGCTGAGATGTTGGACCACTGCACAAACCAATCAGCCATTTTTATCATTTTCAGGTATTATGTTCTCTGCTACAAATCGAGTGAAGAGCCCCCAGTGAGTCCAGACACCTGTGCTACCATTTTGGAAAAAGCTGGTCTTGATAATTGGGCTCTTGGAAAAACAAAAGTAATGTTTTCATATAATTTTGATGGGGAAATGATGACTGTATTTATAGGAGTTGTAACATTTTACTGTGGTTGAAACTATTATGAGTTTTGTTAGAAATATGTAAAAATGGGGATGAAATTTATAATTCATAAAGCCTTCCTCAATGAAGATAAAAACACTTTTATCTTTAAAAAGTTCAGACCAAGCTGCCTAGGAGTGACACTGCCCACAGTGGGCTAGGCCTTTTCTATCAGTTAAAAATCAAAAGAATGCTCCACACACATGACCATAGGCAAACCTGACACGAAAAGTATGAGAAATTTTTATTTCAATGATTTACTCAAAAGAAAAATCCCAATGACACTGGCAGTAAATATATTTAACTTCAAATGGTATTGAAGGCAAACTGATTTGCTTTTCTATGGAAAGGACCAGGATCTCACTATGTATCCCTCACTGGCCTGGCTGGCCTTGAACTCACAGAGACACACCAGCTTCTGTCCCTAGTACTGAGATTAAAGACATGCACTGCCATGCCCAACCATCATTTTATCTGTTACCACTTCTAATCAGTCAGAAAGCTAGTGTAAAAATCAGAATGGATTCCTGCTTCTCTCTTCTTTTTTAAATTCTTACTTGGTATCTATTATAAACTTGAAATTTATCTCAAGTAAAATATTCAGCAGCATCATTAGACTCACTGTATATTTGAGTACTAGTGCTTATATTAATAACTTTGAGAGGATATTTAACCCCTTGGAGAACAAAATTTTATAAATAAAAACATCATCTTGAATATGGAAAAAGGATACATTGGACCTGGCACATTGCTTAGAACATCTTGAGGTGGGATAGGTACCAATACATTTTAAATCTATCTTGGAAGTATATCAGATATTTTCCAAGACAGGATGGGGAAATGACAAAGAATAACTACTGTCAGCCACCTCACTGGGACCAAAATATACGTTTGCAAAGAAATCTGAGTATTGTGTCTTAGGCATAAACGGAGAGGAGCGAATTTCATGATCTTCAGAGCATGTATTATCCATGTGACAGTTTAAGGGATTTCTCTGATCATCAGTAACACTTTGATATCTGATAAAGGAGAATTCAAGGTGCTTGGAGGATATATATTTTATTCAGTCTCTTTTCTTTTAAATGCTCACAAGGATGAACTCTGTCAGGCTAAAACCTAATCATTTATGGTCAGAAATGCATGTGTGACTTCAAATGGAGTTTTAACTTATAAAAAGGCCCTTTGCCTGCCCATTCTGCATGATATTTAAGTAGCATTTTAAAGCTATTTGTATTTTTCCACTTCACCTTTCCAACTCATTAACATGGATAAAAGTGTTTAATATAAGAACATTCCTAATGCTATGCAAAAAAATGATGACCTTTTTAAACACACTGAATTTTAAATGAATTGTCAACAACAGAATGGACTAAATATATTAACATCTAGAATCCTGTAGAAATTAAAATTCAATTCAATCAAAATCCATAATGCCAAACTGTTTGCTTGTGGTACCATGCCCCCATGTTCAATGGCATGCTGAGAGAGTTCTCAGTCAAGGTTACCAGATCTTATGATTCAGCTATAACATTTGATTTTAAGTAATTTTCTTGATGGGCACAATGAACTCTTTGTAGTAATCTTTGTTGATGAATTTATCCATTAAAAAAAAAAAGAAAGATATTCCCTTAAGAGATACATGAGCAGAAAATCTTAGATGTACAAAATGCCTTTGGTCTTGAGGCTCCTGCCTTGCCCAAGTTCTAGTTAACTATAGAATGATCTGAACTCAACCTGTGTTTAGTCTGTTGGGAAATTTGTTGATTCCACTGAGACCCTGTCTTGCCTGATTTTCCCCACTGACAATGCCTTGACAGTCCCCCGTCATATTCATCTTTGTAAACCCAGCAGATAAAGAAATCCAACATTTTATAAATCATTTGATGAATGAATAGTTTGTGAATGAATTGCCCTTTCTTTAATTTACAGATAAATTTGTATGATGTTGTTTAATTTGAGAAACAGCATTTCTTTAAAATGTTTTAGGTATAAAAATGAGATCCACCCAGAATATATGATGATAAGTATTTTCTAGTAAGAGCTCAGAAAGCCCCATTCTTATTATCAGATCCAAAGAACCCAGAGTTTGCCAGATCTACCTTTTGTTTCCTTCTCAAAAACAGGTTTTCTTTAAGCCTCAAAATCTAAGCAACAGCAACGTCCAAGAAGCAAGTAATGTCTTCCACAACCCAAAGAGGGTCAACATACAATCTGTTCTTTATGCATAATACATGACCACTATACTTCTGTGTGCCATCATCTTACTGTACTTTATTTCATTCTCCTAAGGTGTTCCTTAAATATTATCATGTGGAACAGTTGAATCTAATGCGAAAGGAAGCCATTGACAAGCTTGTTTTGATTCAAGCCAGTGTCAGAGCATTCTTGGGTGCAAGAAGATACCAAGAACTACAGCAGAAGAGGAAGAATAGTGCTGTAATAATACAGTCAGTAATCACCAGGGTGATGTTGCAATGTAAAAACCATACCTGGGTCTTTCTGTATGGTCATAAATCAAATCTAGTACTTTTTATGCACAGACCTCCAATTCTCATGTGACTTGTCTTTATTCCCATGCTACTCTAAATTAGATTGTTACACTGATTGACACTTTTAGCATTTGAATAAATGATTTTGTTTTAAATTAAATAATTGAGGTTTTGAGTGTCCTGTCAAGAACTAATGAAACACAATTGACCTGTGCTGCTTGATGTGGCAAACAATTGGATTAATTGTGGGTCTCAAGAATCACATTACAATAGGCAATAAGATTTTCCCAACTGTAATCCAAAGGTTACAATTGTCATAATTTTTTGACAATCTAATTAAATTTTATTGTGTAAAAGGGCATCCATTTCTCTGTATTAACTCAAAAAAGTGATATATAAGACCACACTTAAGTTTTTATTACATATGAATAGATTTTGGATTTTGCTATTTTTGCCTTTAAAGGTATACATAAATTTAAATCATGCCTAGGATGACTTGCTATGGTATTTAAAAAAAAAATTGACCAAATTGCCATAATGAAAAATGTACCTTACTTTCACTCTGACATTTACTTCTGATCTATTTTGTTTTGTTTTAGGTGTTAGCTTAGGCTCGCTAAATTGATTTTTAGCTCACTGACATACACAGCCACATTCTGAAGAACATTCACAGGGTGGACACGGTAGATAACTGTCAAACAACCCGTGTTCTGTTCCCAGTTCTGTGTCAGTCAGTAACGGGCCGCCATTTCTTTTCAGGAATTTCAAACTGTTAATTTCTGACATTAAAGTACTTTGGGATCTCATCCTCAACCCTGAAATTCACAGAGCTCTGATTTAAAAGATTTTCATAACTCATTTGTCAGTTAAACATATCCTGATAAGAAGTGAGGCTGTTTAATCATTCCTTCATCCAAGTTGTAAGAATAGTCTACTCTATGAAGAAATGGGCCTGAGTTTTGCTCTGGAAAGCTCTCCTGACAGGGGAATGTTACTGAATATATAGGTACTCTTGTGTTACCTTTCTAAAATAAAGTGAGTCTCTGGAAACTGAATTCTAATATATGACTCCCAGGATAATTGGTGAAAGTGTCCAAACTATACACATAGACAAGTAGGACCTTCTCTGTAAAGAACTGGACATAGCAGAAAAGGAGATAATGTCAAGTGAAGGAGCATGCTGCCTTCCATGCTCTCGGTGTCTGCCATTGTGCCCATGGACATTCCATTGCTGTACTTCATATAAAAATAGTCTTGTTAATGAACCCATCTTTAAAAAAAAGAAAGAACTGGTCTATTTGGCATCTTTACCTTCATTTCCTCTATGACAATGATGGTCAGAACTACTGGCTTGCTTCACTCAATGTTCTTTTATTGCTTGTGACAACCAGTCCTTTGTTCCATATGGGTTTCAGCTGCAAGAAGACATCTTTTGCGAAAACAAGGAAAAGAAACATCAAACGTGAAAAGCACAGCAGGAAGGAGTGTTCGGGCTAAGGATCAGGAATTTGACTACAAAAAAAACTTTGAAACCAAAAGGTACAATGATTTTCTTCCTGTCACTATTTTGTCAACAAAATGTCTTAGAATAATCCTATGCATGATTCAAAGTGCCTATTTGAAGAACCACCAGAATTCATTTATTCAGCAGACTTTATGTTAGGTAGTAGGGATATAGAGATGAAAGAAACAAAGTCCTTATCCAAATAACTCATAGCATCATGAAAAAGAATATGACCAATAAATTGCTAGTACAGTTGGCTAGCTCTGATACATACACATACACATACACATACACATACACATACACATACACATACACATACACATACACATACACATACAACATATGGTGAAGTGCTTACCTAGTATAATTAAAGCTCTGGGTTCAATCCTCAGCATTGTATTTGTCACCACCCCTCCCTTCATGCACACTCTCTCCATACCATACAGGAATGTTTCATTTAATTACTTAACAAAAATTAATGTTAATTTGAATTGTGGAGGCATCTTATTTTCTTCAGGTTTCTGTGTGCTCAGAGACCTGTATATGCCTCCTTTGATGTTGCCTGTAATGGTCCAATATGATGTGTTAACTGGCCTGCTAACTCCAGAGAGACCCAAGTCTGCCTCCAGAGCAGGACCTATGTGATAGGAGTCAGAAAAATACAAACAAGTGGCAGATAGGAGACAGAAGAAAGATGGACTAAATTTACTATGTTTAGAAATAATTACTGCTTGTAGATATTGCAATATCAAGGACATCTGCAGTTTAATTATGTACCAATTTGCTTCCTTCCACCTTTCTTCTGATAACACCAAAGATTTGTTTTCAGTTTACAGACACTGATAAAAAATATTTATCTTATTTATTCTTCACTCATATATTACATCCAGAAAAGTTTTCTCTCCTTCCTCCTTCCATCCACTCCTTCTCCATTTCTCTTCAGAAAAAGGCAGGCATCCCATGGATATCAACCAAACGTGGGATATCAAGTTGCACTAAGACTAGGCACCTTCCCTCATATTAACGCTAGATGAAACAACCCAGTAGAAGAAAAAGGGGTCCCAAAAGAAGGCAGAAGAATTGGAGACAGTCCCTGCTTCCACTGTTAGGAGTCCCACAAGGAAACCAAGCTACACAACCATAACACATATGTAGAGGGCCTAAGTCCAATCCATAGAGTCTCCCTGATTTTCAATTCAGGCTCAGTGAGTCCTTAAGAGGCTAGGTTAGTTGATTCTGTGGGTTTTCTTTAATGTCCTTGCCCCCTCTGGTTCCTACACTCTCTCCCACCAGCTTCTGAAGGATTCCCTGAGCACTGCCTAATGTTTGGCTATGGGTCTTTCGTCTGCTCCCATCAGTTGCTGGATGAAGTCTCTCTGAGGATGATCATGCTAGGCTTTAGTCTATGAGTGTCATTAGGGATCATTTCATTGACTTTTTTTTTCCTGTTCTGTTTAGTTCTATGTTAGGTCTCTGGGATATCTAACCTCTGGTTCCTGGCCCTCTAGTAGTGTCAAGAGTGGGCTCTCGTATGGCATGGTCTCGAGCTGTAACAGTCATTAGTTGGCCACTCCTACCATTTCTGTGCCACCTTTTCCCCAGAACATCTTGTAGGCAGGACAAGTTGTAGGTCCAAGATTTTGTGACTTGGTTGGCGTCCCATCCTTGCAGTGGAAATCTTGCCTGGTCATAGGAGATGGCCAGTTCAGGTTCCATATCCTCCACTGCTAGAAATCTTAGCTAGGGTCACTCTCATCGATTCCTGGCAGTTTTCATTTCACTAGGTTTCTAGCTCATTCTGAGATACCTCCCAACACCAGTTGGCTTTTCCAGTACTGTCTCCCTTCATCTTCTCCTAACCTGACCCCTCCTATTCCTATCCTCAGCCAACCCCAGTCCTCCTGCAGTATCTATTCCTTTTCTCCATCCCAGATACTGAGGATACTGAGGTAGAAGATCCTGTGTTCAAGACCAGCTGAGCTTCACAACAAGACCTTGCCACAAACAATACAGTAGAAAAGAAGCAGGAAAATGGAATCCCAGTCTATTTTTTAAGTGTTACTCAATTAAGAGTCCTTTCTCACAAATAGATTCCAAAAGATCACAACTCTCCTACAGGCTACACGGCCAAGTAGAAATTGTGAGCAACTACCCTCTACAAATACCCCATCCCCCACCCTCCCCCTGCTGCCAATCACAGAAGACAGTATTAAGATGTCAGATGATGAGTTTTTAACTCTATGGTAAATTGCCCTTTTCATGACTGTCGTGTTCTTATGTGGATTTTATACTGTCTGAAAAAGAAGGAAGAAAATGACATATAGAAGACCTTACCTCCCTGTCTTCAAATCTTCAAATGGTCGAGTATGATTTTATACTACATACACAATCATGGGTGGACAGACAACACTGACTTAACTTTAATTTTTCAAGATATTCTCTGTAATCAGTAAGTTTGGCACTTGGTAAAGTCCAGTACATGACCCTGATGAGTACACTGATTACTGTCTCCAAAACTAGGTCTACTTTCTGCATCTTACCATTATATACATTTTGTCATTAAGGTTATATTCTAAAAGAATTAAATTCCTATAATTTTGACATTTTTCCATTCTTTGAGGATTTCCCAGATGTATGCTATGTATTTTGATCATATCAAGCCCTGTTCCTCTCCAATGCCTCTCAGAACACCTTACCTCCTGCCACACCCCTCACAATTCCATGTTCTCTTTCATAGTCCACTGACTCCAGTCTGTGCTGTTGTGGGCCTGAATGTGGGACAATCCACTGGAGCATGGCCTTCCTAACAGAGGTCACTTCCCTGAAGAAAACTGACTCTCTTCACCTTCAATGCCAATGCCCCTCAGCCAGGAGTGGAGCTTGATGAGCCTCTCCTCACCTATTTTGAATGCTTGACTGATTTGCTCATGCGTAGAATTTTGGTATCTCACCAAATAGAAATATCATTCTTCCCATGCTAACCCCTTTCTCATTCCAAGTTGAAACTCGTTTTCTTTCAAGTAGCCATCCCAGGCATCAGTACAGAGAACGTTCTGTGAGGTTCTTTATTAATGAGATTTGACTTGTTCCTATTTTAAGTTTACTTTCATTCTTTTGCCTTTTTACAATACAACATTGCACACAGCTACTAACAAAAATAATATGCTCTAGTTTAGCAGTATCTTATGTCCAGATCCATGTTTTGCACAGGGAATCTTTGGTGAAGAAACTGACGGAAAACTCAGTGCCTACTAATGAATCCAACATTTCAACTCCAAACAACAAAGAGAGCCCATCTGTGGGAAAGACAGCTCCCTTCAGAGCAGAGGCGAAAGCCACCAATGTTGAGAGTAACAACAGAAGATACCAGACTCAGAAGAAAATGAGTAATGTGTATGCTGAAGGGCAGAATCAAGAGCTGTATATTGTGGGAGACCGTTGGGCAGAATTAAGCCCCAGGCAGAAGTATGGGCAAGACCTGGAAGAAAGCAGAAAGATGAGGAAAGAGGAAAAAGGAGATGCTGTGATCCAGAGCTACTGTCAGTGGTACACAGAGGGGAGCAACTTTGAAGAATCAAAAGCAACATGTCTAGAAGGGAGGGAGACATGGGAAAAGCCGAGCTGCCCAGGACTATGGCTGACTGAGGAGATTTACCTGAAAAAAACTCTGGATCCTAGTCTTAGCCAAAAGTCAGTCTATCAAAATGCAGACAGCAAAGAAAAAGAAAAGAAAACATCCATCGTTACCCAGAATGCATCTCTGTGTAACCTGGAGAGAGACTATCACCTGCATGGGTTCCTTGCAGAAAAAGACACTGGACCAGTGGATCAGGCTCAGGAGGAAGACAAGGCTGCTGTGTTCATTCAGAGCAAACACCGGAGTTTCAAGGAAAAGCAACAGCTGGGAAAGGACAGGCTGCCACCTTCCTTTAAGAATCAGAAGATCCTTTCATCACCCACAGAAGTAGCAAGAAACACTCACAATGTTTATTCCTGTCCAACAAAGCAGGAGGGCATCCATCATATCAAGATGGTGGATGAGAGAGACTCAAAAACAACTTCAAAAAGGAAGCATGTGATTTGGCAATGTTTTCAAGACAGGTATGTAAATAAATTTATTCATTGATAAAGTTTCTGAGAACTACCCAACAATTGAATCAACAAATAATAAATAACTGGGGATTGTTGTATCTGTGTTTATCAGACAATTTTAATAAAATATACTGATGGCTGTGCTATTTAAGTAGCCATGTACTTTCATGCTCATACACTGTGATAAGAATAAAGAATGAAAATATGATAGAAGCCACCTGTAGTAAGATCCCAGATGCTGGTTTATGTCACTGAGACCACTGGATAGTGGAAAGTTTCTTGTATCCATGTGATCTTTTCTTATTAGTAAAAAATGTGAGGATTTTTTAAGCATTTTAAAAAACTGAAAGCATAGGTTTCCTGCCTTCCCCAAATTTTACTTTGTATAGCATAATGATCTGTTAAAATCTGTTAGGTGGCTTAGCAGGCCCTGTATTTGATGATCATAAAAGTCTCACCACAATAAGCAGTTCTGGAGCTCTGACAAGAATGTTCCAGGAGAGATCATAGGAGCAGCAAAGGCCTATTCCTGCCCTCTTTCTAGGTATCTGACCTCAAGAAAATGTCTTTCTATATCAGCACTTTTTCTTCATCCTGTATGAAGTGACAGATGTTAAGTAGATAATTAAGTAGATAATTGAAAATATTACCAACTGAGCCAGTAGTCTGTAAAATAACAAGAAATTCTGTAGTGGGGTAGTTTAAAGGAGGATATCTAATATCTTTGGTCCCTAATCTAAGTTGTGTTCCTTGTGAGAGTTGCATCCTGAGAAAGCATTATACTTGCCCTGGGTCTCCACCTTGAGGTCAGGTCCAAGCATCTCTACCCTTCAGCTGTCAATGGAGATCTGCTATTGATTAGGTTCCCTAAGCCCTTCCTCTTCTAGTTTTAAGCAGCTGGAAAAGTGAGATGAGTGCATGCAGTCTTCCTTTTCTTTGTTGCACAAATTAGAAATTCACAGCTGATCTGCAACTAAGACAGATGAAGAGACTTAAAGTACTGGCTAGTGCAAACCTAGAGTCAGAAAATTATGAACCCTGCACTCTCCCTAGCAAGACATCCAGGTTGTAAGGGATGAAAGGCAGAGTAACTGTTTGGTAGAGTGTGGAAATTAGTAGAGGCAAGGGAGGAAGAAGACCAAGCCTTGAAGTCAGCCAAGAAGACAGTAGAAGGAAGGCTTAACATACTCAAAGGCCAGTAGGGACTGTAGAAGTAGGCCACCACAGCAGCAAGTGCCGATGGCTGAACTCAGGAGCCCCAGGAAGACAGGTGGATAGATGTGGAACATAGCATTGAGGGTTTGTTACTTTTGAGGGAAAAAAATGTGACATGGACAAGTCACTCAGAGTAGGAGGTGGTGTAAAGTCAGGCTTTATTAGACCTGGGTACAAAGGTCCAGGTACCTTCTGGAGAAGACCTTGAGAGTCCTAGGGTGTCTGGAAAAGAACTGTGCATTTTGTATGCCTGTAGAGCCCTGGAATTCTTTGATTTAATCTGACATATGGCCTTTTTTTAGATATCAAAGTTATCTGAAGAGTATTTCATTGTGCAGAAAAACTTGAATGAAATTATCTTGGACCAGCAACTGAAGCCATTTTATCTGGGTATCTATCGCCATAAACCAATCAACAGACATGTTTCTACTCATCAATACCTCTCAGGTAAAGATCAGTAATGGTAGAGCCACTCAAAGAGAAGGAAATGCCAAACTCTTTGTGTCTTAGACTTGTGTTCTGTGTCTTGTGACAATTGTCTACCTCGGGGAAGAGCTGAAGCCTTTCTTTCATTCTATATCTTATAAGCAGTACATAATTTTCCAGAATGTTCTACCTACCTCCTGCTGTCTCTAACACCACTCTCCTGAGTATTTTTCTTCATTATTTTCTCCCTTTTATACAACTTAATCTTAACTTGACCTAAGACACCATCAGAGAGCAAGAGGGAGCACAAAGAAGGAGCTATAATGTCAGATTAATATGATAAGCAAACATGAAATATCCTTATTTTAAGATCACATCTGGGAGAGTGTGGAGCCTGTGAACCGCTGATCAGAGACAAAAAAGTATGAGGGTTATGTTTTCTTATATTTTTCATGCTGTTTATTGATCATTCACGGTACTGTGCTGTTCAAGAATATGTTCATACAAATACATGTTGCATGCTGAGTTTCATTTCCTCTGTAACTCTGCCTTCCCCTTTCTCGTCCCTTCCTCTTCCTGCTAGTCCCCTTTGTTCCCTAGACAGTTTCTCTTCTCCTTTCATGTCATATATACACATAAGATTTCATATATCTGCACAAAATCTCGGGACCACAAATAAGAGAAAGCACATAAATGTTATTCTGGGGCTGACTTAATTCACTTCAGATGGCCATTTCCACTCACATTCACTTGCCTGAAAATGCTACAACTTCATTTTTTTAGGGCTGAAAACAATTCCACTGTGTATGTATGTTATACTCTGTGTCCATATCTTTATTATTGGGCACCTCAGTTGCTTCCATAATTTGGCTGTTATGAATAGTACTGTGACAAACATTGACATGAAGTTATGTCAGTGATATGGTGACTTGGAGTCCTTTGAGTAAAAAGCCAGGGCTCTAGCTAGATCATATGATAGGTCTACTTTTAGTTTTCTGAGAAACCTCCATAGTGATTTCCGCAGAGAGGCTGGCCTGGTTTACATGCCCATTAGCAGTATATACTGGCTCTCTGGCGTTCGCATCCTCAGCAGCAGCACCCGCAGTCACAGTCCGCCCATCTCTGGAATTTTCTGACCCCAGTTCTCTAGGGATGTGCAAAGGCCTTACGTTCTTCTATGTCTCCGAAGGATCAGCTCATAGTCTCCATTTGTCCCTGAGTTACCATCAGGACACCCATGACCCCTGATGGCCTCTACATCCTCCACAATGGGAGCAGCATGCCTTCCAAGGAGGGTCAGAAAACCAGAGATCTGAAGCATTACCTCATTCGCCCATGTTCCAGGAAGCCTATCATGTCCTGGGGTGGGGGTGGGGTGGCAGTGGGAATGCTGCTACTAAAAGTCTCAGGAGCCCACCCACCCATCCCAGCCCTGCTGACTCTCCAGGATTCTTCTAAGAAAATCTTTTCTTTCCCTTTACTTTCAAGACCTTTGCTCTCTTGACAGATACCTGACTCCATTTCTGTCTTGTGCAGCTCTCAGCAAAGCTAAGAAGAGTCATATGACCTTATTCAGCTTCTTTTGATTTCCTTGCCAAAATTTCTAAATAAAAAAAACAAAGCAAAACCAAACAAAACAAACAAACAAATACTAAGATGACTGTGGCTGTTTGCCTGACCTGGGAGAAAGGGACAGAGTCTTCAAGTTCCTGTCAGTTACTAAGCCACATTGTTTGTGGTGACACTTAACAAACACAGCTGTGCATACAGTGGCCTTGGGTGCTGCTACTCTCCTGCTTTGGCCAGAACATCTAACAGTGAGAAGAATAAAATTGAGCATGAGCCCATGGGTTGGCTCCTGTCCATGTCCTGTGCTAGAGGGACTGGATAGGGCAGGGGACAGTAGCTGTAGATTGCTCTAGGTTTTATATGCAGCTGAAGATGCAGGTGGTGTGGGGACTCAGAAAAGCCAGGCAAAGGCCAGCAGTTCATACTCTATTCACTGCACAAAGGAAAGGTGGAGGTAGGAGGCAGAGTCCTGGAGAGGAATCTAGGCTGTTGATGTGCTGCACACCTTTCTGCTTGGTTGCTCTTGAGAAGGCTAGGCAGGGATGAGAGCAGAACCCACAGGTGCTCACTTTACTCCTCAACCTCCCATTGTCTCCTTATGAGCTGATGTGTATCAGAAGGAAGGCACTCAGAAGCACACCTCTGGACCACCGAAGGCTTTGTCCCTTATACGTGCAGAGAACATTTGTTCTACTCTATCTCTAACATCCTGTATGCTCAATAGTAACTGAGGAAGTGCCTGGGAGAGACCAGGATCTGTGAGGACTCCAGAGCCCAGGAGTAAAGGACAATGTTGGGAGATGCCTTCAAGCCATGAAGCAGAGCTAGATGAGGCGCTCACCCAGTAGAGGCCGACAGGTGACCACAGAGTAAATGGCTTGTCTACATTAATGACAAGAAACTGCTAATATTTCACCTCCCCTCCAATCTGGATGTGGCTTTAGTTATTAAAAGGGGAAACCAAGATGTTAGTATCCAGTATTAAGACAATTGAAAGCGAGCACTTGAGGAGCATTTGCTGAAAACAATGAGAGAAGCAATGAAAAGCAGTCCAGGGAATCCAGTGCTTGCTGTGCCAGCATCGAACACCAGTCTGGATCTCCAGCACAGGGCTAAGGAGCCTGCTGACTGCAGCAGCCTGTTTGTAACACCAGCACTCACAACGTAGATACAGATGCTCAGGGCAAAGGCTTAGCTCCTGTCCAAAACACACAATTCACTTTTTCAATCCTTGTTGTTTTCGTATATGGCTTGCTTCTAACTTCCTCTGGTCAAACAAGATCTGATACAGATATTCTTAGTTAACCAGAACAGCAGACAGCTGCTCCCATTACAGTTCACATAAGGAAATGGTTTTATGTTGGAGCCTTCCTTCAACTATGGAGAAAGGATTCGGGCAGATGGCTGATGTAAACCCCTATGAGCACAGACTCAAAGCCACCCCTGCATTTCCTCACACACCCTGTACCTCTAAGGAAAAATATCCATTTAGTGAACCAAATAAGGCTCACTTTCAAATAATTCCACCATTAAAATGATCCAGACTCGATTAGTCATTTCATGCCTCAAAAGTCTGCAGGTATCTTTTGTTCATCGATATAACCAGTTCTCTTTTTAAGAACTTAGTAAGTCTCTGCTAGGTCATGCAAAAACTGGAATGTTTCTCTGTCATTACCCCCACCCAAAGTCCTAGAAAACAACAAAACATAGGAGGAACCATTATATTTTTCAAATCAATTTTAACTAATTATGCCCTTAAAGAGAACTTTATATATTTCTGTGAAATACCTAGCTTATACCAAAATGTCAAGTAAAACAATGTCCAAATGAAGGCTAGCTGACTGATTACAAAGTTTAAACATAACATCAGTGTGTATTCATTTTATGTGTTCGGAAGTGTTTTAAATAAACCTGATAAGAGCCAACTGTACCGCCCTTCACTGAGAGGAACTGTGCTGTATAGTTTTATGTCAACTTGACACATGCTAAGTCACTGAGAGGCGGGAACCTCAATTAGGAGAACACGTCTATAAGGTGGGGCTGTGGCAAACCTGTGGGACATTTTCTTAATTTGTGATTAATCAGGAAGAACCTGGCCTGTTGTGGGTGGAACCATCCCTGGGCTGCACAGTCCAGGGATAAACAAGTTATAAAGAACAAGCCAGTAAACAGCACTCCAGTAAACATGACCTCCGCATCAGCTCCTGCCTCCAGGTTCCTACCCTCAGAGTAAATGCTAGTGGGAAAATAGCAAATTTTTTACTTGTTTTGAAATCTCTATGTCATTCATAAAATAGCATTGATGCGTTGATTACTTTCCTTGTCATGTGATAAAATACCTGAAGGAACAACTCAAGGGATAATCGACTGGGGCTTCCTTGGACTCATGCTCAACTAGCTGCATTTGTGGGGTAAGGGTGCACTGGCAGCAGGAGGATTTCACAAAGACTTCATCTGTTTCTTCACTTCAGACTACCATGGCGTTCATGACAATCATAAAAAGTATACTGGCCCGATAATTCTTTTGAGGAATTTAGAGACTAGCCCATGAGACCAGTGCCTAAAAACATCCTAGATGTTTGTTTGCTTATTTATTTATTTATTTATTTTTAATTTTAGGTTTTTTAAAACAAGGTTTCTCTGTGTCGGACTGGCTATCCTGGAACTCACTCTGTAGACCAAGCTGACCTCAGTCTCAGAGATCTGCCTGCCTCTGCCTCTGCCTCCCCAGTGCTGGAATAAAAGCCAAGCACCACCACTGCCTGGCTCCATACTAGTTCTTTTAAAAGCCTTCTTTTCTAGTGGTATGAAATAATGAATGCATCATATGTGAATTTATCTTTTTACAAAGTTATTATTATAGCATTATAATATATTATACATTATATTATATATTATAATATATTATATAACTGTACTATAGTATAGTAGTTAATATATTAATTTATTATATATTACTAATATATAAATGTATATTAATTATTACTGCATTAGCAAATTAATAATACATTAATATTATGATATTAATTGTAATTATGTAATTCTGACTCACCTAATGGATATATTCATCCCTTGTGGAGATTGAACATGATGGTGTTATTGGGGCTACAAGACAGAAATACAGTTAAATAAATGAAGCTAAGGCAATGCTACTAAAAAACAAAATAATAAAGGCCTGATTGTTTTTAATCCACAAATAAATAGAAGTTAGAATAAGATTGTACCAACTATACTGTGAGAATACTAAAATGCTGCCTTCTGTAAAGGCAATTAATTTTGCACAAGCAATTACTTAATGTAATATGCTTTTCCAAGAAAAACATTACAATGGTAAATCCATCAAAGAATTACTACCACAAACTTTCAAAGCACTTAACATATTTAGGCAAATACCTTGAGGTGTTGAGAGAATAGTGAATATCAGCAGTGTGTGTTATGCTTGAGAGAAAACTCTGAAAAATAAAAGCATCTATTTTCAGAAGTCTGTACATCTTAGAACAAAAGGTTTCAAAAGCAACATTTCATTAAAAGCTGAATCATTCAATCTCAGTTATCAACTTAGATATAAATTCCTGAAAATAGCACTTGCTGGTGGAATGCAACTGTATATAGGAAAGACTGACCAAATAATACATATGGATATAACACTATATCAAAAGGTCAGAAGAAAAGCTGTCTTGATAAATAGCAAAGCCATTTTTAATAAAACCAGGACCTGTATTGATAAAGTGTAAAGCCCAGTAAACTAAAATCTGAAGGATATTCTTTGCAATGTGTGCATTTCCTAAGCTAATACCAATATCATAATTAAGCTGTAAAACAATGGAAACTGTTCCATTAAAGAGGAGGAGTAAAAATAAATGCAAAAAAAAACAACAGTATATTTTGATGCAACTGGAAAGTAGAGAAGCTTCTGAGGGACATAATTATCAAAGAGGAAAGGTACGATGGTGGAAGAATTACATCAGCAACAAAGTCAAGTAAGGATATATGGAGACAGATGATGGATAGATAGATAGATAGATAGATAGATAGATAGATAGATACATACATAATACATACATACATACATACACACACACACATACATACACAGATGATATATACATTGACTATATATATAATGGATTTTCTTTCTCATAAAATATTACAATGGAAAAAGAACTCATTGGAAATAATGGTGGAAAATTAATACATTGAAATGAAGTTCACCAGGAAACCACAAAGACATAGTAAAGGCGAGATCCATGATAGGATGATGTGTTATGCTTCAGTATGGCAAGCTGAGATATCATGAAACTGGAAGAATTTAAAGTATTGCATTCAAAATATCTGCCCTAAAACTTTAATCTTCATAAAGATTATTTATAAATTTCAGACAGAAAAAAGCATGTGATTAACAAAATGAATAAAATAGCGTGATCACTGAACAGTAGTATACCAAGCACAGTAATGAGACAGAGTGGGTCTAAAATCAACCTGGTATTTCTTAAAAGATATGTTGCAAGCCAACAAGATGCTTAAAACTATCTCTGATTTGAGGGAGAAGAATTTCCTTAGATTCTTACTCTTCGTTGACCACCCACACCTTTTCCAGATTTCTTTTTCCTTTAAGATTGAGGAGTACAGAAACCAGCTTGTGTGGCCTGAGTACTTCAGTGTCTGCACTCAGAAAAAAGACAAAGCATAAAGATCCAGCTGCTGTACTTGGTTCACGGTGAAGGCTCGCCATGCCTAGAACAGCAGTGCTTTCCTTGTGCATCTGAACCACTAGACGCCCCTGTGTGCCTCTGCTGGGGTACCCTCCTCTGACACATGTGCAAGGTGTCTGCGGGCAAAAGCCAGAGCTAGGGGTTGAAAGATGGCTCAGCGGTTAAGAGCACTGGCTGCTCTTCCAGAGGTCCTGAGTTCAATTCCCAGCAACCACGTGGTGGCTCACAACCATCTGTAATAGGATCTGATGCGCTCTTCTGGTGTGTCTCAAGACAGCTACAGTATACACAGATACATAAAATAAATAAATAATTTTTAAAAATAAAAAAACCAGAGCTAACCCTATAGGCTAGAACAAGACTAGTCTTTAAAGCCTAAAGTCTGACTTTAGGCCAGTGAAAAAAGACAAAACTACACAGAATATGTGTTGCAATATGTCCAAGAGGCAAGAGTCACCAAGTGGGGAGCTATGGCTTCCCTCCTACTAGCAGGATCACCTTTTCCTTGTTTTCTTTGATGTTGCTAAAAAAAAAAAAAATGGCAGGAGGTGTGTACTGCCACACTGTCTCTGAGTTCACATGTGCGTCAGTCCTACTTGTCTCTGGGAGACACTGTTTCCTTGGAGTCGTCCATCACCTCTGACTCTTGCAGTCTTTCTGCCTTCTCTTATACAGACATCACTTAACCTTGAGGGGAGGAGTTTGATGAAAACATTCCATTAAGGACTGGGTACTCCAATGTCAGCATCTGCACATTGTCCAGTTGTAGATCTCTATGTTAATTTGCATCTACTGCAGAAAGAAGCTTCTCTGATGAGGTTTGAGTGAGGCCCTGGCTGATCTATAGATATAGCAATACGTCATTAGGAGTTATTTTATTGTTGTGTTCATTTAGCAGAATAATGGTTAGGCTCATGACCTATCTTAGTAGTCTCTGGTTCTTGGCCATTAGCAGTGTCAGGTATGGATTCCATCTCATAGAGTGAGGCCTAAATCCAATCAAAAAGTGATTGGTTACTCCATAACATTTGTGCCATTACTGTAACAGTATATTTTTCAGGCAGGTCACTGTTGGAGGTCACAGGATATGTATTTGAGTTATATTTATGATCGTTTTTCTCCTCCTCCCACAGCATGCAGAATACCTTCCAGCACATACTGTAAAACATATCTTAAAAAAAAAAATGACAGAAGAGCCAAGTGAGAACTGAAACAATCTCAGGCTCTGTGTGTTAGTAATAAGTGCCCACAGCAGAAAGTTAACAAACACTGAAAGCCCATGGTAGCCATGGATGTAAGCCAGCCCTTGTGTCCAAAGCCTTGGGATGTGTAGCTCAGATAGAGAAGGAGCAGTAGCTATCATGTTGAGAAGGTCAGAAGACTGAAACAGATCAACTCAAACAGACAACATGGCCCACCCATGCTACTAAGGACACTCAGTCAAAACAAGCCCCTTACCTTAACCCTGCTTCCCTGGTTAGCTCAAGAGAACAGGAGTACCCAGAAGAAAAGCAAGATTAAGCTAGGCCCAGTGAGAACTGAGCAGATCTCCGAGAGGGAACGGAAGGAGGTCGGGCCAGGCAAAGAGTAGTGCTTTGGACCAGAGCTGTACACTCAGGACTTGGATTCAGATCTCTAGGTTTCCTAGCCTGACTGGAGGGCAGATGAGCTGACAGCAAACAGTCACTAGTCCTGGATGACTCTGCTTTTAAGGTGCCTAAGAAGTTCTGAAGAATTCTGTAGGTCTTTATATTTCTTGAAGGTCACAGCCTGCAAAGAGGAAATGGAAATTTACAAAAACTAAACAATGATTTCTTAAGAAAAGGGCTAAGGTAGCTTAATGAGCAGCTCCAGACACCTGATTTAGGCACCTGACACTTCCTGCAAATCATACTCTGTATGGTCACTTAAGTAAAATTGTGTGATTATTACTGAAATGAAAAAAAAAAATACTCAAATTTAACTTTCTAAAGCAACTGCCAGCAATGAGTTTTAAATTTGTCTCCTTTCTTCTGAGTGCAAAATATTAAAATGCTCATCAATTTATTATCCAAAAGGTACACTTCTGATAAATTAAAACACTTAGGGAAATTATTACCAGCACTACAATATGAATAAATGCCTTACCTCCTGGCTGTAACCTTTGCAAGCTAACATTTATCATTCACATCACATGAAGTAGCCACAAACCTAATTCTGCTAGTGCCAACATTGATACACTGTGCAAAGTCTGTGATTATAAATGTTTGTGTCACTTTTGTAATTATGGGGACAAGGTGATTAGTTGACAAGGTTTGTGTTTCCCCAAAGGAACAAAATGAGAAGGACATTAGGGCACAGAATAAACTTGTGCCTTTCTTTTGTGCTGATAAACTCACAGAAAAAAAAAAGGAGAGGGAAGCTTGTCAAAACCAGAAAACAAAACAGTCCAAGGAAATTTGGCAGAGCAATCAGACCTATCAATCATTTATTTCCTGGTTATCCACCTCAGAGGGCAATGTCGTAGGAAGCCATCCTGAATAATACCATGATACACTCATACCATATGTGTATTTTTAATATATTTATAAATGTGTGCTTAGCATGCATTTTCTTTTCTTCTTTATCCTGCTTCCTTCCTGAATTCGACCTGCTTTCCTCCCGTCTTCGGAACCCTTGTATAAAGCACATATTCTTTCCTAGTCTTGCAAATATGTGTATATATTCTTACTTGCTATGGCTCAAGTTTTACCTCTATGGAAAGTATTGAACATCTTCGAAATTATTTTTGTTTACTAGAATTGTAATTGTTTGAGATAGACTTCAGAGGTAATAGGATTACTGAGAGAAGAGATGTTTTATTTGTTTGTTTTTTATTGTGAGTCTTCTTTCCTTGAAGACTGTAACAATTGGCATTGGCTTCAGCAATCTGTGAACATATACTTGTTCTGACACCCTGTCCATAAGAATTATGTTCCTTTGTAAGCTTTGCTCATACTTCTGGAGTAAAATGATCACTGTTACAGCATGCCCCCACCCTTGTGAAAGCACCCTCGTGCTGATTTATTTTATTACTTTGCTCATCTTGATTTCTCATCATTCTCTTTTATCTGTGTTCCTGTTGGTTTGTACATTTGGGCTTTTGCTTTCTTTTATGGAGATAGGAATTGAACCTAGTGCCTCAAACTGTGCCAGGCAAGGGTTGTGTCACTGAGCTACTCACACCCCCAGTTTCTTAGCTATTTATGGTGAGCAAATATGTACGCTTTCTGATTCCTGAATTCTGATTAAGGTATTTATAGCCCTCAGTGCTTCATGAATTCACGTGGATTTTCTTTCCGGAGTTTTCTTGGTTGTCTTATTAACATTTATCTTTGGAGCATTGGATATTTGTTTTATGTGTGATGACAAGCCAGTGACCTAGTTAATAAAAATGTACTGGCATCTTCTGTTCACACAGTACCATGCCTGTCAGCTAATGTGGAAGCAAACTTCCAGGAAGCTCGAAACCCCTAGCCAACAATCCTACCAGTCCAAGGAGGATTCAAAACTTAACTAAGAATCCCTACCACACACAGCTCTCTACACCCATTGAATAAAAGCATCATAACAAAGATCTGAAGCAGCAAGAGTTGGGAGACAGCTCAGGGGATAAAGTGCTTTACCCTGTAAGCACAGGGACCTGGGTTTGGATCCTCAGAGCCCACATAAAAACAAGGCAATCATGTGACCCCTAGAAAAGCAATGGGGAGGCAGAGACAGAGATCCCCTGGGCAGGCTGGCTATCTAGACTATCAGGAAGTCTCAGACTCACGGTTCATCGAGAAACCCTGGCTCAGTAAATAAAGTGGAAAACAATCAAGTAAAAAAGACCCATTGTTGACATCATGGCCTACGAACATACAGAGAAAGACAGAGAGGCAGAATGAGACAGAGACAGGCAGGTGCAAAGAGATAGACAGAGGAGAGAGAGACAGAGCAACAGCAACAAACACCAGGCAGTAGTCACAAAAGTAGGCATGGGTTCTATATTCATTCTCTAGGGCTGCCACAATAAGCCACAATGTGGCTTTATCAGCATAACTGTTGCCTTCTAGTCTAGAGGCTCAAAGTATGAAGTCACAGTATCATCAGTAGATTTTCTCTAAAATCTTATTTGTCACGTGAAAATTCTCTCTCTCTCTCTCTCTCTCTCTCTCTCTCTCTCTCTCTCTCTCTCTCTTCTCTCTCTTGTGTGTGTGTTGTGTGTGTGTGTGTGTGTGTGTGTGTGCGTGTGTGTACATGTGTGTGTAGTATGATGTATGATGTTTGTGTACATGTGTGTGTAGTATGATGTATGATGTGTGTGTGGGGTGTGTGTGTGTGTTGCGTGTGTGTTTTGTGTTGTGTGTGTGTGTGTGTGTTGTGTAGTTGGCCAAGAGAAGCCAGAAGAGTGGTTAATGGAGCAGGAGTTATGGGAGGTTGTCGGGTGCCTGATTGGGTGTTGGGAACCAAACTCTGGCCCTCTGGAAGAGCAGCAAATAGTCTTAACAACTGCTAAGCTGTTGGTCCAACCCCAGCCAGAAAACTTTCATTAGATTTTCTTATCTGTTTCCTGAAGTTCTGAGGATTCAGGAATAAACAAGAAAGATATTCCACCTTTAGAAATAGAGTTCTTAGGTTGGAAGGCATGAAATGGTGGGTGATGCTCAAGGATGCAGGATCAGGGATCATCGGACAGAAAGGGCCTAAGTCTGTCTATGAAGAGCACCCTGACCAGAGGTATGTTCTTTTCAAAATAATTGTTTATGCAGCTGGATACATGGCTCAGTGGTTAAGAGCACTATCTGCTCTTGTGGAGCAGATTCCTACCATCCACCTGGTAGCTCACAACCTTTTATAACCCTAGTTATATGTATGTATGTGTGTATATCATGTCTTTCATTCAAGAATCCAAAGAGCTCTGGCAGGTGGCTAGAAGTGCCTGAGACCCGCCAGGAGCTCAGTGCGGATTAACTATTCACCCATACACATTAGACTGCATTGTGGCAATTTTTGAACAAAATTTGTCTAGTTGTTTCTCTTCCGCTGCCCTTCTCCCCTGTTTCCTTCCTCCTTTGTGCCTGACCAGTTCCAGTAGCCATGTTCAATGGAATCTGCAAGAATACTGAGACTGAATAGAGATAATTTGATAGATGCAGGGCCAAGAACTTCTTTATTCTCAGAATCTTTTTGTTCCTCCCTTGCATGGCAATTATTCGTATTCTTTGCCATCTTCAATTTATTTTTGTTACAACACTATTATTCTGATATATCAATTCAAACTTAAAGTGGTATTAGAGTCAAATTAAAATTTAGTCACAGGCAACTTTAAGCATTTCTAAAAATACCAAGTGTATATAATACATATTTATTATATATAATTTATAATAATCTAATAGTATATTTTTATATTTTTTGGCCATTCAGGCAAAAATGGAAAAATCTATTTGACCTACATATTCTAAGAAAGGTCCTGGCCTCATCCCTCCTGTGAACCTGTGTCCCTTTTCCACATCACCAAATTCTTCTTGCTCTTTTTTTCTCCCCTCTTCCTCCCAAAGTCCTAGACCTCCAGACAACTGGAGGAAAATACATGCCCAGAAGAATAATATGGGTGGATGGATAACAAGCACAGTGTGCTTGCATAGAAGCTCCTATTCATCCAAAGGAAAACACTGTACAGTTTCTGGAGTTCAGAACTTTTTATGATCACCCATCTTATAGGTGTCTCTAAAGGAGAAGAGCCAAAAATATTGAGACCTCCAAGAAGACCTCGGAAACCCAAAACATTAAATAACCCTGAAGACTCCACATACTACTATTTACTCCATGTAAGTGGCTCAGTCTTACAATTAAACTGAAGACCAGTAGAAACTGTGGTTGCAGAAGAAGACCTTACAGCATAAACGCCCTCTGTAGATTCCCTCACAGATATCGCACTCAATGGTCCCTTTGTTTGCCTCTAGTCCTCTTCCTCATGTCCAGCCCTCTCTTCTATTCTTAGACCTACACTGTGTTCTCCTAGAAACTTTTTCTGGTAGTCACTTTTCTTAGTTGGGGTTTCATTGCTGTGAAGAGACATCATGACTCCTGCAGTTCTTAAAAAGGAAAACATTTCATTGGGGTTGGCTTACAGTTTCAGAAGTTAGTCTATAATCATCATGGTGGGAAGTATGGCAGTTGTGCAGGCAGACACGGTGCCTGAGAAGAATCTGAGAGTTCTACATCTTGATCTGCAACAGGAAAGATGTAGAGAACAGGAAAGAGAACGTGACGACACTGGGCATAGCTTAAGCGTAGGAGTCCTCAAAGCCCACCCCCACAATGACACACTTCCTCCAACAAGGCCACATCCCTAACAGTGCCACTTCCTATGGGTCAGGCATTCAAACACAGAGTCTATGGCATGGGGTGGGGGGGGCATTCCTATTCAAACCACTACATCACTTATCTGAGTTTACATACAAATATCAACCTAGAAAGGGAAGTCTATTGTGGGAAAACCCTCCAGACAGAGACCTTCATTTAAATGAGTATGGTGTCATGAAAGTAGTGAAAGAGAAATGATATATTCGTTGGGCTTCTATGAATTCCAGGCCAATAGTGAGATGTATTCATAACTATTGTGATAGCTTATCCTAGAACCATCTCTTAATATTATGTTTACATCTCAGGTCAGAATCATGAAACACAGGTAAACAACTTAGCCTTCCCATCAGGGCCACTAACTTTATTGAGGTTTGGATCCATCAGTTGGCAAGCATGAGAAGTCATTGGTATGACCTCTACTATGCTTCTTTGCCCCTCATGTTCCTGTCCTCCTTGCACACCACTGCCATCACCTTGGTTTCCAAGACAGAGAGGGTCACGTCATTCCTTTTATGCCTGGCACTCCATTTACGGCTTTTTGTTATTCGTTCATCCTCCTTCTCTAGCCAAGCAAGAGTTCCCACACCAACTGTGACTATCACCACTTTCAATCAAACCATTTCAGGCTTCAAATTCATCCTCCCCAACATACACAGAAAATATATCTAAACTATAAATTTGATTTTCTTTCTCCTTCTACTAGCTCAACATGAAGACCAGAATCCAATGTCTTCTTCACTGGGCACAGAGCTTCTAACCCCATATCGACTCACAATACATAATTGCTCAAACTCTCACAGTGATCAACATCCCCTAAGCCTCCAAAGCTGGATTTGGTCCCAGTGCTCCCTCCATTTCTAATACTTATTCAATCTACATTTGTGCTGCCAGAGAGAGAGCAAAACAACTTCCTCATGCCCTTGAAAACCCAGAGAATCTGAGTTCATTGGAAACAGTATTCACACACCACAGGCAGAAAATGAAGCTCACACTTGAATTCCCAGTTTGATGGGTCAGTGTGCAATGTTTCTGGATGATGCATCTCTCCTTCATGATGTTGCCCAGAATTCAGACATACAACCTTTTTCCTTTCAGTTTCTTAGACTAATCTCATCAACCACCATGATGTAGGCCATTGCCAAGTTCAGAACCTTTGTCTCTGGCTTAGATGTCTTCTCTAGTTCCAAACACAAATAGAAAAACCACCTAAAGTTTATTAATATTATACATGGATATGAACACAGAGAGGTCCATGTGTATTCATTCATACAGCTGTGTTGGGCTATATCACGTGTCATACAAATCTCCAATAGAATACAAAATGGCTTTTAGTACAACCATCAACAATGCAAATTCTACAATATTTCTATCACTCCAAAATGAAACTCTACCCTTGTCAGTCATTTCAACACCATTCCTGATCCATGCCTTAAAACTTTCTAATTGACTGACATCTATGTATTGCCTATTCTAGAATCCCATATAAACAAAATCACATAGTATGTGTTATATAAAATCATTTTATAAGCTAGAAATCACTTATCCTGACTCTCCCTCTCTCTCATCTACCATTAAGATAATAAATATTATACAATATGATTTCATATTACTATATATTATATCTTTTCAATTCTACTCCCTTTAGAAGTCAACCCAAGAAGAAAAACGGAGACCAAGAAAAGACAGGTAATTATCTTTTTTAAATTATAGCATCATTTTGTTCAAATAAAACTATAAATCTTTATGTTCAAATTTAATTACAAATCACATATATTTGGAAAGTAGCATGATCCTAATATATGTATATGCTAAGTGTGAGGACTATATGGAACCTATAAATTACATATACTGAGCCAGAACTATATAAAGCATTCACTTGGAATTCAAATATGATTTGATGCATTACATCATTGGGACTGACAGCTTTTCTCTGCCCTTTTAATAATGGTAAGTAAGTGATCAGAACACTTCAATATCCAAGATGTTCTTTCCCTTTTTATATTATGCTCTTTTGATACATGTTAAATGTCACATACTTTTTGAGGATTGTTAGGACGGCAAGGGCTGCGATTTTTGTAGCTATGCCACACTTATCTTCACATGATTTTTCCCTTCCTATATTTCAGTCTTTCGATAAATACTTCAATATTTTGACATTCCAACCTTTGACAGTTAATCACGTCAGATGACTTTCAGACAATGCTAGGAATGGAAGAGGGTGCTTTTGTTGAGCATAAACAGTTCTCTATGACCTGGTGGCACCTATCACCGAAGCCACTTGAGGCTATGGGTGAAACATTTGAAAATGCTCTGTAGTAACTCATCAAGACCAGTTCTCACAACAATTATCTATGAGCCTGGTATGAATGTGAATGTAGACTGGTCAAACTGGAAACTATTGTCCCTGGCAGTTATAGAAACTACCAGTTCCTGTTAAGTTAAACCTGATTTAAAAAAAAAAAAAAAAACCAGAAACCAATGCAGTAGCTGTTTTATTAAATGTAAGAGATGGGGGATTCTCTTTAATTAACAGGATGTGCTTACTTTTACATTTCAAGATTTTCCCATATATGTAAACATGTATGTGATGCCTTAGTTACAATAAATGCTTCAAAAGAAGAAAACACTTAGCCTGTAAGTCAAGTGACTGGAAATCAGACTAATTGAGTAGCATGTTTGTGTGTTCATTTGCAGTCAAGGGAAGTTATTAGGTTTGGAAGATTTCTACTATAAGGAATTTTTGCCCACCTATTCTGGACCCAAGACACATAGCTCTAATGCAAGAGAATGGAAAGCACAGAAGGAACTCCAGGATCAACGCATTGAGAGTAATGAGAGGTAATATCATACAGTCTGTATCAATGATAAACTTTGAATGGAAATTCAAAAATTCAAATTTAAGCAATTTTGTTTTATGTAGTGGTGAATTAGTTAAACCACTTTGGCCCCTGGTGGGTCGCACACCAACTGCACCAGCCCAAGAAGAGCTGACACGCCTTATTTAGCTCAATGGCTGTGCACTTCTAAACCTCCCTGCGACTAGCACACACTCTCTCCAGTATGCCTGGTTTAAACACTTCTAAATCTATATTTTACTTTGCTGCCCTGTTTCCTTCTGGCAGCCCCCGCCCCAGTTGGGCCATATTCTCTTTCCACTACATTGTTGGATGCTTTCTCTCCTGCAGCTCTTAAATTTGATCCTTCTCCCTCTGAGTTATGGCAATTCACCTCTTCTCTCCTCTCCCTTGGTCACTTGCCCTCACAATCTAAAAGTCCCACCCCATCTCCCTGCCCAGCCATTGGTGGTACAGCAATTCTTCATTGTCAATCTAAGCCAGCTGTGGGCAGGGACGCTCAGGTCTGGAAGCATGGCTTTTGGGAGCCTAAATAAGACAAAGCATCAGATTCCCCAATAGTTTTAGATAAAGAACGATGATGTCATGTTTTACTGAATCTTTCATCTTATTAGTGACGCATGGCTCAGAGTAAAACTGTAAATATCATGGTGGTATAATCATGCATCCTATTTTTCCTAGGCAAGGTCCCCATTCACACCTGTTTGCTTGGTATTAATATTCCTTTAAATGTGTCAATGATAAGTCAAAAGTGATAGACTGTATGGTCATTCTACCTATAAACAATACAACATATTTTTATCTCTATTAAGGTCTAAATGGTGTCATTTTTAATCATTTGTGGGGTAGGGGGGTTGAGACAGGATCTGATCATTTAACTTTCCTAGCCTGTAACTCTATGTAGCTCAGGCTAGCCTAGAAGTTTCAGAGATCTACCTACCTCTGCCTCCCAGTTCTTGAACTAATGGTGTGTGCCATCATGACTGACTTCGCTTACTGGGTTTTTAATTATGTTTCTGTCTTTCAAAATCAGAGATGACAAATTAAAAACCATTTTGAAAAAAAAATTAATAGAAAAAATAGGTGTCTTGGATATGGGATTTTTTTCCATCTTACCACTGATTTTGTGGCATTAAATAATTTATCTTGTAGCTTATTTACAACTTTGGGAATAATTTTTCTCTCTTGTCCAAAACTTATTGTGAAGTTTTGAGACTGGGGGTTTGTAATAGAATACAAACACGATGCATGAGAAATAGGAACATTGGAGGGCAACTGGGAGCTGAACTGAAATCCTTAACCATCACCCTATTAGCCTTGGCTACACAGACCCCTCACCCTTCTTACAGGGTGAGATCATGGTTAGAGAGAAGGGTTTTACAGTCTAAGTATCTTAGGTTTGGACACTAACTGAGCCGCTTGAGAAGGTTTTTGTGTTTCCTGGGCTCTTTATCCCACTGGTTTTATGGCTCCAGAGGAATTTTCAAATGTCTGCCTCACTATCTTATTATAGAGATTAAATGAAATGATAAACTGATTAGCTCCCCATGTCCATAAAAGAGGTTCACTATAAATACTGATGACTAGTATTATCTATCTTTGTTTGCCTTTTCAAAATCTACTTGCACTATGATTTCTAAGCACCTGTCTCCAAAAAGAAGATGCATTCTTCCATCATGGAAGCAAAAACTATGACTTGTTCAATCTTAGTGGGTGCTAGCAGCAGCACTGAGTAGAATGCAAGGTACCAGAGAGAGCAAATGATTTGTCCCGGTCACAAACTAAGTGAGGGTTCTCCAACACAGACTTTTACATACTCTGTTCAGTTCCTTTCCACTTCCTGTTCTAATAGCTGACTCTACTTCCTCTCCAGCATATTCTTTCTCTTCCACTAGCTGACAGATCCTTGCCTACTGTGAAGCCTTTATATCCCAGAAACACTGCTGCATCCATAGATGTGTATTTAGTATCCACTAGAATAAAGATGCCAGAGCTGGCAGTGGTTGAGTGATTGCTTTGTTCTAGGCAGTATGCTGGTATGTCACTGAACTGGTAAGACAGTTACTAAGGCTGCCCTCTTTTATGAGTGTGGAAACTAAGTCTCCAGAGTTAAGTGACTATAAATAGTCACCTACATAATAATTGATGGAGCTGGAAAATTTGAACACTGGATTTTGTAACCAAAGAGTCAATGACTTTAACCACTGTTTAATATTGTCAAGTTATGCAAAGCATCATGCTGGTAGCTTAAGGAAGAGGTGGATATCAGCTACCAAAGCTGTGATATTCACATCAAAGAATCTTAAGGTTAGAAGAGAAATGATATTCACATATCAATGCTGAACAAGATAACTGCAAGAAGTGAGGACTTTTTCTAAACTAAGGACAACTATAGAGATGGTAACTCGTAGCAATTGTATATAAGATCAATAAGGTCCTGGGTTTAAAACAGAAACACAAAAGAAGAATAACTCTAAATTACAATTTGGAACAATTAGCAAATATTGAGACTAAATTATATGCCCAATTGTATTATTTCAGAAAGAATAGCTTTATGCGTACAGGAGTGCACTCATAGCTACACCTAGATATACACCAACTGTTGACATTGCCCAGTAAGGTTTAAATATGCCTGGGGAAGGATGCACCACACAGACATAGTGCTTCATGGACTTTTTTAATTGATAAATTAAAATTGTGTACTGTATTAAAATTGTGTATCGTATAGAAAACAATATTTTGAAATACATATATATTGTGGAATAGCTAGCTAGAACTGATTAAAATTGCAGAGCCTTAAAAATCTACCTTAAAGCAAATTTCACTTAGCATAATGTCTTCCAGGTTTATCCATATTGCCCAGAAGTTTCACTTCTTCTTATGGCTGAATAATTTCCCATGGTATATAAAAACCACATGTTTATTCATTCATCCACTGAAGGAAATACGGCTTAAGCATGTGTCTTGTGCTGTGAGTAGCACTGCAGTGGACATTAGACTATAGGTATCTCTCAGAATATTCACTTTATTTCCTTTGGCTATGTACCTGACGGTGAGATTTGGCGTCTCATTAATAGTAGTTGCTTTATGTTTTTGAGTAATGTATTCGCTGTCCTCTATGATGGTGACATTCTCACCACTACTGTACATGGGTTCCCTTTTCTTCACATCCTCACCAACACTCCTCAGCATTTACTTTTGGTAGTAGGCATCCTACTTAGTGTGAGGTCATATCTCATTGTGATTTTAAGTTGTATTTTCTTGATGACTGATAATGTTGGCCTTATTTTTTAATTTTAAGATAAAGATCATATAATTTGACCATTTTAAAATGTCCAATTCAGTGAGTTTAATATATTCACATTATAACAGTGCTGTGGTGGTGGTGGTGGTGGCTCATGCCTTTAATCCCAGCACTCAAGAGGCAGAGCAAGGCGGAACTAATCAATTTGCTTTTTTTAACTTAGTCAGAACATTTCATATAAATGGAAATATACATGTAGCCTGATTGTTCTGGCTACTTCCCTTAGTCTGTAATTTTTTTTTTTTTTATCTTGGGGTGTGCAGCATATGTATATGAGTGTTAGCACAGATATGCCGTGGCATTCACGTGGAAGCCAGAAGGAAACATTTGGAAGTTGTTTTTTGCCTTCTACCTTTTTGTTTTTAGGCAACGCTTCTTATCTCTCACTACTAGACTACATACTCCAGACTTCTGAGCAGTTCTCTACCATCTTGCTGTAGGAGTGCCGGGGTTACAGATATCCAACACTACTGCTGGCATTTTACAGATTTAGAGATCTGAACTCAGGTCATCAGGCCTAGACATACCCACTGAGCCATCTCTCCAGCCTAACAGTGGTTACACAGTCTATTAAGGAGCGGAACATAAAGATTTTCTTGTCCTGCTTAATCACTATATCACTTCATTGTCTACTCAAAGTTCAGACAGCCAGTCTTCTTGCCAGACAGTTAGGAACTTGATTCATTCTTTTTTCTAGTCTGAGTCCCTAGAAAGTGATATTCATTTAATTTTGCATTAAAATTTTTTGTGTGTGTGAATTTTGGTAATTTGTGTGTTTTCTTCTGAGAAATGTCTCTTGAGATCCTTTGCCCATTTTTAACCAGTTCATTTGTTTTCAGTGAACTGCTTGAATTCCTTGTAGTTTTTGGGTTTTGTTCCTGTTAACCATCAGATCATTTCTTACCCTTTAGTGGGGCTTCTCTTTTCTTTGATGTATAGAAATTCTTATCTTATTTGCCTCACTTCTTTTGTTATAACCTGATCTGTATTTACTCTTGTCACTGTGATTTGGTAGTGATTTCTAAACATCCTTTGTCTAAACCAGTGTTGTAAAGAGTTTCCTCTGTGTTTTCTCATAGCACATTTGCTGGTTTAGATGGTTGTTTAAATCTTTAATCTTCTCTAGTGAGCTTTTATTTATGCTGTGAAGTAAGTCTTGGATATCATTCTTTTGTGTGTGAATATCCAGTTTTCCCAAAACTGTTTGTTGAAGACACTGTCCTTACCCTGTTGTAAGATCTTGGCATCTTAGTCAAACCCAATGAACTATAGATTAACCTAATTATGCGTCAGCCCTCTGTTCCATTTTCTCTCGGTCTGTCTCTGGTTTTATACCAGTTTTATGAAGTTTTGTTTGCTATCACTTTTTACAGATTTTTTAAACCAAATAATTTTATGTCTCCAGCCTTATTCTTTGCTTCTGCTATTTAGGGTCTTTTGTACTACCAAATGGATTGTTGGGATTTGTTTCTCCTATTCTATTTTTTTAAAAGTTGGAATTTTGATAGGGATTGTGTTGATCTTGTAGGTTGATTCGTGTGGTGTGGACATTTTAATAGCATTAACTCTTACAATCGATGGACATTGTATACATCTCCATTTATTTGTATTTTTACGTTTTAACAGTGCTATATAGCTTTATGATCTTTTCCTGTCTTGCTTAAATTTATTGTAAAGTATTTTGTATTTTCACAAATCATTGAAATTGTTTTCTTGATTTTGTTTTTGAACAGCTTGTTGTTTTTATAGATTCCAAATAAATAAAAATTAGTGAGAGGAATTGGTGGTGAAAGAATGGCTCTGAATAAAGAGCAATAGAGGGTTTGTTCTCAATCACTCCCAAGGCTGAATTTAGGGACGTGATATTGAGCAATCATGAGCAATGTAGAGTATTCAGGGAATAGTCAGGCTTTCATTAAGGCAAGGAGATGTGCGGGAGTCAGAAATAAAACATAGGGGGCATCAGAGTACAACAGTTAAAAAAGGAGAATCATGAAAGTTGGCATCAACAGAAGACACATGGGAAGCATGACAATTGGGCTTCTTGCTAGCTGTCTGAGGGTTTTACTGCTGTTAACAGACACCATGACTAAGGCAAGTCTTATAAAAGACAACATTTAATTGGGGTTAGCTTACAGGTTCAGAGGTTCAGTCCAGTATCATCAAGGCAGGAACATGGCAGAGTCTAGACAGGCATAGTGCAGGAGGAACTGAGAGTTCTACATCTTCATCTGAAGGCTTCTAACAGAATACTGACTTCCAGGCAATTAGGAGTAGGGTCTTAAAGCCCAGATCCACAGTGACACACCTACTCCAACAGGGCCACACCTTCTAATAGTGCCACTCCCTGGGCCAAGCATATACAAATCATCACATTCCACTCCCTGTCCCCCATAGGCTTGTTCAAACATATGAGTCTGTAGGGACCATACCTAAACATAGCATAATAAAAAATATATTTAGCCTAACTTCCAGAGTCCCCATAGTCTCTAGCAGTCTCAACAATGTTAAAAGTCCAAAGTTCAAGGTCTCTTCTGAGATTCATCCAATCTCTTAACTGTAATCCCCAAAGCAAGACAGGAAACCAACTGGGCAAACTCCAAACTCTGCATCTCCATGTCTGATGTCAAAGCAGTCTTCAGATCTCCAACTCCTTTTTCATCCTTGTTGACTGTAACAAACTTCTTTCTCCTGGGCTGGTTATACTCCCTGTTAGCAGCTTTCCTCAGTAGATAGACCGTGGCTCTAGCATCTCAAACATCTTGGAGACTTTCCAAGGCAACTTCAATGTTATAGCTTCTTGTTTCAATGTCTGAAATCCACACATAATCTTCTGTGCTCCTCCAAGGGACTGGTGTCGTTTCTCTAGTTCTACCCTCTGTAGCACTTTAAGCCTAAGCTTGGCTGTTCTGGATCTTGCTCTATCAATTGACTTTGAACTCAGAGATCAGCATGCCTGTCTCCTGGGATTAAAGGTGTGTACCACCATGCCTGGATCCAAACTTAGCTGGGTAGGATCTTGCCCCAAAGACCCACTCCCTTAATCTGTTATCTCCTTGAAAACAGGATTCAGCTCCATTTCACTTCCTGGTACCCCCTTAATACTTTAACCAAATACTTTATATTTTTTCCTTTCTAAGCTTCCTATGCTTGTTTAAAATCCTCTTCATGACTTAACTAGAAAACAAAGTCTTTTTTTTTTTTCAAGATGGGGTTTCTCTGTGTAGCCCGGGCTGTCCTGGAACTCACTCTGTAGACCAGGCTGGCCTCGAACTCAGAAATCTGCCTGCCTCTGCCTCCCAAGTGCTGAGATTAAAGGCATGTGCCACCACTGCAGAAAACAAAGTCTATAATAGTCATTTCTGGAACTTCTTTTGTCAATGCAATTAATCTGAGTCTCTTCACCTTAGCCTCAGGCAGACTCTTCAGACAAGGACAAAAGTTAGCCATGTTCTTCACCAAAATAACATAAAAATAGTCTTTAGGCCACATTCTCAAGTTCTTCTCCGCTGAAACCTCTTGGACCAAGTCTGCACAGTTCAAATCATACTCAGCAACAAAATCTTCCATATTCCTACTAGGATAAACCATTAAGCCCATTTTAAAGCATTCCACTGCTTCCCTAAGTCCCCAAATCCACATTCCTCCAATCAAAAGCATGGTCTCATGGTCAGGCCTATCACAGCAATACCCCACTCCTGGTATTAACTTCTGTATAAGCATTTTACTGCTGTGAACAGACACCATGACTAAGGCAAGTCTTACAAAAAATGACATTTAATTGGAGCTGGCTTACAGGTTCAGAGGTTCAGTCCATTATCATCAAGGCAGGAACATGGCAGAGTCTAGACAGGCATGGTGCAGGCAGAGCTGAGAGTTCTCCATCTTCATCTGAAGGCTGCTAACAGAATACTGACTTCCAGGCAGCTAGGATGAGGGTCTTAAAGTCCACACCAACAGTGACACACCTACTCCAACAAGGTCACACCTACTCTAACAGGGTCACATTCTCTAATAGTGCCACTCCCTGGGCCAAGCATATACAAACCATCACACTAGCTGTGTCAACTAGTATTATGTATAAGTATCTAAGCCACAAATTTAGAGCTGATATGTGTGATGAGTCAGACAGGGGTAACTACTCTTATATGAGAATTCAAGTCAATAATTCAAAAGAGAACATTCTGTTGATACCCACTGAAGTTCTGTATATAACTTCCCTGTAAGGAATCTGCTAAGTTCAAAATGTCCTGAAAGAGCTTGACAGTTTCTTTTGAACACCCTCTTTGAAATAGACTAATATAAATGAATAAACAAATAAAATTGTTAAATCAGAATAAATGCTCAGTGACTTTGCCCCTTTCTCTTTAAATAATATTCACCCGGCAAACCCTAGCATTGGCTCTGTATCTCTATCTTATAGTTGAGCTTGGCTGAAGGCTCAGCCTAACATCACATGAAAAAACACAACTACACATCTTAAACACATACCTGTAGTTGTTGCCAGTGCTACTCTCCCTTAAAAATCTATTACCCCCCTTAGAAGTCTGTTCTTTTCTAACTTCATCCTCTCCCACACCATCTAACTGCCCTGGCTCTTCTCTAACAATCATCTTTCCCATTTTATTAAGAAGAGTGGAGTATTACAGTGTAGACACACCCTTCCACTACAAGTCTACACTCCTGTCACTCAAACTCCCCTCAGTGGGCTGCAGGTAATCTGTGTGACCTCCTTGATAAAGCTTAACCTTTCAGTTGTTCTCTGAGTTTTTGCAGTAGTCTCTCTCTCTCTCTCTCTCTTTCTCTCTCTCTCTCTCTCTCTCTCTCTCTCTCTCTGTCTTTCTCTGTGTGTGTGTGTATCTGTGTGTCTCTGTCTCTCTCTTTCTGTATCTCTGTCTCTCTCTTTGTCTCTCTGCATTCTCTCTCTGCCTCTCTCTCTTTCTGTCTCTCTGTCTCTTTCTGTGTCTTTCTCTGACCCCCTCTCTGTCTCTGTCTCTGTCTCTGTCTTTCTCTGTGTTTCTCTCTGCCTCCCTCTGTCCCTCTGTCTTTGTCTCCCTCTGTATGTCTCTCTCTGCCTCCCTGTCTCTGTCTGTATATGTTTCTCTCTACCTCTCTCTGTGTGTCTCTGTCTGTGTATCTCTCTGTCTCTGTCTCTGTATGTCTCTCTGTGTCTCTGACTTTGTCTCTCTGTGTGTGGGTCTCTCTCTGTGACCCCTCTACATCTTTAATGTCTATTCTCTTTATTAAATAACCTTTGATAACTTTGACCCAGATGCAGACAGCAGACATCTATGCCACAGTCTTAGCCCATCTTCAACACCACACATATTCTGCTCTCTATCAGGGCAAAGGAGTGACAGTGAGGGACACGCCTCTCATGGCTACTCTCCCACTCTCTCTTCAGACACTTTCCTTAGTCTTCCCTGCCACCATTTCACTGACTCACCCCATCAAGGTTGTCAGTGTCTGCCAATTTGCCACACCCCACATCCAAGCAGACATCGTCTGCTCTTAGCCTCCACCCAATCCCTGTTGGCAGTATTTAACACCTATGATTTCTTTTCTTTCAAAATTACTTTTGTTGTTTTTACAAATACCTTTACATTTTATTTTGATTTTTGATTTTGAAAGCAGGGTCTCATTCTACTTTCAGTACCTGCCCAACTTTTAAAATATCTTTCTTATTGGCCTCCAGACTGTACTTTTCTTACCTCTTCCTTTCCAGTCTCCTTCATTAACCTCTCTTCCTCTCCCTGGCTTCTCAATGTTGGAGTATCCCACTCTTTTCCTCTATCAGCCTGCACCACCACACCTTAAATAATCACTCATGCAGTCTAGAGCCTCCAAGCTTGCAAGCTCTCCCACACTTGCCCTCACTCTTGGACTACCAAAGCCTGTGTTGTTCCTGAAACAGCCTGTCTGCTGCAGTCTTGGGACCTTTCCCCTGGTTGATCTATTTTCCTGGAATGACTGCTCCCTCTCCCCATCCAGAAGAGCATCTTTTGTTATAACTTTACCAGAGGCCTATGTTGACGACCATATTCACCATTTCCTGATCACTCAAATACACACCCTCACTGTCCTGATCACTCGTATTCACATCATCGTCATCCTGCTACCCTGCTGACCTGCTAACCTGCTGACCTGCTGACCGCTGACCTGCTGACCTGCTGACTGCTGACCTGCTGACCTGCTGATTTTTCTCTAAGTTTTCCCTCATTACCTGATATTTTAAGGTTATGGGCTTTTTGGTTTTAGTTTTTGGTCTTGGGGGTTGTTTGTTTGATTGGTCTTTTCCCACTTGCAACTTAAAACTCCATGAAATCGAGGGCTTGTTCTCCTGTCACCCGTCCACATTGGTACTTTGTTTGTGCTAAATGACTGTGAGAACCATGGAGCTGTGTTTTAGGGAGCCTCCCCATTTCCTCAAGCAAGGTGCAGAAACTAAAGGTAAACATTGACTGGAGTTCCTACAGCGGATCCAGGAAAGCAGTTTCATTGAAAACATTGAAGCCTTGAGAAGCCAAAGACAGAGCAGTATCTGTGTCACTCACTACTGGAGTTGTTGATCAGATCCAGGTTTTAAAAGAAACATTTGACTGGTTCAAAAATCCAGAAGGTGGACATCTATTTATGCACCTTGAATCTGCCTGTTTGATGAAAGTCTTTTAAAAAACTAAATAAGGCATGGAAATAAGTATCTCTTTATTAGCTGTGAATTATTATTATTCCAAACAAAACCCAGACTTTGTGATCCCTGCCTGCAAATGGTTTGCTCTCATCTGAACATAAAAGCCACTAGCTTCGACCTTGCAAAACTGCAAAGCTGTTACAGCTACATTAGCCTGACACTTTGATTGTACCTTTCTTAAATGTCTGTGGTTGGTAGATGGCTCAAGAAAGAGGACTGCCTAGCCGTGGGAGGGTGGATGGAGCATGCCCAGAAACAGTTGCCACTGATGGTCAGAGCCTGGTTTGATTTGCAGGTGCTGGACCACCTCGGTGAATGAGAGCCGGGAGGAAGAGAGGATTTCAGCCAACCCTTATGACTACAGGAGGCTCCTGCGCAAAACCTCCCAGCGGCAGCGCCTGGTGCAGCAGTTGTAGCACAGCTACACCTACGGAGCTTCCTAAAGTGCAGGACTTTGAAATCTTACAAGGATCAAAGCAGCAGCGGGGTGCCCTCTCGAACTGGAATGCGCAGACGCTGAGGCCTCTGTTAGCCTGCCAGTGTTGTTCCTTCTCAAATGCTAGGACCTTGAGACCCTGACACAAGAGAATCTTGACCTGGGATTAAGAGAATTGAAATCCTCCGGGTTGTTCCAGATACTGGGCCCCGACTTCTCCCACCTGCCCGTCGCTCCCACTCCCCTTCTGTATTCCTTTATTCAATTGATCCGCAATTCGGGGTACTTAACTGTGCCAGAACTGTCACCACTCCTCTGCTCATTTTTAAATGATTTAAGAAATTTCTTGTCTTGAAATGGCTTTCAGAGGACCAAATGACTGCCACTACCTGGTTGGGTATACCAGAATAAAGGCAAGGTGGGAGTGGAACGAACCTCAAACTTGAGTTTTCTCCTCTCTTGATTATTAATCCCGCTAATTAAAGTAAGCATCCCGGAAAAGCCTGTTTTACGTGGGCTTGTCCGCCTTGTGCCTTGAGAGCCTCTGTCTGATATACAGCTGGGCCTGTGGCAGGAGCTAAGATGACCTCTGTCTTCACCAACAAATTCCCACCCCTCAGTCAAGCTAAAGCACAGTCTAACTTAAACTTTACCTAGAAACGTGGGTTGCAAACAAACCTCCAAACCCCACCACTCACACACCCTCTTCCCAGACAGCCCTTGCTGGACTGGTTCTCTGACTGAGGCCATCAGATCTTAAGGTCTCTAACTCTGCAGATTTGAAGTAGCCCTCCCCTCCTTAGAAGCTGACCACATAAAAGTGAGCAGAAGGGCAGTGATTGGGAGGCAAATATTTCCTTACCACTTAGCTGTAACCTATCCAGAGGAGGAGGTGGAGAGGAAGAGAAGGAGGGAAGAGGAGGAAGGAGGAGAAGGAAGAGCAGAAGGAGGAAGAGGAAAAAGAGGAAGAAGAAGAAGAGAAGAAGAAGAAGAAGAAGAGAAGAAGAAGAAGAAGAAGAAGAAAAGAAGAAGAAGAAGAAGAAAAATCCTTCAGGTTAACCCTCCATAAAAGACACTTCCCAGGTCTACACCACCTAGACTGGATAAACAAGGTACAGACAGGATTCCAGGGAGAATTGGCAAACAAGCTCTGTTCAGGTCACGATTTGGCTCCTGTTACTTAACAAAAAACAAAGCAGAGGGCTCTGGTAACTTTTATGTCCGGGACTGGTCATAGTGTCTGTAGGTCAGCCTCTAATGCTCAGTGTAGCCAGTGCATTTTACAAGTAGGACCCTGTTGAGGAGTGGTCTCCTGTTGTGACAAGGCCAAGCCCCCAAATTCAAGTTCCCTCCCCTCCCTGCTCCTTCTCTAGATAGCTCTGCTGCAGTTTGGGGCCAGACAGACAGGACAGAAGAGTCACCCTAACTGTGCCAACCCCACGGAGCGGCAGAACCTGTACTTGGCACTAGAAACCGGACAGCAGGGCTCACTGACTGATATGAGGGAGGCAGGAGTTCGGGTGTCCAGGCTGGCTAGGCTTCCTGTGACCACCATCCTACCTGGAACAGGTGCGTTAGGGAGGAGCTGGACTCTGCTGCTTGCCAAATCTACGCTTTAATTCTGGCTTCCAGTGGACCCTGCACCGCACCGCATAGTCCTAGGAAGAGTGTCTACGAAGGTAAATTCGGTTGCTGAGTAGAGACGCAACAGACAGATCTGCCTGAGCCCCTGCACCGGGATTAAGTAAGGCTGGAAAAGGAAGATTGAAACGTCATAATTGTTTCCAAAATCCTCTTTCTATCTAGCCTTTTTCAGTCTCTTAACATTTTAGCAGCAAAAGGACTCGAGAGAGAAAACTTGTACCAAATATCCTTGTTTGACCTCCCCCCACGCCCTGCCACGGGGATTTCTGGGTGGCGCACAGTGGACAAGGAATAGGTAATCCCACAAAACCTTCCTGTGGGCTGTGCAAATTTTGGTGTGCTTCTCCTACTTTAGAGGGAAAGCCTTGCCCGCCATCAGTCTTCTGTTCCCAGTCTGCCGCCTCCTTTGTGAACTAATGACTGTAATTATTACCTCCCAGAGCTCTTTTGTTACCAACAACCGGGAGCCTGAGGGGGGATGGGCCCTTTGGGGAAATGAAAAAAAATTTACAAAGCAAATTGCTATCGAGGAAGGGTTGGATTTTTTTAAAAAGACAAACTCAATTCCAGTCTGCATCGGAAGTGGGGAGTGGCAAAAAAAAAAATTTTTTTAATGTAAATACCATTAGATTTAAAAAATACTCAGAGCTATGGGATTCAATTGCGTTTCAACAGAGCCACTTTAAGTCACTATTTTTGACGAAGTTAAATTCAGATGTTGAGAATCTGTCCCCTTGTTTTTATCCATTTCTTCCTTGGAAGGTGTGTGTGTGTGTGTGTTGTGTGTGTGTGTGTGTGTGTGTGTTTACGAACCTTTTTATTTCCGATCACTCATCCATGGTAAAAAGCTTCAACCCCAGCCAGCTGGCTTGAAGAGAATTATTTGCAGGATTTGGTTCGGATTTAAACAAAGACCCAGGCTCTCCAACTCTTGTTGGCGAGGCTGGATGGAGAAAGCACCCAGCATTACACGAACTGTTGCCTCTGCCAGCTGAAGCTACCATGCCTGGAATAACCTAAAGACTGACCAAGCTGAGGCCTAGGGTCTCAGCATGCTCCTGCTTTTGGCTTAGAGATGTGCCTTGGATAGCACCTCAACAGTGCCAATCGCATCCCCCGTCCCCGCCCCGGTCCCACGATCTCAGACCTCAGTGGGCATCCACTAGCTAGATCTTCCCTGGGACCCTGGATTCTGGCAACTTGGAAAAAGATAAAGCTTTGTGGAGAGAAAGCACTTGGAGTCCCAAGTCTTGAGTATCTGCAGTTACCCGAGGTCTCAGTATCCCTAATAAAATAAGTGATCCTGGTCCCTGCTCAGGCAAAAGCTTTGGTGCCTCCTTTGAAAACTCAAAGGAACGAGGAAAAGCTGTGGAGACCAGGGAGACTGCAGCCCTTCGCTCAGGGAGCACAGGAAAGGAGGTCGGAATGGTTGAAAGCAGCACCTTCCCGCCAGTCTTTCTTGAGCACTCTGTAAACTGGGAACCATGGGTCTGATATGAAAACAAAGCTGAGTCCGAGGGCCCCAAAATACTCCTCAAGGCGCTGTCCTGGCGTTTAAGAGCCTTTAGGGAAAGACAAACAGAAAGGATTGTTGTATCCCTTTATTAGAAAACAAACGAAACTACTTCGCTCTGGGCCGGGAAATTGCTAATCTTGTGCTCCTAGGCACCTCCTGACCCTAAAGACTACTTTTGGGAAGGGGAGAGGCCAGCAGTTTGAGTATCCCTGAAAAGACGGGAGTGACTTTTTTCCTGGAATTTGGAAAGTCTGGTTTACTTACTTCGAAACCCCCTGAACCCCACCTAAGCACAGGTGTCCTCAAGCCACGCATAAGCAGCAGGCTAAGGTCACCAAGTAACCTGATCCCCTCCCCCATCGACCATAAATCCTGTGAGCTGTGTCAGCTCTCCCCCACCCCGCTCTTTCAAGAAGTTTCTGTTCGTTTTATTTATTTAATTTTTCCCAGCCTGAGGTCCTCAGTGATAGACTCCAGCTTGGATTTTAATTGCTTCAATCAGCAGTCTTTCTCCTCAGCCGTCAGTCAAAACCTGGACGGTGGGTTTGGGGACCCAGCGCATGACTGCACAGGAACCATACGACACCCCCCTCCCCCAGGCTGGCTCAGCTCAGCAGGCAGACATTAGGCTCGGCTAAGGAGATGAAATGAGTCCGTCGGAGTGGAAGCGGTCCACCTTCCTTCCTTTTTGGTTCCTTCTCCATGCTCTGGAGCTCTGCCTGATTGCGGCCAGGTGGCCTGGGCTCTTGAGGTCACAGCGACCTCAGCACGGCTTTGGAGGAAGGCGGGCGGGAGAACCGCTTTTGCTCGGCCGCAGCCAGAGACAGCCCTCAAACAATGAGCCAATCGATGTACACGTGAAATCGCTCTCGGCCACCCTTTCAATCTTGCCAAGGTCTCCCTGGTCCCCGGGGTCACCGAGGGCAGCGTGCAGCGGGCTGCAGTAGCACCCTGGACAGCGCGTCCCGGCCCAAGAGGACCCGGCGCGCCTGTGGCTGGGTCAGCGCTGCGCGGGCACGCCTCCCTCCCCCGCATCTGACTCGCGCTCCAAGGCACAGCCTCGCACCTCACGACCCAGCTCCTCCATTTCCCTTCTGTCACTCCCTCATTTCCCCTCCAAGCTCCCTCTCCCTAAAAATCTCTGGGGCCCTTTCCACTTTCCCATCTCCAGACTGCGAGGATCACGGCTACTCCCCCATTTAACCTCCGTGCAGAGCACAGAGGCGCATCCCTGCGCCCTGACTGAACATACACACACGCACGAGCACTGGCATACGCAGACAGCACGTTTCCCGTCCCTGTGTGACACCCACCCTCGTCGCGCGGCCGCTCCAGCCCTCGCGCGGTGCCCTCCTCCCGCCACACACACTCGCACACGCACGCACGCGCGTGCAGGGTCAAGCCGAAGGCAGCTTGCTCGCAGCCACTCGGAGGCGACCGGCGCCAGTCTAGCAGAACCCATGGCATCTCCCGGCTCCAGCTTTTGGTCCTTCGGATCTGAAGATGGCACTGGGGATCCCGAGAACCCAGGAACAGGTAGGAAAATTAGGACCGGCAGCGGGAGAGCTTTGTGGGTGGTTTAGGGTTTGCAGGGCTACGCAGATGATCAAAGCTTTGACATCTGCAACAGGAAACTTATTCGATCACTTCGCCCGGCTCTCTGGGTTAAGTCCGTAACTGTGCGAGAACCCCCCAAAACCCCTTCAGTCCTTTGTCCCCATGGGAAAATGCCTAGGGTTGTCCTGGCCCCTTCCCCTAAACGCTGAAAGACTGCAATGTCTGCAGGAGTCAGAAATCAAGGATCTGGGTTTGCCTCGGGACGTCTAGACCCCGGGAAGGGAAAGACAAACCCGGAACGGGGTAGAATTTGGGGTCTGAAAGGCAAGCGCAGCGAGAAACAAACAGCCTCGGGTCTAGGAAAGACAGGTGCGGGAAGGAGAGGTCTGGAAACCCGAGGACCTGGCGAACAAGTGCAAAGGGCCGCGGTGTGGGCTGTCTTCTTTCTGGGGCGCTGCAAGGCGAGGGCTGACACCGGCGTCGGGTTCCCTCAGGCTCCCCCACCTGCTGAAAGCAAAGTCGCTCGCCCGTGGCGGCTCCCGAGATTGGTGCCCGGACTGAGAGACCTGGTTCACTTGGACCGACATTTCTCACTCTGTTCTCTTTCCGATTCGCTTTTCCCTGTTTGGCGATTGCAGCAAGAGCCTGGTGTCAGGTGGCCCAAAAGTTCACCGGCGGCATCGGAAACAAGCTGTGCGGTGAGTGGCGGGTGGCTAGGGAGAAGGGCGGGCAAGGTCGGGGAGCGCGGCTGGAGGGAGCAATGTCGCCGGCTCCGCTCTGCGCCTGCAGCGGACGTCGGCCGAGTCCCTCGGTTGCGGGTGGGCGGGGATGTAGGAGCCCGGACTGTCGCTAGCTGACCTAGGTCCCGCGCTCCGTGTCCTTGTCCAGCTCTGCTCTACGGAGACTCCGAGAAGGCAGCGGAGAGCGGCGGGAGCGTGACCCCGAGGGTCGCCACTCGGAAGGTCGCCTGCACCTGTGACCAAAAACCCTGCAGCTGCCCCAAAGGGGACGTCAACTACGCGTTTCTGCACGCAACAGGTAAAGGGGCCGGCTGGCCAAGACCGCGCTCCACCCCGCGGACGTCTGACCTCGCTAAGTGGATGGGGGGCAGGGTGGGGGTGGGGACTCTGAGAATCTTCCACAGAATTGGAAGGACGTGGGGTCTGAGGGCTGGAGGGCGCCGAGAACTCGTCCCTGGCCTTCCCCAACCTGAATCCGCGGCCACAGCGCCCTGCCCAGCCTCCAGAACTGGAGGTAGCAGAGGCAGCCTTGTGCGCGTGGTAGGCTTCTTGGTGCTGCCCCAGCCTCTGGGTAGCACAAATTTCCAAAATGTCCTGCGAAGTAGTTCGGAATTGTAGGGATTTTTAGGTGTTCGATTGGATACAAAATAGTTTGTAGCCCTTATTTCAACAAGGAGCCATTCTGTTTAACTGGAGCCCTAGGCGCTAAATTTTAACCTACGCATGCATGACTCCCAGGCTCCCAAACAGCGCGTGAACGCGCGCGCGCACACACACCGCCACACACCCCAGCTTCGGAAACACCCGGCCTTCAAAAAAGCCAGAGATCATAACTTGGCATGAACCACTTTTTCCTGGTTTGCCCGAAGGCATTTCTCGAACGTTTCGGAAGTGGAATATTGACAAACCATTAAGATGATTTATTCAAATTTAGGACGAACGCTTGTGAAACAGACAAACTGAGACACTTTTTTTTTTTTTTTGGAAAAAAATAAACCAAGCAACATAATATGCTACAAACAAACTGTAAAACTTAATTCCGGAAGGGGGTTTTATTCGCTTGTGTTTCCAGATGTTCTGGTTTTGTTTGAGACTGGGTCTTCTCCCCTCTAACCCGACCTGCCCTCCAATTCCCAGAGATTCCCCCTTATTTCAGCCTCCGGAGCACCGTGATTACAGTGCTAATCAAATCAGTTCAAAACAAATTTTCCCGTTCAGTAATTGCCTGGATCTTTGTGTAGTGAAATCTAAGTTCCTTCCCATTCCGTTCTTCAGATCTGCTGCCTGCGTGTGATGGAGAAAGGCCCACTCTGGCATTTCTGCAAGATGTCATGAACATTTTGCTTCAGTACGTGGTGAAAAGTTTCGATAGATCAACTAAAGTGATTGATTTCCATTACCCCAACGAGCTTCTTCAGGAGTATAATTGGGAATTGGCAGACCAACCACAAAATCTGGAGGAAATTTTGACGCATTGCCAAACAACTCTAAAATATGCAATTAAAACAGGTATTGTGCAGCCAGAAATAATAAAGCTTCTTTTTCCTTTTGCAATTTTCTTTTTTTTTTCTATAAAACCGTTTTTTTTTTAATGTTGGGTCTTGTTATTCTCAAAATTGCAAAATTACATTCGCTTAAAAATAGTCATTATTGGAGTGATTCAAAGGCACCTTTTTAACAAAAGGGAGCCGTCATCGAGGTATAAATTGTCAAGTTGACTCGGAGATTAATCGGAAGTTGTACAGCAACCATTTGTCAGCAGGGGCCAGTACAAGGAACCCAAAATGGAGAAAGGACGGGAATATAAAAGGGCAGCTGTAAGATGCATTCCAGTAGCCAGAACTCCAGTGCGCTGTTGGCAATTTCCTAGACGTGGAACTAGTCAAGAAACCCAGCTAACCAGCCTATATAATCTTCAGGCTGGAGGGAGAATGTTGTAGCATTGTTTCAAATGGCTAAATTTTAGATTTGATTCCAGATTTTCTCCTGGTTTGAAAGAAGTATGGAGACTCGGACACACACACACACACACACACACACACACACACACACACACCTCAATATAAACTAGCTTTTCAGCCCAGCAGTACTACTCAAGGATTGACAAATCCTATACGGCTATGAAGTATGTGGATAAGAATACCCAACATGTTTAAGGGTCCATTTTAAACATGTGTGTTATGCTCTATTAGAGTCTCACGGCATCCTTTAAAACAGGGTAAAACGATGTTGTACTCCGGGTGCAACGTCATTTGAGTACCTCAACAGCTTTCTTCCACCCAGGTCCTGAGGGCTCTGCTTTTTTTTCCTACATCATCTCTAATCATCTGGATACATTGTGAAACAGTAAAGTGATAAACCTTTCTGTGGTGGAGGAGGGAAGGCTTATGGTTCACAATGATTTGTAGAATTGAACAGATTTACTGGCAACCAACAAATGTGAACTAGTAAGTAAGCATTGGTTACCGTGCAAATGTCACGTTTTATGCTGCCATTTTGTGGGTAGTTTACTAGTATAACAAACAAACATTTTAAGAATTTTGCTACAAAAACGGTTAAGCCTTTCCTCCCCTGAGTATTTTTTATGTGATTAGAGAAGAAAAGTCTGCATAGAAGCCTTGGGAAAATGGATTTATTGTGAAATTATTATCCATTTTGTAAGACTGTAGACTTGGAAACAGATATGAGGAGAAATGAGTTTAACTTGTTGATTTCCATAGATTATAGACATTTTTTAGATATTGTCAGTTTGTCCTCCTGAAAAGCCAACAGGATACACATGTCAGGCATGGAAAGATACTCTACTCCCACTCATTTTGCAGGTACACATACACACAAACTTGAGCAAGGCTTTTAATCCTTTTCTGCTTGACCCATCCCCCACACCAGACATTTAAATACGCTAATGGGAAACTGCTACCATTTGTTTATGCTGCTCACAAATAAAAAAGAACACATACTTTTTTTTTTACCTCTTTGTTTTTAAAAGCTGCTAGCTAATCTTTGAAATGCAATTTAGAATTAAGATAATGGGAATTGCCAGTCTGTAATAGTTCTGTATATCAATGCTCTATTTACCTTTGGGGAATAAATGGGTCCATCAAATTATCAGATTTTTGCTATGAATTTTGTGAAACTGTTAGTTGAGTGTTGCTGTGGTGCATCTCTTTTAAAGTGAAGATAAAAAATCTGTTAGATTAAGATGCATATCTCAATATTATTGATGCCACATTTTGGCTTCTGCCCATATATCCCTAAATAGCACCAAAAAAAAAAAAAAAAAAATCCATAGGCAGCTTTTGTCTTCAACTGGGAAGCTGGCTTCTCAGGCTGTTAGTGTTCTGCTTGGCAGCTAACACTACCTAGTCTATCAAAGCACTTGTCTTCCCTGTTACCATCCAGTATTCTTATGATCCTTTGAAGATCATTTTATAAAATGCCACCTGGTCCCTCTTCACCTAATTTCCATCTGACCTCGAGCTTTAGAAAGGATTGAAGGGCAGTGGAGATTTTTTAAGTGAGGTGTCTGTGTTACATTTAAATCACTTGTAAAGAAAGAAGTATTAGAACTAGAAACCTCCAGGAATGTTAGGATTCTAGAATGGTGTCTGCGGGGATTACTTCCTTCATTTGTGGTGGCTGGGGGTGGGGGGCATAGGGTAATGTTAATGTAGTCTTCAATCTTTAAGAGAAGCTTTAGACAAAGGAAACTGAACCCAATGTAGGAGGAGCATCCTTCTGTGGGTTGTCAGTTCACAGAAAGCAGTCTTAGAGGACTTTTGGCTTCATTCCATCTGACTGGCGAGCACCAGGTCTCATTTGCCAGGTACTAGTTTTTGCACCTCCTTTAGGACTCATTTGCTAATCTGTGCAGGAGACTCCCTGTGTTTGGAACAGAGCACAGGCCGCGGTATGCCAGCGCTGCTGGAACTGTGGACAGATTCAGAGGTCCGCTTCTCATGTTCTCTGACAGCCCTGAATGGGTGGAGTGGGAAACCCGTGGAGGCAGTGCACAAGGGCCACAGGAGCAGAACACATGTAATCAGGGGGATATTTCTGCCAGAACCCCAAATGGCATGCTGTTCTGACCTGTCAAACTATCTACCTCTGAAGTTTCACATCATAATCAGTGAAGGAAAGCTGTGGCACAGGAGAACATCAGATAAAAATGCAGACCAAGGTAACAAACTATATGGAGGGAAGGAAACGCAGTAATAGAAGCATCAAGCTTGCATTTAGTTTACCACCAGTATTTGTTCAGAGCTCCTGCACACACCTTGGAATCCTCTCCGTTTTACTCAGAGGTTTTTCTGCCAGAATTTCCACAGTTAAATCCTGTGTGATAATAGGTAGGTTCATCTAGAAATGCATATAAGTTATAAAATAAATCCAGATTGATTTTCTCACTCAAAAAATGATTTGGTGACGGAAGAGTGGAGGGCCCTCTGGGGAGAGAAGTAGGCTGTGATGTCAGCTTCGGGCTACAATGAAATGGGGAGTCAATGAGGCAGAGAGAAGGGGGTGGCGTCTTGCAACAGCAACTCCAGCAGCTGAGGAGCATTATACCTTTTCTGAATGAGTAAACTGATGAGGTCAGAGTCAAAGGGACTGCAGAAGGGAAAAAGGGGGCAGGGGCATGATTTGAAGCCATAAAGGAGGTAATGTCAAGAATTAACTAGAGGTGCACAAATACCAGTCCCTCTAATATGTGCTCCTTCCCAGTGCCTGTCTGTTCCTATTGTCAAACTCTCTAGCTGCCTGCCTGGGGCTGATAAGAGAACCATCTAGTCCCAGAGATAAGCAATGTGCTTTTTCCAGTGTTGTCCTTTATCTTGTTTTGCCCACACTTGGGATGTGAGACTCACATCACAGGTACTGGACAGATGTTCGGCAAGTGACAGATACCAGTTTTTATCAGATACCACTTCCATAATTATGCTTCCTCCCAAATTGCTTTGCTAAATACAACATGAATCTATTGGTTGGCTTGTACAGGACAAGATGGAAAAACAGGTTCCCAATGAGATATTTATAATCACATTTCAAATAACAGCCTTCAGGGTATAGAAAGTATAAATAGATATCAATCTATTTACAGAATTTTAGATAAATTTAGAAGTCGATTAGATAATCTTTTTTAATGGGTCAGTCTATCCATGAAATACATTTTTCACATATCTGTCAACAAGACAGTAATGCTGACCGTTCAGCTTTGTTCTAAATCTCAACTATGAGAACCTCTTTTGACTGTAATCAAATATTCAGACAGAGAACTGTCAAGAATTAGCTTTGTCTGTGCCATCTCTAGACGCTCATCACCTTTGAATCCAAGACTAACCACTCGGCAAAGTGTCCTATTTTTTTTTTTTTCATTTTTGTCTTGTCTTTGTAATCATCAGTCATTTGTCACTGATATTGTTATGGATGCTGGCATCCTGAAGGATGTCACGGCATGACTGATTCTCAGAACAGCTCAGCAAAGGGACCGTTAGCAGTATCAATGCAAATAAGAATGATCTGGGATGCCATAACGTTTTAGTTTGCAATTATATTGGAAGTATAGTAGGAAATGATCTAGTCTCCACATTGCAACGTACATATCATTTTATAAGGCCTACTTGAGAGGTCTTTAGAGTATGTCTTAGGGAATACTAAGCCCTAAGTAGCCCTTGGCTAGAGAAAGGGCTACTGCGTGTGTGTGCACACATGTGCATGTGATCGTGTGTCTTGTGCTCAAGGCACATTTGCATATTTGATTTCTGAAAATGCATCTCTTGTAACTGAAGTGTCTTTCAAGATCCTTTAGATATAAAAAGCATGTGTTTGGGAGACAATTATTTTCACTGGTTGCAATCCTAATTTCATTTTATTCAGGGCATCCCCGATATTTTAATCAGCTGTCTACTGGATTGGATATGGTTGGATTAGCAGCAGACTGGTTGACATCAACAGCAAACACTAACATGTAAGTAACTGATTACACAAAACCTCTTTTGTGTAAATCCCTTCGCATCATGTGTTCCTCTCACTCTGGCTTAATTAAATAACCTTAATGTGTTTTTTAATTTTATCAAACTATGCTAATATTTAAAACAAAAAAGAGACTTTTAAACATTTTGATTTAAGATAGCACATTACATGAAAGAGAAATAAAGCCCAATGTTGCCTTTTAGGTAATCTTACTATGCAATATTCTGCATTCAATATGATAAACTAGCCCTGCACATTATACCAATATTTGAAGATCTTGCCTTTAAAGCAACAGAAAAATTCAGAAAACCTTTTATAAATAATTTTATACTTGATATTATAATCTTTACATCAATGAATGTATAAGTTTTTACAAAGGAGAAATTCTGTGCTATTACAATAGTAGATACTTTATCTGAGCTACACACAAAAACCATGGTAATTTATGCATTCCAGGTTCACCTATGAGATCGCCCCTGTGTTTGTGCTGCTAGAATACGTTACCCTAAGGAAGATGAGGGAGCTCATTGGTTGGCCAGGGGGCTCTGGCGACGGAATCTTCTCTCCTGGTATAGATATTTCATTTTTTTCTCTGTTTTGTTCTGGCATGCTATGTTATAAACATCTATTCTGTGTTTATGATTAGGTCATTTAAGCTGCATGTTTGAAAATAATGAGTGTGGCTTAGTCCACTGAACCCACCTTGGAGTTTACTAATTCCATGCTTAAATGCCAGTTATCTGTGCAGAATATAGTCAGACATGATATCACCCCATACTTCTACCATGACCTTATATATAAAATGCATGGATAGTGCTGGTCAAACGAATAATAATTGCTAAGAAGGAAATTCACCTTTGCTGCATTTCTTGGAATGAGTGAAAGAAAAGCATCATTTAACACAACACTCAGTGTGTGACAGTGTGTACCGAGCTATATTTCCTCCGAAAGAGCCCATTCCTTCTTTTCTCTAGTCTCTGGAATAATGAGCAGGGAAGTAGATTTAGACTAATTTCAAGAAGACCAATGAGTGCATGGAGAGGTGGTTTCTTAGAGCTAGACGAGAATGCTGATTTCTTTGAGGTATTTTCTCTCCTCTTTATCATGAGACCTGATCTTTTCCATTTTGCCTTTGATTACCAGCCACTGCATGCTAAGCTCTGTTATTTACACTTCTCCCAGCCCAGAGAATCAACCTGAAACAAAATGCTGTGACCTTGACTTGATTCCTGGATGAAAAGGGAGTTGGGAAGGCAATGGGAAAAGTCACTGACCCATAGACAAGAAGCCTGGTGTCAGAGCAGTCCCTAATCAGTGAGAGGAAGCCAGTCTTCAGTAAGCTGTTATGGGTGGGTGGCAAAGGAGAGGCGAGAGTTACACCTGCAGCTGCCAGGCACAGCCAGGCACAGCCAGGCACAACCAGGCACAGCCAGGCACAGTCAGGCACAGCTAGGCACAGCCAGGCTGGATTCAGATCCCTCTGAAGCAAGCCTGCAAAGGCAGTGAGAGGTGACAGGGCCTGAAGATGAAACAATGACCAAGCAGCATTGTTCTCGAGGACAAGACTTGAGAATGTCTGACCAACCGTCTCACCTCTGTTGTTTTATGTATTTAAGTACACAGCATGTTTTTTCTGATGCTAAAAGGAAAGTGTTAGTTAAATGGAACAGAAAATTAGCCTTAAAAAAAAGTCATTGGACACTAGTCATGATGGATTCTTTCATTTTCTAGGCAATTTAGTACCTACTCTCCTTCCCTGCTACGTTTGTGGATTTGTCTTTATTGTCCGAGATTGATGCTTAGAAAATATTTTCATGAAGAACTAGGTACAAATTACAAGTGTTACTGTGTCAATATCATTTCTACCTTATTCATTCTCGTATAGGGTTGATGGTGGGATTGAATTGTCCCTGAGATGTACCAAGAGCAACATGGTTCACTTTTCATAACTCACAGAAGTAGGAATCTATTGACTATGAAATTTTTGCTAGTCTAAGTAGGGGGTATGCCTAATTATCTAGCCTGTCTTGAAACCTACATGCCTCAGAAAACATACACCCCAAGAAATCCTCGTGGTTGGTTCTTCAAGGTTCTGCCTGACACAGTGGATGCTGGCAAATCAGTAGGTGGAAACTGGTGCTTCTTCCTTTGAGCCTAAAGACTCATATATTCTCACCATGGTATAAACGCCATAGATGTAGTGTTATATTGTATTATAAATATTCCAAAGTCAGAGGGGACAGAAACAGAAAGCAATGCAGCTCTGTTTCTGCTCAACTTCCTACAAGAAGTGTGATGGTATACAGCATCCTTATTTGCTAGTAGAAGTTTTACTAGGTAACAGCTAGCCTTGCTCCTGGGCTAAAGAGTCAAATGATTCAAGGGACAGGAGTAGAGAAAGTACCATCACAGGCAACTCCTGGTTTCCTCTGGTCCTGGCAATAAATCTTATAAGTTGGGTCTTTGACTTGGACAAAATGCTTAACTTGTTTTGACTGTTGTTCAGTTCTGTTCATCCCTACCATGAACACCCAGGAACTTGGTGCTTCTTGAAATTGCCTCATGACTCCTGGAAGAATTCTGTATATGCAAATTACCTACATCTGAGAATCAGGTCATAAACGAGAAGGACTGAGGGAGAAAAGGCTTTGGCTTAATCTCAGATATTTTCCTAATATAGTCACTAGAGGGTGTAGGACTCGTATCTCTTCTCCTCTCATGTGGTTTTGCACAAATCCCTTCATCATCCTCAAAGCTGCAAAGCCTTTAGCTGGAGAATGACTGAGATGCAAAATGAGGAGCAAGAGACCAGGGTTGAAAGCTTCTTGAATAATTACATATGAAGAGGGCTTTCTTTGCTTATATTCCCCTTTCTTTTCTAGTCCCCCATTCCCTACCCCACTCCCACCCCCACCAGACTGAGAAATGTAGCAAGAGCAGCAGTTCTCAACTAGGGAGCCAGTATTGCCCACCCAAAAGAACAATTGGCATTGTCTGTGGATATTTTGGGTTGTCCTGGTTTGAAAGAAAACACTGTTTGCAATTGGAATCTATGTAGCTACCCAACACCACTTAAGACAATCCTCTTTAAGGTATTCTGTAGTTAAGTGAGTGTTAAGACTGAGAAGTCATAAGCTAGACTGAAACTTGCTCAAAAAACTTTCCTTTGAGTCCAGCATCACACAGTCTGTCTCTTACCTGGGCATCTGATCAGAACATACTTGACCTGTCCTGGGTCTCTAGGGCCTAACAAGGTAGCAACTGCCTGCATTCTGATTGTACAGATGCCAAGGGCTGGTTGATAGCTCTTTACCAAGTGCCCTGCCTGTATCAGAGCCCAGAGCTCTTAAGGCAAAGAACATAGCCCCACATGGGCTCTTCAACTTGGCAGAGTCTGCCTGAACCTCCACTAAAAGAAAAGGCTGATCAAACTCTCCATGAAATAGTCCTAAGAGTTTCGTTCTTAGAGTGGGGCAGAGAGAAACTACTTTCAGTTCCCTCTGCCTTCTGGTTCCAGGTCCCCCAAGACATCCAATTCAGTGCCTTCATATTTCCTGGAGAGCAAAATTCCTAAGGTTCTGAACAGTCCTGCAGAAAGTTTCATTGCTTGTGAAGTGAGGCCCTCCTTACAGGGAAGAGTAAAACTTGATCATGTGAAATCTTGACAGTCTTGGGGAAATACAAGAAATATAATTCTACGTGGAGCTGAAATCAGCAGCAGCATTTCATTAATGAATGCAATTGTATCTCAGGCATATGTCTGAGAGAAAAGACCTTTTAAGAGGACTCAACAGAGGATGAGGAGATGAATGTGGATGTTTCCCCCACAGTCTATAGGAACTATTAGGGGGCTGCAGAGTGAAAGGCAGCTTATTTGTCTCAATTCAAGAACAAGACATTACTGGCAATGAAAAGAAATAGCTATTTGCCACCATCATAGAATGGAGGATTTTACAGGCCTAAGGATGACTGGCTATACTTATAAACTAGAGAAAAAAGAAAGAAACAAATATCTTTTCAAAAGTCTCTTCAAGGTGGGCATAGTGGTACATACACCAATCCGAGCATTTGGAAGGCTGAGACAGAAGAATCATGAGTTCAAAGCCAGCCTGTGCTATATGATAAAACTTTTTAAAACAGCTCCTAACAAGAGTGAAATAAATGAAAATTTCCCTTGAAATCTCTGTCCCCTTCCTTCCTCTCTCTCCTTGTCCCCCTCCCCTCCACCGTCTCCCTCTCCCTCTCCCTCTCCCTCTCCCTCTCCTCTCTCCCTCTCCTCTCCCTCTCCCTCTCCCCTCCCCCTCCCTCCCCCTCTCCCTCTCCCTCTCCCTCTCCCCCTCCCTCCCCTCTCCCTCTCCCTCTCCCTCTCCCTCTCCCTCCTCCCCCTCCCTCCCCCCTCCCCCTCTCCCTCTCCCTCTCCCTCTCCCTCTCCCTCTCCCCCTCCCCTCCCTCCCCCTCTCCCTCTCCCTCCCCCTCCCCCTCCCCCCTCTCTCTCTCCTCCCCCTCTCCCTCCCCCTCCCCCTCCCCTCTCTCTCTCCCTCCCCCTCTCCCTCCCCCTCCCCCTCCCCCTCCCCCTCTCCCTCTGTATCTGTCTCTTTGTCTCTCCAGGGTCACTTTGTAGTCCTGGCTGTTCTGATACTCACCATGTAGACCAGATATTGGCCTTGGGTGTATGCACTACCAAACCCAGCATTTAAAGTGTTTGTCTTACTGTAGTTGGGGCCCAATGTGCTTTCCTGAACCCTCTTAGCTGTATCTTTGAATCTGAGAATAGACTTTATAGGGGCTGTAAGGTTTTCCCTAGAAGTTGGGTCAGTGCTTCTTTCATTTTCCCACTCATGACCCCTTTTTATCTGGGAAGTGTATAGTCTACCTGGGTTCCTAGACATATAAAATAATCATACACATTAAGCATTCACTGATAATAAGTTGTAAACCTTATTTTAAATTCTTTGTTATGTATGACACCTTTGAAATTATTAAAGACAAAAACAAATTTGCAAAATAATGAGATAGATATGTTTGGTTTACAAAAATAATGAGGCCTTAGGTGGTTACTTGATACTGCACTATGTAAAGGTGTCACCATTTTTAGTTACTCCTTATTGTCTGTAATAATGCATTATAATGCCACATTGCATCCATATTCAATATTGAATGAAAGAAGTATACTTAGGGACATTTTAGGAATCATTGAAAATTTTACCTGAGTCTCAGACCAATATTTATTCGTTATTTATGAACTCATATCAGCAACTCAAACAGCAACTTTAAAATCAAACATTCTAACCCAATACCAACCAGATACATCAGTATGTACCAGCTAAGTTAAATAATGGAGAAATATTAAATGTTTGTTTTCTATAATTAAGCCATTAAGTTTCTATAACAGCAGAAAATTTTGTATGTACAGTAAAAAGCATTACTCCTCATAACATACAATAATCTTGTAACTGACACTGTAGGCAGCATTGGTATTGCATGCCATGATGCAGAGGGCAAAGTGGCCATAATGTGTGTTTAGAACCAAGGTTACAGTGACATCGTGTGATGTGACATGAACTGTTGAACACTGCCAGAAACATCCCAGACTCATTATACGGCTGATTTAGAACTAATTTTTGGTCTTGGTGTATTCAGAGACGTTTTATTGTTCTCAACTTTTCACACTCTTCTCCCCACCAAATTCAATTATATGATCCCATATTGGGCTGTGACCCACAGTGTAAAAAACTATTCTAAGTCAGTGGAAATAAGGAATGCTGCTTGCATGAGAAGTGTTGATAGAGAATGGGAAACAGTAACTGTTTCTATGTCCTGTAGGTGGCGCCATCTCCAACATGTACGCCATGCTCATTGCCCGCTATAAGATGTTTCCAGAAGTCAAGGAGAAGGGGATGGCAGCAGTGCCCAGGCTCATCGCGTTCACATCGGAGCATGTATGTGTTTATGTTCTTTTCAGCATAAGATCGTATCGATGGGCCCCGTTGAGTGAATAACGCCCGGAAATGTCTTTTCCCTGGATGTGCTCCTTCCAAGAGACACATCTTGAGAGAAAGAGGGGAAAGTTGAGTTGAGCTGTCCATTGAGATATCCTCCTTATCTCTGAAATGCAGTGAAACCTCAAAGATAAAGCAGAATTTATACCTTTTATTTTCATGAATTGTTTTTAATTATGCGTATATCTGTCTATGGGTATGTACACATGTACACTGGTTATGGAGGCCAGAGACCTCCCTGGAACTGGGGTTACAGGCATTTGTGAGCACCTGATATGGATGGAAACTGAACTCCACTTCTCTGCAAGAGCAGTACCTGGCTCTCTAACCACTGAGCTGTCTCTCCAACCCCAAAGCTGAATATATTTCATTCCAGTTCCCATGTATATATAATCACATATAATGCTATGTGATGAGGCAAGAGGAGCAAGAGAAAAGGCAGTGTGACGTTCAATTCTTCCAAATCACTGATGCAGTGCTGTATATAACCCAAACTGCACAAGGCCCTGTTGATATACTCTTTCTGGTTAAAGCTGGAGTTTTCCTGATTAGATAGATTCAACCCTTGTGGTGCCTTTAGCCATTTAACTCGAAGCTGCCTGACTTGACTTAGTGCTGTATCAGTTGTTTTAGCACAAAGCAGTCTAGGGAAAGATTTAATTTCCCTCCTGGTTTCAGACAACTCAATCCATTGTGGTAAGAGGGAAAGTGGAACAGAGCGGTCACATCATGGTGAGCCAAGAAGCTGAGACTGACAAGCTTTCTCCTCTCTGCTTTTGCTCTGTCCCCACCTCCAGTCCACGGGTTAGTGTTCCCCACTACAGGATGGTCTTACTCCCCTCAGGTGATCATCTCTGGAAACACTCTCATGGACACACCTAGAAATGCTCGGTTCCTCTTTCTAAATCTAGTCAAACCACCAAAGAAGATTAGGCATCATGAGTACCATAGAGAAATGACATAGGGGTCTTTTCTAACTGATATTTGAGCCAGATCTCTGCCATGCACTAGTTCCTGCCTACCACTGGGGTGCTAGCTAGACAGAGGCTAAGAAGTCTGGTCTTCCTTGTTGGATACCATGGTATAGAACGTAATGCTCCTCCTGTGCCTTTCAAAGAGTGTCCCCTCTGCTACCATGTAGGCATGAAAACAATGTTCCAGTTGGTTCACATAACAAACTGCTCCCGCTCACGCTCACCTACAGTGCACAGCAACAAAGAATCCACACTGCAGCAGCCTATCCAACACTGTAAGACTAAGTGCTGCCGACACAGGCCTCTTGATTTGACCTATAGCAGGACATGACTTTTACTTAATTATAGGTTCTATATGGGTAAAACAAACATAATCTTTCCTGTCCCCATTTCTAAGATGTGGATTCAGATCCCTAAATAGTTAAATAGTTCTGTGTGCTCAGCTTCAAAATGCCCAATACTACAGCTTCACAATGGTTTTACATTGGACATCCTTTTCTTCGGCTCTCTAAAGTTGCCCTAGCAGCAAGCCATCCTATGCTCTCTACCTTTAGAGTAAGCTTTTGAGCTTCACACTTGATAAAAAGTGATTTAGCCTGTTTTAGAAAGCTCAGACCATATGTATGCTCTGAGACTACTTCTTTGTAGTATAAATGAAGTCCATTCCTTCATTTCTAAGAGGAAGAAAGGCAACTCATCTGTTTAATTCTCAATTCACATAATAAAAATGATAATTTGATTATGAACCTTACCAAGAATACCAACTGGTTCTGGACTTTGCATTTCGACACATGGATTATTTTTTTTTTAATGTATGATATATTTTCTTATTCTTTGACAGTCCAAAAGTACTTCAATAAGTCATGAAAATAAACCTATTTGATTTTCATGACCTTATGGCAGGGGTGAATATATACAGAAGAACTGGTGCAGACCCAGGCAGGCCCTGTGCTGCCTCAGTCCCTCTGAGTTCATATGACCTTTGCTCATGTTGATTTAGAGGGCCTTATTTTCCTGACGTCTTCCATCCCCTCTAGCTCTTATATTCTTTCCACCTCGTCTTTCACAGAATTCCCTGAGCCTTGCAGGCAGGGATTTGATGGAGACATTCTATTTAGGGCTGAGTGTTCCAAGGTCTCTGACTCTCTGCATAATGTCTGACTATGAGTCTCTGTGTTTGTTCCCATCTGCTGCAGGAGGAAGCTTCTGCACTGATGACTGGGCAAGGCACTGATCCATGAGTATAGCAGCATGGTATTAGGAGCCATTTTTGTTGCTACATCTTTTTAGATCAGTAGTATTTGGTTTTATACTAGGTTCTGGGCTATCTAGTCTCAGATCCTCAGTGGACCAAGCAGTGGTGGGTATGGGTTCCATCTTGTGGAATAGGCTTGAAGTTAAATCAAACATTGGTTGGTTACTCCCAAAAGCTTTGTGACACCATTGCCCTAGCATAGCTTATAGTCAGGAAACCATTGTAGATCAACGTGTTTATGGATAAGTTGGGTTTTACTTTTCTCTTTCACACCAAAGAACTGGAACATAGGGGTAAAGTTTCTATATAGACACCAGCTCGGCTTCTTCATGTTCAATGAGCTATGTGGGTGTTTTAAACTTAGTGTTCTGACCTTTCCATGACCAACATTCTGCCATGAGCTTTTTCCTAATTAGAAGTTGATATTAGATTGTTACTTCCTCCCTGTGCCTGGAATAAGCCAGTTTGTCTCCTAAGCCAGGCTAGAGGGACATTTAGAAAAAAGTGCTCCAGCTTCTACCTATACCATTCACCCAGACCATTTTAGATACACTCAGGTAGTTACAAGTGAGTCCTGCTCGGGAACCTACAGATGATTCCCATCTCTAATTCCTTTGGGTCTGATTCATCATTCCCTGTAGCTCTTCTTGACTTCTGGGCAAGGGAACAAATTCCCTATGTATGTCAAACTTTACAGTCATTTTGTTTGCACCTGCTCCTGAAATAGCTCCAGAAAATCTGAAGACGGAAAATTATCAAGTCTTTCCTAAGTCATCCTTTTCTCCAGTCTATGCAAGGACAGTCCTTGCAGTGGGTTTTTTTTTTTTTCCAACAAGGAAGGAAAAGGAGCTGCTGTGCTGGAGCAGGAAAGGGAGGGGAAGGCAGGTGGCTGCAATGTCTTTCTTGCTCTTTGAGATGTTTTCCCAGTCCGGTATTTACAGGACTCAGATGAGAGCCCCAGAAAACACTTGCCTACTGCCAGAGGCACAGGAAGCTCTGTGTGTGTGTGTGTGTGTGTGTGTGTGTGTGTGTGTGTGTGTGTGGTGTGTGTAGGTAACTGTAAAACAACAAGCTTGCTTAATAGAGGAAGAACCAAGCTCCAGAAGTGAGCAGTGCTTTGTCCTGGATCACACAACCAATGTGGCAGAGCCAGATCTACAGTCTGTTCCTCAACCATCCAGTACTGCTGGGAACTCCAAATTTACTTGTAGTGTCTTGTCTTAGGTGATATTTTCCTTGCCTGATTATTATAAGGCTAATAATTTCCTAATGTACTAAATCGGGTCTAGCAAGTTACTATTATTTTATTTTGGGTGCTGAATTTGTCATGTGGCCATTTACCTAGTTAGGGTGACTATTGCTGTGATGAAACACTGTGACCAAAAGCAAGTTGGAGAGGAAAGGGTTTATTTGGTTTACACTATCACTGTTCATCACTAAAGAAAGTCAGAACAAGGACTCACACAGGCCAGGAACCTGGAAGCAAGAGATGATGCAGAGGCCATGGAGGACTGCTGCTTACTGGCTTGCTCCTTATGGCTTGCTCTGCCTGATTTCTTACAGAACCTAGGATACTAGCCCAGGGTGACACCACCAATAATGGGCTGAGCTCTCGCCAATCAATCACTAATTAAGAAAATGACCTACAGGCTTGCCAAGAGCCCAATCTTATGGAGATGTTTTCTCAATTGAGGCTCCCTCCTCTCCAGTGACTCCAGCTTGTGTCAAGTTGACATAAAACTATGGAACTCAAACATGGAGATGAAAATAATGTTTAGCAACTCTATAGCCCATCACATCCAACTGGAAGCTTCACACATTGTGTGTGGGGGGTGGGGGTGTCACCCTTTGTTTCCTACATGACATCTCCCCACTATGCATTCCTTCCTCTTTTGCCGAGACCCGTGCAAATGGAAGCTTCATCTAGAAACCACTACAGACTAGAACTTCATCTAGCTGATAAGTGGGACAAGCTATTACATTTTTCTCTATGTTCAAATGAACTGCTTTCTCACAGAACTTGGATAGGACTAAATTAAGCAAACAGTATTAGAAGTGAGTGAGTCACTGAGCTGCAAGCAAAGGGCTCCAGGGTGATTTCCCTGCAGTATACAGCATCGCAAGATCATGACATTGGAAGGGCCATACAGCCTGCTCATTTCACATTCATCCTCTGCCGAATCATCACCTCCCCCAAGGCTCCCTTGAAAGAAGAGCTTAACAAGAAGTCATCTAATGAGTTCTAGATAAAAGCTGATATAGAGAGATCTAAAAACCTAGCTCAAATCTCACCTGTCACTCTGAACCTTTAAAACCCCACACCTTGGAAAGGGTTGCACATCTCTCTTTACCTTCATGTGACACAAGCTCTTCCAGAAATAGCTTCCATGAAATAGCAGAATGTCATTGAGGAAAAAAAAAATCATTCTTTGCAATCATAAGAGAGAAGATTCTTTTAGCCAAATCACCGGGACAAATTCACTCTGCTTTGCACAAATCAACTCCTGCAGGTATCCATGTCTTCTGGACTGAGTCCTCAGACATCCCCTCAGCTCCTCAAGAGAACTAGGGAGGGGACTGCTCTGCTTGATTTCTTATAGAACCCAGGACTACCAGCCCAGGGTGACATCACATAATGTTCCCACATACATTTGAAAACAGTTTACAGTTTTTAGATGAGACATCCTGGAGGGAGTCATTTTCCAAAGTAACAACCACAAAAATACAAAAAGTTTTTGGTTTATTTAAAAAAAAAAAAAAAAAAAAAAGTTCCACACAGCATGGAAAAAGGCCACACTCAAGAAATTCAATGGCATGCGTCGGGCACAAACTCAGCCTGACAGAAGATAATATGAGCCAAAGCCGGTCAACTTGAGCAGGTCTGATCTGCCTCTGCATTGACCTCTTTCTTTTTCCATTCTCATGTTACTGTCTCTTCACACTTACTCCTGGCAAAGAACTTAACAGCCTTGCCCAGACGTGAATGACTATAACCACATACTACCTCTCCTGGAGGTATTTTTATAACTGTGACTAATAAGGGACTAAGGCACTGTGGCATAATCCCTGAGCTATGAGATTCTTTATATCTTCTTCCTTACCCTTGTTCACACTTTATCCTTCCCTCCCTTTCCCCCTTCTCTTTTCTTTTTGTCTCTCCCCTCCCCTTCATCCCCTCCCCTCCCCTTTCCATTCCTCCTGTGTTGGTTACTTGAGGGAGATAGTAGCAATAAACCAAGGTCTAAACTTAGGGAGCATGTGTTGTGGGAAGCATCAGGGAAGCCATCTGTCTTAAAACCCATGAGGTTACTTCCCATGTCCGGTAGAAGTGCCTGGATAGGCATATTTGTCTTCAGGTTAGTATAAAGTCCATAAGTTTTAGAATTAACTCAAAATGATGAGGTGTGCTTGGCCTCCTCATAGGCATTAATTCGGGTGAGTTACCTTGTTTCCTATTTCTCTGTAAAAGGAACAATTACCTGCATAGTTGTCAGAAAGATAAAGGAAGCTAATAAATACATGGGAAAGGTAGAGCCCAACTACGTGACTTTTAGTGGTACTCCAGAAATGGTAGCCAGTCTGGCTGCTATAACCAGATACCCACTTGGCATCCCTTGTGGAGGAAGAGCTGAGCTCACCCAGGTGAGATGGATGAGAGTGGTGACATGAGAACTTGTCGGGAAATGTTCATTCTTTAAAACAGACAGACCTCACCTCCAATAGCAGAGGTATTGTAATCTTCAATAACAGAGGTAAGGGAACTACTGAAGTCTTGTGAGATGACACAGTAAGCAAAGGCTATCCAGAGAAAATAAATATAGGTTTAGCAAGAATTAATTCACAGGGCTGAAAGAGTATAAATTCTCTATTGCTCTGAAGTCATTTTAGGCTTCCTTACAACTCCATCTCTCTCTCTCTCTCACATGCACACTCACCCACCCACACCTGCACCCGTGCACATGCATACCCAAGTGCACGAGTGTACTTTCACACACACACATTTGTATGTATGTGTACATATACATATGCCATTAATCTTAATTGAAGATTTTAAAATTCCCCTTGAGGCAACTAGAGAGACCTGAGGCTGTCATCACACTGGATAAGAGTACATGAGAATGAGAAGGACCATGATTTGTAAGAACCTACTGAGGGCTAAGTGCTTCATAAGTGCATCATATATTATATCTACACCAGCCCTGCCTAGATCAATTGTACCTCAGTGTGTGGGAGGCATATACAGGAGAGCAAGGGAATTCTGCTGGCACTGTGGATCATCAGAAGTATTGGACCTCTAAAGCTTGAGACATAGTCAAAGAGGCAGATTCTAGTTCATTCTTAGATTTGACTTGCAGATACAATTGTTAGAAATCCCTATTGTATAAAGATCTGAGCAATGCATCAGTCAATAAGTGGCAAGACCAAAGATAACTGGTAGTTCCCAAGCTAGAAGGCAGGGCATTTGATGGAAAGTCTGAAGGGTTGGGAATCCCAAACCACTGTGTCATTTCTCTTTCTCGTTTGAAGTCTATGGGTTGCTTCCCTTTCACCAAGCAGATGGTGAAGGTAGAAGCGCTTGGGAAGGACTCTACCCCAAGCCTTCTGTGGTGGGTAAGCAGAAAACACTCTGGATTTGCTTTTAGAATGGACCCTGTCCATTTAGTTCTCTGTGATCTGACTAGACACCAAACTCACCCCTTAACACTAGTATTTGTGACTAGATATCCTAAACAATAAATAGTGGACATTTCCCTGGATTTATTCTCTGAGCATATGACCACAAACATCTATCAACAAACATTTATCAACGATAAGTAAAGTCTATCCTCCGACAGTTCCTTTGTTCCATTAGGAAACAGACAGTAAACTAGTTAGCACTCAGTATAATTTCATATGGCATTGGTGGGTTGTTTTATTGAGTAGGTATAGAAGGACTCACTGTGGAACTAATATAGATACCTACATGGAATGATGGATATATATATATATATATATATATATATATATATATATATATATATCAGAAAGACAATTGAATGGTAAGCACTCACTGAAGTCCTGGGAGATGAGACAGTAAGCAAATGTCATGGGCAAATATAAGTTTAGCAAACTCAACTATGACCAGAGTAACCAAACCACCAAATTAGAGAACAGGAGCGGTGCCAGGGGTTGAAGAGATGACTGGGTGGTACTCAAGGCTGTCTAAATCATCTTTGTTTCCTCCAAGACTAAGAAAGGCTGTGATCCACTAAGAAATGATTAAATATTTGCATGTGACTAACCATAACTTGGAGGAATCACTGTGGCTCTGCAAACTTCTCACCTAAATTCACATGGAGGATAGGAAGTCAGCATGCAGAGACACCAGACTCTGGGAACCAGTTTGTCTCAGAGCTGCTTGTCCTTATCCTTGTTCTCCCATCACTAAAGCATGAAGCTTGCTGTCCCTACTTGGAGTGAAGGAGCGCAGACTGGGGAGATGGCACAATCAGTAGTGTTCCCTATGAAAATGTGAGGGGCTGGGTTTAATCCCACAGAACCAGTAATAAAGCAGGCATGCCCGTGGCCATCCATCATCCCAGTGTGGAGAAGTAGAAAGAGTAAAAATTGTAGGGCTATTAGCCACGGCAGCCAGCTAGCCAGAGCGTGGGCTCTAGGTTCTGAGAGAGACCCTGTCTCCAACATAAAGTGGAGATTGGTTGAACACTCAATATTGACCATGTGCATGTGCGTGTGTGCGTGTGTGCGTGTGTGCGTGTGTGCGTGCGTGTGTGTGTGTGTGTGTGTGTGTGTGCGCTTGCACACAGTCTTTCTCTCATCTTTCTGCTCCCACTGTCTCTGTGGTATTCTTTGTCCCACATATTTTCTTCCACTTCTGCTATGCCCTCCTTTAAAACCTCTTTTTCCAGTCTAAGTTCCTTATTCACTCTCACTTGCACACATGTATTTGACAGACACTAGGATCTGCACATGTGAGAGAAAATTTTGTCCTTCTGAGCCTGGGTAACCTCACTTAATATAATGTTTTCCAGTTCCATCTATTTTCAGGTAATTTTTTTTTAAATTTCATTATACATCAATACATTGTATACATTAATCTATTGTATATATTACCACATTTTCACTATCCTCCATCACGTGACAGACATCTGGGATGATTCTGCTTCCTGGCTATTGTGTTAAGAGCTGTATTGAACTTGAGTGTGCATGAGTTTCTGTAGTGTCCTTTAAGCATCTGCCTAGGAGTGGTACAGCTGGGCATGCGACAACTCTGCTCCGTTTTGTGAGAGGTCTCTACATTGATTGTCACAGTGGGAATACTAATTTACACTGCTACCAGGAATATTAAATGGCTCCTCTTTCCCCAAATCTCCTTGTGAGGGGTATGTCAGTGTTTGTTGTCTTTTGCTTTTTGACTGTCATTCTAAATGGGGCGAGTCAGAATCCCAAAGTAGTTTGATTTTGCATTTCTCTAATTGCTAGAGATGTTATGAACATTTAAAAAACTACTTATATGTGTCTTTCTTTCTTTGATAAATGTCTGTTCAGATTATTGTCCCATTTGTTACTTGGCAGTAGAGGTTTGAGGTGTTTAGTTTTTGTGGTTCTTTATATACTCTAAATATTAACCTCTTGTCTGAAGTAGAGATGACAAACATTTTCTTCCCTCCTACCAGCTGTCAGTTCATTCTGCTGACAGTTTCCTCTGCTATGCAGAAGCTTCTAATTTCATGAAATCCTGTTTGTCACTTTTGAGACCTGTTATCTGTGCTACTGTGGCTCAGAAACTATTGCCTGTAACTTTGTCCTGAAGTATTTTCCTCTAGCAGTTTTCAACGTTTTTATATGAAATATACAAAAATGAAACTTTCCATCTAACTGAAATTTTGGTTTAGTTTGAAATAAAAATCAAATGGGTTCAATATCTGTTACTCACGAACAGAAATATGACTTAGTCCTAAATGAGCACTGACCTCTGTCTAAGTTTCACTATATTTTCTAAATCGGGGGAGAGAAGGAGAGGGTGTCCATTGATGAGCAATAGAGTATTATACTAATCTTCATTATTGGGAAACAAATTTTAATTCTTGAGGCTTCCAAATTTTTTCTTAATTTTGCCTTCTGAAGCCATCCAGAATAATGTATCTTTTCCAGCCCCATATTGGGATAGCTATTCCTGCATGAAGACTATCTGTCACTGTGCTGTTGACAAGCATCCTCTGAGTTCCCCTGGACAACTTCCCCCCCTCAGAATCCTCAGGAAGGAGCTTGTCTTTTAGATGCTATTCTTCTCTGGTTTACACACAAGTGGTTCCATTATGAGACTCAAACATTAAAAGCGATTGTCTTATGTTGTCTCATACATAGAAAGGCATCCCATTCAACTGATTTCTGCTCTTTCTTTCTTATTAATGTCTTTGTGACCCTCAATTTCCTTCCTCTCCATGGATGCCTTACTATTTGTAGGTACCACTTAGCTATATGCCTCTGTTCCTTTTCCTGAAAATACAAATACTGCCTGGTACCTAATTTTCTTTTCTCGTGCCTTATATAGCCTTTGTTCCCACCTTTAAACTCTCTATTGAGGCATGCGGGTTTCCTTAAATCTGTGGCATTTTTACAGCAATCAATTATCCTTTGTAATTACTCCTCAATTACAGATCCCTGTTCTGTCTCAGTAAAGACCAGACAAGACTGTGCCTTTCATGGGCAGGTGCAGCAGATCTCTCACTTAGCTGCAATTTGCAGATCAAGGCTTCAGAGCACATTTACTGAGGGGCACAATTTAAGGTATTTGTGCTTTTTCCAGCAAGGACAGCTGGTCTCTCTGCTCTGAGTCCTCCTGGCAATAAAGGATTGAACACTGCTTTCCTCTGAACTTCTACTCTGGGTTTCCTAATATCTGCTAAATGCAAAGAACACTGGTTTGCAATCAAAAGGGTGGAGAGGGGGCAGGTGTCATATATCTTTAAAATCCATGGCCTGACTGAGTTCTTTCTCCTAACTCCAGGTAGCTTAGTGACAGGTATCTACTTAGTCATTCTGAGTTGTAAAATGAAGCTAAGGGCCCTTTCTGGTTACTTCTAGCTACAGTGAGGGTTTAGAACTTAGCCCTTTGGTGTGTTCCCTTTATTGGTTGATGTTATTTGTTGCTTGTTACAAATGTGATTTTTCTGCTTTATTAGACAGTTTCTCTAAAAATATACATGTTAAGAGTCCATGTACTGCATACTTAAAGTTTCAGATGAATAAAGACTGGGCATTTGGGAAGAGCATGCCTCTTTAGAAGCATAATTTAAAATTCTACTCAGCAGCCCTTTGGAGATGTAAATTGAGGGAGCTGCTCTCCTTTTGGACAGCTTAATGATCTGTAGTTAATAGTAAGAGGCTGATGGGCAGATGCAGTACAGCTGGGCTTAGGTTAGTCTTTCTCAGCTCTCCAAATGTTGTAGTGATTACAGCCATCAAGACCCAGAATTCAGACAGGAAGCAAAAGCACAAAGAGTGGGCACTGGGCTGTCAATATGACCCACCTGCCTGGCCCCAAATATGTTCCACCTCCTCGAACTCTGAGGAATAATGCTGGACTTTAGAGTCAACTTCCCTTCCTATTGGATGCATACAATGTCACTAAATTTGTGAAAAACTTAGTAAAGTTTCTTGAAACTATACAGGGGAGCATAAGAAGAGAAAGAGATCTTAAGATGTGTGCGTGGGGGGGGGTGTTTGGGGTTTAATAGAATACATGTGATGTGAAAGCAGAAGATCATTGGAGGAGGAAGGGAAACAGCCAGAAGAAAACTGAGGACAGGACTAGAAGAGATGGATCAAGGAAAACAAAATACCCATGAGAATGTCACGGTGAAACTCATTAGTTTGTATGCTGATAAAAAAAAAAAAATCAGAAGAAGAAACCCAGGAAGGAAGGAAGGAAGGAAGGAAGGAAGGAAGGAAGGAAGGAAGGAAGGAAGGAAGGAAGGAAGGAAGGAAGGCAACCTTTGAAGAGCAAATTGTAAGCTTGAAAGTCTCGAGGTGCATTATTACCTGAGGCAGTTGCTGAGTGTTTGTGAAAAGCTGGTTTAGGGCTGGGACTGGCTCAGTGAGTAAAACATACTGAGTTCTGAACCCTAGAACTCATATAAAAAGCAAGTGCTCACGGTGTCGGTAATCTCAGTATGTCCCTCCTGAAATATGAAAAATGTAAACATGAGAGAAGTATCCAAAGCTAGTGGACCAGGGTTAGCCTGTCTTATAGGTAAAAGGTGAGGACTGATACCCATGGTTGTCCTCTGACCTCTACATGCATGCTGAAGTATGCACATGCCCTTATACATCTCTCTCTCTCTCTCTCTCTCTCTCTCTCTCTCTCTCTCTCTCTCTCTCTCTCTGTGTGTGTGTGTGTGTCTGTCTCTCTCTCTCTCTTTCTCTCTAACACACTCATACACACATGAAAGGGGAGGGAGGAAAGGAGGGAGAGAGAGAGAGAGGAGAGAGAGAGAGAGAAATTGGTTCAGAGTTATTTTATTCTTGGACCTCACATTCAATTCTCAATGTTTTTATATTTTCTCAAGAAACTCATGTGAATTCAACAAAAATAACAACAATAACTAAAACAACCCTATTCAAAAATAACCAAAGTACTTGAATAGACATTTCACAAAAAAAAAAAAAAATGTACAGAGGGCCAAGAAGCATATGAAGAGAGTCTAGGTCACTCACTAGAGAGAACACATCAAAAGCACAAAGTGTTACCATCATGTCTACTAGAAGATCCAGAAAAACACAAGCCAATTTCAGAAGGCTGAGGCAATAGAATTACTTGAAACCAGAAAATGAAGTATAGCCTGGGAAACACAGAAAGATCCTGTATCCAAAACAAGTAGAAAAGCAAAACCATAAACATTGGTGAGAATGTGGAGAAAGAGCAACCTTTTGCGCTATTGGTAGGTATGTAAAATTAGCGCAGTAGCTGTAGAGTGTAGTATGGCAGTTTGTCAGAAGTTAAAATTATATTAACCATATGGCCCAGTAATTCTGCCTCTAGGTATGTACTTTTAACAATTGAAAACACAGCATCTTAAAGAAGAATCTGTATTGTGCTTCTAGCAGAACTATCCACAGTAGCCAATGACAGAAGCAGTCTAACTGTCCATGGCAGGAAGAGTACATAAACTATTTTAAGCATAGCAGTCACTATACTTAGTGACTGCCAATTGATAGAGACAGAGAACAGGCGGTGGTTGTCAGGGGTGAGGAACGAAACAGTAGGGAGTTACTGTTTACTGAAGAACTTAGGTTTTACACTGTAGGATTATGCATCCCGTCTGCTTCACCACAAGGCTCTGACTCTTGGTGGGGTGGGATGCAGGAAGTTTGACTAATCATACTCCATGCCCTTGCCAGGAGGGTGTTGAGCCATAGGGCAGCCCTGGGACACCACTCCAGGGCTGGGGAAGTGCAGTCTGAGGCTTAGGACAGCTGGAGCTAGTTCAGGGGATCCCCATGCCTACAAAGAGAGAGGCAGGGCTGTGCAGTTCCCAGGCTCTTGAATACCCAGGTGGCACTGGAAGTCTTGGAAGAACTGAGAAGGAAATCTGGGCCCCACAGGCTAGATCTAGCCCGCCCGAGGAGTTGTGGGGAGGAAGGGAGGTCCCACAGGGACTGTCCTTCAATTGATGGCAGTCTTGGACTTGGTGGTGGTCGTGGCTGGGGGTGCAAAGAGGCCTTCTACAGGAGACTAGATGGCAATGACTCTATAGGCAAAGGCCTTTTCCGTGGCTCCCCATGACCGATCCTCAGGAAAAGAGGCAATCCATGGTTTGTTTTGTTTTGTTTTTGTTTTTTGAAAAATTATAGGATTCTTTATTGTTTATTTATTAAATTTAAAATGACTAATATTTTTATAAACTATAACTTCTTTTTTTTACTTCATTTTTTTAAATTTATTTAGTTATTTAAATCACATCATAATTTACTTATATACACAGAGGTTATAAACACAAAAAGGCAGGATGTGGGGAAGGGAATGGCACCAGAGCATAGGTGTTCAAGGGGAGTACAGATACCTTTCAGAACAGAGTATCAGCTGGGTATAGGTTCAGGGAACAGGTCACTATGACTCTGCCTATGATTCACTTGTCCTTATCTAAGTTGGTACTGTCCACCGACCGAGGCTGCCTATTATAAGACCTATGACTACTCGGGCTGGTAAATTTCCACAGAAGCTGCCTGTTTACAATAGCTTATAGTCTTCTGTTTCAGTGTTGTTCCACAAAGACCCAAGACTTGGTGTTAGCATGCATGTATGTCAGGCCTATTGCTGACTTTAGGCCGATGGCTGATTTTAGGCCTTTAGTGTATATGCAGGGCTGCTCCTGACATCTCCTCCCTTCTCTAAGTATAGAAGGGCCTTGGCTATTCTATTCTTGTGAAGGCGGGAATAGAGGCCTGACCTCCAATAATTGAAGGGGACCTTGTCAGGTCCTCCTGTCGTTGTCCAGTGAGGTATGAGGGCCATACCCATCCCGATGTCTTTTTCCTGGAGAGGGGATACTTTTGACATCAACCCCTATGCAATCAGGCTTGTCCCTCAGGGAACCCAGAGAGATATTTTTAACTTTTATTTATATTCCCTTGCAGTGCTTAGCCTCGAAGCCTAAGCAAGAATTCGGATCGCCAGTCAGAGAGGGTTCTGGGTAGCCCCTCTCTGCTTGGTCTAGGGGCGGAAGTCCCCTCTTTTAGGTTGGGTGGAGATGGGTTTGAGGAACACCCTGGATAAAGTAACAACCTCATCTTGAGTCTTGTGGTCCTCCATAGCTAACTTATGACAATGTATCTGAATAGGTTTTGTTACCAAATTATCTATCTGTTGTATCACAGAGTTAGTCAGCCTATTTAAGACCCGGGACCAAAAGAAATCAGCAAAAATAACCCAATTAATGGTCCCAAGATGGGAGGAAGTAGGGTTGACAACCATGGAGAGGTTGAAAACCAGTCCTTGTACCAGCTCTCATCTTTCTCTTTCTCTCTCTGTTTTTTCTCTGGGCCTTCTCTGACCTTTTTCATGTTCTCTTTAACCATCCCTGTCTTGTCTATGTAAGGGTAACATTCTTCTTTAAGAACTGTACACAGTCAAGAGCTGTACACAGTCTTTTCTATTGTAGAAGAGTAAATCAAGTCCAATAAAGTCCTTTGCAATTTTTGGAGATCATTTCAGACATCGAAATGAGGGATTTCTTCAGATTAGTGATGTCAATCTCTAGCTGTTTGTGTCCTTGTCAATGGCCCATCAAAGGTCTGAGTAGTATAAGTCTGGAGGCCAGCATCAGGATTAGAGCTTCTATCAGCAGACATCTCGGGTGTTTCATTTTTACCTGAGATACTGCCTGGGTCAGAGCTCCTGGGTGTCCTACTTCTGCTGGGTTTTGTGAGGTTCAGTGCAGCCCATGGTTTTAAGGCATTTGTTGTCATGGCAGAAAGTAGATTTGTAAAATCATACCCCACTTCTCAGGGTGGGTCTGAGATTAAATACCTTTTGCAGGGAGGAATGTCTGAGAAGGAAAGCTTATTAGTTAAGCCCTCCAGGTATCTATGTACCTCATTAAAATGGAGATCTCTGTCTTAAGTCTACTTGACCTCTGGTCATGTCTCTTTTTGGTCTGACATGTGAAGGGGCTTGGGGCATTGCCCTTACAGTGACTGATGGCCACAAATCTATGGGGAGGGGGGCTACAGCTAATGACAGGGGCCTGGTGCCTGGAAGCAGACAAAGCTCCTACTGCTTCAGGGTCTCTGGGGCTTCTAGCCTTAGCTCAACTGAAGACCAGGCTACATCTTATGGTCCATTGCCCCACATTACCCAATAAAAGAACTCTGGAGACTAGATGGTGGTAATTGTTGTATAACATCTGAAAATAGTTAAGAATGCAGAAATGATTATTTCTCAGAGGTGGTTAACATGCCACTTAGATTACACAGTTATGTGTTTCGCCATAACATTTTCAAAACCATGAGTGATTACCCAGCTGTGACCCCTTCTAACTATAATAACAAACAATCTGGCAAGATAAATCCATGGGTGCAATAATGGCATGAACGTTTCAGAGGTAAATGGCTAGTTTCCAGTTGGATTTAAAGCATGCTCTACAGCAGAAAATGCATGCCTGGCAACTGACCAAGAACCCATGACTGAGGAGCTCATTGGCCCCAGAGGTAAACCTACTATTATTTATCATTGTCCTAAGTTGACACAGCATCATACTCCCCTCCAAATTCCTGTCTCTATACGCATAGAATACTGTAGCTCTCAGACCCCTTCAGGGAACTTTCTTCGTTCAGGAAATAGTGGTTAACACAAAAACCCAGAACTAGTCGAAGTACCCTGTGAAATGTTCGTCCACAAATGGTCCATCTATACCACACCCCTCCCACAAGGCTTGGGGCCTAACATGGAAGGGGGTAGGGGTGAAGTGAACAGAAGAGCCAGATGTCAGGGAGGACCAGAAGGAAATAGTGTCTTCTGTACATGACAACTGCATTCATAAACTCACTGAAGCTGTAGTTGCCTGTACCGAACCTGCACAAGATAAAGCCAGTCTACATTCTCTAATAGACTGTGGAGGGGCTCAGAGACTCCTCCCTAGGTGAGCACCTACTGAGAATGATAGCTGCCGTGGAAGCATGTTAACTGTTCTTTAAGGGGATGGTCCTCTGGCAGGTTGACCATGCTCCAGTGAATGGCTCCATTCCTATGAGTATGTGGGTAGCACAAACTCAACTCAGTGGGTTATACAGAAGGAGAAGGAGGAAGAGGAAGAAGAGGAGGAAGAGGAGGAGAAGGAGGAGGAGATGAAGTCAGGGAGAGTGTTGAGGCAAACATAAAAATATATTGTATGCATATATGAAATTTTTAAAGAATTAATAAAGATAGTATATTTATTTTAGAACACAACAAATAGGAGGGCACTAGCTGCTCTTCTGGAGGACTTTGGTTCGATTCACAGCACCTACATGGGAGCCCACTGTTGTCTGTAACTCTAGTCATTAGGGATCCAATGGCCTCTTCTGGCCTTTGTGGGCACCCAGATGGTACATAGACATACGTGCAGGCAAAACACCCACATACATAAAAATAAATTGTAAAAAAACACATATATAATAACATAAACATAAACTCAACATAAGTGAGTGGGCTACCCTCTGAGAAGCCCAGGCATCAGAGAAGCGAAAGGAAAACAAAGAAGAAGGAAATTCAGCAGAGGGGGTGGATCTTGTCTTCAAAAAGAACTAATCATAATGTGCTTTTTTTTTTTCTTCACAGAGTCACTTTTCTCTCAAGAAGGGAGCTGCAGCCTTAGGAATCGGAACAGACAGCGTGATTCTGATTAAATGTGATGAGAGGTGAGGATTGACACCCCCTCCCCCACAGGTACCTCTTTGTCTGCAAAGAGACAGTGACTACTGGGTAGCAAAGCTGCTGCCATCACAAGGCCACAGTTCCTTGGGAGCACAGACTCCAAGCAGTTCCAAATGTTGTTCCTTGAAACCTTGGAGCCTTGCACAATTCCTGGAGGAATTGGAATCTTTATTAAATCAATCAAAAATGCCTTCACTAGCCGGTGTAGAGGGACATTTATCACTTGGGCACATTAGCAGCAGGCGTCTGAAGCAGGGATTGGTGAGGAGGCAGCATTTAGCAGCATGGATTATGTAAACTTCCTGAAGTAAATGATACCCCATCAATTCAATGGCTTTGGGCAGTAACCGAAGGGTTCTCTTGGGGAAAGTCTATCTTAATTGGCACCACCCAGGATTCAGAGCTTTCTAGGAAATAGTATGATACCATTTGGGAGTAGGGGTAGCAGTCAAAAGCATCTTCAGGCTAACCATGTAAAGTACAACTGACAGACAAATCTGGAGCTTATGAAAAATCAGATTCAGACCACTCACTAAATTAAAAGGAAGTGGGTCAATGAGCCATTTATTAGTCCAAAGGTGTTTATCACATAACTGTGCTCTGTCTGCCGCCATGTCACCTGGCTCCGGAAGTGGGAAGACGCCATAGATCAGAAGGAGAAGTTGTGTGGTTGGTGTTCAGTGTAGGCTGTATTGTGGTTGGGATGGTGGGGTTGCCCTGATTTTTCAACAAAAGGTTCACGTTTGAAGGGGACCATTCTAGTGAAGGAAATCAGAGTGCTCCTTAGGAAGGACAGACCCACAGCCGTATGTGGAGGAAGATCCCCACAGCTGTTCTCTGACATTCATGGGAACTAGATTTGGTGATATGTTTAAAGCAAAATTCAGTCCTTAGCTGAAACCATAAAGGAGAGCTACCACACATATTCAATTTAAGTTTTTGTTTGATTGGACTGTGTTCTCCTGAACTGAAAAATCAAAAACCATTCTAAGTTTATATATACTCAAATAAAAGTAGAGTAAGATAGGGTGATATAAACCTCCAGTTCATCACTTGTAATGGAAATTACCATAACTGAAAATCATCTTCATGTATAAAAATGAATCAAAAGAGTGACATGTAAAGTAAGTCCTCCAGTCACAATTCTGAATTCAAGAGTTTTCTTTCCTTGTTAGTAAAAAATTTAATATTCTCAGTGACAGGGCTACTGAATTTTTATTCATGTGTCATTGGGTCTATTCTTTTACTCAAAGTTGGTATAATCTCACTTGAAAGTAATAGTCACAGATTTTTGATTTAATGGAATCCAAATTAGTGGCATGTTCATGTGTCTTAAGGACAGAAAAGTATATTAATATTTAGGGGAAAATATGTGTGGATAGAGCTGAGTATTTCAGAGTTAGAGTAAACCATGGAAGAAAAAGATGTTGCTCAAAGATTTAGTTAAAAGGGAAAGAAATGTGTGTTATGTGGATAGTAACTTGGAAGGGTACAGAATACACACATGATCAAACTGGGCCCTATAAGCGACTGGTTTGGCTTCAGTGCAGTGCCAGGCGTGGTTGCAGATGGTATAACTGCCAAGGCACAAGCAGCAATCAATGAGAAGGGGAATGCTATGACAGAGGGTCACACAGTGGTCCAGACACACCTGATTGTACCTCTAGAGGAAGGGTGGTGGGAGTTAGATAGATAAAGAGGAACAGGCAGGGACCAGAGCCATTCCAAGCATGAGTCACACTCAGGGTAAAAAGATGTCACAATGTCTTTGTCAGGAAGGAGCCTGTGAGCCATGTTAGGCCGACTTTCTGTTGACATCATAGAATGTCACTGAGGTGTCCCCAGCAGGGAGGCAACATTATAGCTGTTTGTAGGATCATCTTAAGTGCAGATGGCAAGTGGGCTAGAGGCTAGAAGTTGGCGGTTGTGGTAGCAATGTGAACAGGGGGTGGGAAACAGAGGGAATATTGCATGGATGTGGAACTCAGGAGTGGCATCCAGGCTGAGAGGTGGGCCAAGGGTAGGACTCTGGCTCCTCAGCTCTGGTGGCCTGGTGCTGTTCTCTAGGATGAGGCACTCTGGCTAAGGGGAGGGAGTTGTAGAGATGTATAGATGTTAGTTTATAAGACATCGTGGGAAAAATAACCTTGGGCTAGGACAGGGAAGTGGGCTCAGATACTTTGGTCATCCTGATAAGCCCTTAGAAACAGTGATCACGGGAGTGGGTTTAATGCCTTGTTTTTTCTTTGACTATTTGTGTTTATTGTATTTCTTGTTCCTTGACTATTTACATCTATTGAATTGCTAGACCCTCAACCTAGAACTGACCTTAATACATGCATGTAATCAAAATGGTATAAAAGCATAAAGGAGGAGGGGGAATGGGGGTTCTAGGGAGGGGAAATGGGGAAAGGGATGACATCTGTATTGTAAATAAATAAAATATCCAATTAAAAGAAAAAAAAGACATCATGGGATAGTAGCAGGTAGTGGCTGCATAGGTGAGCTCAGGAGACAGAAGAAGCCAGAGCAATGGGCTAGGAAGGAAACAATCAAGAAAGAAAAGCCAGGAAGGTCAGAGGAGGACAGAAAGGGGAGAGTCAAGGGCCATAAGAGTTCTTAGAGGTAGAAACTGGTCAACAGTGCCAATTCTGCCTCCAGGGAAGTGTGACTAGCTGCCCATCGATAGCACCGTAATTAGAAGGGGGCCCTGCTTAGGCTGTGAGCTGGCTCATGAGGGCAGAAGGTAGTTTATGGGATTGACACTGAGTGGTAGGTGTGGAAAAGAACAGGACAGCATTAGCTAAACTTCCAAGTCCTAGAGGGTGAGCCCAGAAAGGCCAATGGCAGGAGGAGTTTGGTTCACGGCCATCTTTGGTTTTATGTGCCTGCTGATGTTGATAGGTAGAAAACAGGAGGGCAGTGTTGAACCCAAGATGATTTGAGCATGAACTTTTTTCAAATTTTAGTTAATAACTGTGTTAAATTTTTTAACATTTTTAATGCAAAGTCATAAACACTATAAAAACTACAACTGTTAATGACTATCTTTTTTTTTCAAGCTTGTTATAATCTGAGTTGAAAACAATATAGTGATTAAAAGAAAGTACAAATAGGAGAACTCAGAAATAGGTACCATAGGAGTAAACAGGAGTACCATCATATCAACAATAATGTTTTTTATTTTAAAATTACTTTTAACGTGTGTGTGCATGTGTGTATGCTTGCAGTGTACGTGTATGAGCACCATGTATGTCAAAGCCAGAAGGAAAACCTTATGTGTTGTTTTCCTTAGGTACTGTTTGCCCATTTTTAAGACTAATGTCTCATTGGCCAGAAACTCACTGGTTAGTCTAGGCTGACTGAGGACTCCCCTCCCCCACAGCCACTGGAGCCGCTGCTGCCACCAGTGTGGTGACCACTACCAGCCTGTGGTTAAATACTTCTTCACTCTCCTTCAGTCTGAAACCTTTCCTTTCCTTGTTTGCCTTTCTTGGGATGATTTGGTTTTTTTTTCCTGTTTTAGTTTCTTATTTTCTATCTCACTCTGATGCCCAGGCTGGCCTCTCCACTCAGACTGCCAAGCACTGAGATCACGGGTGTGCTTGAGAATTAATCTGACCCTGTTTCTAAAGGGATTAATTTATTTAGATTGTCTAATTTTTTTTCTCATGATTCAATTCAAGTGAAATGTCTGAAGCAAGGCTTCAGCAAAGCATGTCCTTCTCCTTGGCAGCTCATCGGGAGGTTAGGCTCACTATTAATAACATCAACCATAAATATTCTAAAATAAGGGTACTCCCGTTGCTGTGTGTACATGATTCGAAGAGGTAGCTGCGTGTCCTGTTAGCATTCAGCCACTAGTTAGCTGAGCATCATTTTGAATTCTTATCTGAATTGAGGATTGCGAAATGGCCATTTTCTAATTCATTCTTTCTTGTTTATTTGTCAATTCCTTATTCAGGGAGGTAGGATCTGTCTCTGCTTTTCTGTGTTTTTCTCTCCCTCCCTCCCTCCCTCCTCCCTCCTCCCTCCCTCCCTCCTCTCCTCTCTCTCTCTCCCCCCCCCCCCTCTCTCTACTCTATCACCAGCATGGACTCATGGCTACATTCAGTAACTAATTCTCTCGTCATTGTCTCCCACTCCCTCTCTTCCATTTCTCCATCTCTTTTTCTTTTCGCTTCAGACTTTTTTTCCATTATCTCAATTGCTAGTAATTTGCTGTGCCTGTGCAGGAGATAAGTCTTACAGAGACATAAGTCTTACAGATACCTGGTTGGCACAGGGATAGAAGGGGTCACTGGCTGCACCCGGCTCAGGCTGCAAGAATTCTATTGAGCTTCTCTGACTGAGGTTGTTGGAACACAAATTAACTACTAGTGTTTTGTATACATTTTTGCTGTTTTAAAAACACTCCTCTAGCTTTTGAGATCACGGCTCCCTGTGCTTGTTAAAGTACCACACTTTGTCACACAATTTACTAAAACAACTGAAAGTGTAAATAATCTGGGGTCATTAAACTCTTTTGTTAAATTAACTGAACTGTAGCCAAGGCTACAACTGAGAATGCTAATGACCTCCTTTAGAACCCAGGGGAGCACCCACATGCACAGTAATAGGACAGACCAGCAAGAGATACTGAGCCAGTTATTACAGAGCAGAGCTGGGAAGCCCAAGCATCCAATTCCCTCCAAGTTTCTATGTGGAGAATTCAGGGGCACTTGTGATGTCCTACATAGGAAGTTACAAAATAGTAACAGCCAAGACTCATTGCTTATTACAAGTGGACACAGTCCACCTGCTGTATGCAAATGATCTAATTCGTCTAATTAGAACCCGAAGTGGTATATGCCTCACATGTACCCTTACTGACAGTGTTATTATGGTATGTGGCCACACAGGCAATCATATAAAACATTATGGCAAGCTGTCCTTTCTCATTTCGTTGTGACAAAGCCACAGATGCCATGTCCAAGGTCACATGATTGGTAAGTGAGGAATCAGGACCCGGACTCAGAAGGAAACTACTAACTTTCACCAGTTAAGAAAACTACTTCCTCTCTCTCCCATCTTTATGATAGTCAAATGCGTAGCGCTGTCTCAACTGCATTGCATGTACATTTCAGTGGTCTCCAGTGCTCACACTGTAAAAACATCACAATGAAAACTGAACATGTACCCATCAGACAACAACTGCTCATCGTCCTCGTCCCCATTCCTGCCAATCACCGTTTACTTTCATTATATATTCTCTATATGTGGATGTGGTAGAGAATTCCATTATTTTGGTCTGTACTTGATAAAGTATGATCACCCAGTGACTTTCTGTGAGAAGTCTTAGCATAATGTCCTCAATCTTGGAATCTCTTCCTTTTCAGGAGTAAATAATATCCCATTGTATACATGTATACCACATTTGTTGATTCCTTTTCAATTTGGGATATATAAATCCATTAGCTCTTGGTTAAATGTATCTAAGTTTTTATTATTTTCAATTGAAATGAATTGTTTTCTTATTTTCTCGTTTAGATAGATCATTGCTGGCATAGAGGATTCCAGTAATTATTTTTCCTTGTAGATTTTGGTGTCCAGCAAACTCATTGAATTCAATTATTACTTCTAAACAACTTTTGGTGATTCTTTACAGTTTTCTCTACATAGGATCATGCCATGTGAAAGTAGAAACCTTCACTTTCTGTCAGACTTGGCTGAGTTTTACTTCCTTGCCTTGCCTTGTCTCTGGCTGGAACATACAGTGCTGTGTTTACTAGGAGTGGCAAGACTTGTCATCCTTGCTTTGTTTCTGATCTTAAGCTTCCATTTTTTAAAACTGAGTGCAATGTGCTAACTGTGGGTTTTTCATATATGTCCTCAACTGTGTTTACCTACACTTTTTTCTTGTATACCTAATTCTTCAGGAGTTCTTATCACAAAGGGATATTAACTCTTATCAAAGACTGTTCCTGCAACTATGGAGATGATCATATGTTAGTGGATTTTTAAAATAATTGTTATAGTTTTTGTCTTAACCAAGTTAGCTCCCAAATAATAGAGACTGGACTACTGTTTTTATTTATTTACAGTTTAAGGCACAACAACTGAGCAGTATTAATCTATCTTAAACCTCTAAAATAATCTGGTTACCTCTCTGCCAAAATCCCTGAGATACTTGCATTTTATGGCTTTCTCTACTCTAGGTGTTTTTCCACGGTCTCTCCTGAACTCTCTCCCCATGGCTGAATCTCCCGCCTCACCCCTCCCTCCCCTGACTTGGAAGAAGTCTATCCAGTTCTCTCCTCTACTCAGAGACTGACTGATCAGCTCCTTATTGGCCAATCAGGGAATAATAGACAGCAATATTTACACAACATTGAGAAAGGGGATTCGCAGAATAAGGATTGCATCTAGAAATGAGGGCACAGAAATCAGCATTTGAATAATACAAGGATAATTTTTACACAGTGCACAATAACATGCCTACAGTCATGTTTTTGTCTTTCATTCTGTTGACAAATGGTGTATTGTGCTTTTTTGATTTGCGTATGTTGACATACCCTGTAATGCAAGGATATATCACATTTGGCTGTGTTATTGGATCCTTTTGAAGTATTACTGTGTTGAGTTGGTGTTTCCTTCAAGATTCTGTCATCTGTTACTATCCTGCAGGTTTCTTTCCTTGATATGTCTTTTCCTTATTTTCACACTGATGTAATACTGACCTTGCAAAAGAGTTTGCAATAATAATTCCTCCTTTATACACAGTATTGTGGACATTGTTAGTAATCATTATTTAAATTTTGATGAAATTCTCTAGTAAAGCCAGTAGGGGGTTGGCGAGGTGGTGAATTTTTTTATTGCTGATTTAAGCTCTTGTTACTGCTTGGACTCTCATTGCCTAAAGAATGTTCACAATTTTTTTTAAAATATGGTTCTTATATTTGGAGGTGAATCTTAACAAGTCTACCATGGGTAATAATGAGTTAAAAATTCATAGAGAAAAGGATGGAATTCATTTTCTGAAACTTGCTAGTTCTGTTCAATATGGACAAGTATATAGGGTATTACATTTTGGTATAATATTGACATTTACTTTGAGGTAGATGATTTTAATTGTGTCACAGAACTGCCCTAGTTTTCTTAAATTACCAGGAATTTCTTCTTTTTCTCTTCTCACCTTCTCTGCCTCCTCCCTCCTCCCCCCCTTTTTCCTCCTCTAAAATAGATGCTGTTGGACTGTTAAAATGCCTTTCATAGCTAGGTGCAATGGCACATGCCTGGAATACCAACATTTGGGAAACTGAGGCAGGTTATTTGTAGGCCAACATAGTGAATAAGTCTCTCAAGAGGAAAAAATGCTTTTCTGCGTCTGTTAGGGCACCACTGTGGTTTCCTCAGTTTGATCTATTGCAGAGATGACATACACTGAGATGCTAACACCTCCACACACCTGCAACAAACGCTACATCTCTAGTGTCCTTGTTTGTCTTCAAAGATGTCCTGATTTCTTGGAGACTTTTAATATTATTTCTGAAATGTTTCCATATTTAACAGAATCAGCAAGTTTCAGAAAATAAATTCCATCCTTCTGTCTGTGAATTTTAACCCATTATTGCCCATGGTAGACTTGTTAAGATTCACACCCAAACCCAAACCTGGTATTGGGGTGACTGCTTGGAGCAACTTTCTTCCCACTTGTTTCTATCTTTGGATTTTTGGAGTTTGTATGCTTGTTTTTGGTTTTTGTCATTAGGTTATTTTTTCTTCAGATTTTTTGTATGTTTCACCCCTGTGTGTTGGGAAAAGTATGCTAGGATGCTGGGTGCCCTCTGTTGAAATCATAGTCCCTTGAGACAGGGTCTCTCAATGAACCTAAGCTCACCTTTTCTTCCCTTGTTTATCTGGTTTTTGGCTAGATAGGCATGCCAGTGAACCCTCTGTCCCCACCTCTTCTTCCTACCTGCTACAACCGGAATTACAGGCATAGAAAGCTGGTCAGAAGGGATCTGAACTCAGGTCCCCATGCTGGCATTGCCAGTGCTCTTCTTACCCACTAGGCTATCTCCCTGCCCTCAAATTTTCTATATATCCTTGAGTCAATCCTCAACATTTACATTTGCCTAAGGAAGAATCGTGCATTTCCTCGAGAATTTTAAGATTAACCTAAATTCACAAGAGCACACTTTATGTATTCAGAGGTCGTTCACAGCCTCCTTTCTCACCGAGGTACTGCCACTTCTCTTGTTACTCTCGAGTGTGTGAACAGTCTTCCACTTTCTATAGAAGTGACCCAGATGTCAAGAGCTTGGTCTACTCTGATGTCTGCCTCACACTGACAACGACACCTCTCCTTCCTCTGTGTCATCTCAGGCTGTCTCCATGTCCTCTTCTGTTATCTAGATGGTTTTCTATCTTCTGTTTCAAGACATTTGGGCAAAACATCTTCTAAAGATGATTTGGAAGATGCTTTTTATTTTAATACAGAATAGTCTCACATTATTTTCTTCTCTAAACTTTTTCACTTTTTATTTTCCTTTGTTTTTGTTTGTTTGTTTTTTGTTTGTTTTAGGTTCATTAGGTTTTTAGGCACAGGGTTTCTATGTGTATCCTTGACTGTCCTATCTGTAAACCATGCTGGTCTTGAACTCACAGATCTCCCTGCCTCTGCCCTCCCTAGTGCTGGGATTAAAGGTGTGTGCAACCACCATCTGGCCTACATTCCTTTTTATAAAATCATTTTTTGCACAATATATTTTGACCATATTCTTTTCCCTCCTTCAACTCCTCCCAGATCCATTCTACCCACCAAACTTCATCTTTTCTCTATCTCTCCAAAACAAACAAGAATTAAATCAAACAAACAAAGAAACAACAACAAAATACAATAAGAAAAAAATACCAAAACAAAATAAAACAAAAAGCTCCCACAAAAACACCACAGGGTTGTGTTTGTGTGTTGGTCAACTACTCCGGGGCATGGGGCCTTCCCTGGAGTATGATTAATACATCCCGTGATGCTCCATCAGAGAAACTGATTTTCCCTTTCCCTACAGATTTCAATTACAGATAGCATCTTGGTTAGGGTGGGGCCCCTTGTCTATGTCCCTTTCTCAGTGTTGGGACATTTTTCTAGTCTGAATCCATGTGGGTCTTGTGTATGCTGTAGCAGTGTCTGAGTTGGTCTGAACATCAGCCCAACTGTACCTGTAAGATATCATTTCCTTAGAGTACTCCCTCACCTCTGCCTCCTAACAAATCTTTCCTCTTCCTCTTACAAAAAGATCCCTGACCCCAAAGGGGAAGAGTTTGATGAAAACATCCCGTTTAGGACTGAATGCTTCAAGTTCCTCACTCTCTGCACATTACCCATTTGTGGGTCTCTGTGTTAATTCCCATCTACTGTAAGAAGTCTCTCTGATGAGGACTGAGCAGAGCTCTACTCTGTGGTAGCTCAGTAGATCGTTAGGAATAATGTTATTGCTATGCTTCTTTGGCAGAATAATAAGTGCTAGGTTTTCTCCTAGGGTCATGGCCTAGCTGTTTTAGATTCTTAGCCACCTAGCAGTATCAGGTATGGGTTCCATCTCATGGGTCTCACAACATTAATTAGAGCAGGTTGTTGAGACAGGGTCTCACTATGTAGCTCAGGCTGTCCTGAACCTCACTATGAAGGCAGGCTTCAAACTCTCCGAAATCTTCCTGCGTCTGCCTCCTGAATGTTGGGATTAGAGGACTGTGCAAGTACCAGTACACCCAGCTACATCATTTGTTTTTAATGATCTACAAAAGCCATTGGGTTTGTTTGTTTGTGTTGTTTTGCTGTTGGTGGTGGTGGTGTTTTTTTGTTTGTTTGTTTTGTTTACTTTGTTTTTTGTTTTTGCTTTCAACCTCACTGTTATTTGAATAGCCAAGTATGATTTAGTACAGGGTGTTATATGTTAGGCAGGAGTTTTGTATTTTGTATTTTATAGTGTTTATGCTTCCCACCCCATTTAGTCCTCATAGAAAACTCAAGCAAGCACTCCTATTTTATAAATGAATAAAATAAAAACCTTATCACTTCTAATATAGCTAGTTAGACTTGGATCTGGGATGGAATCCAATTCTTCCACCCTCAGCTATCCCTTATCTACAACGTAAGTAGTGATCCTTCTCTTGCATTATTGGCTGGGAACGTGTGAGAAAGCATAGCACGGTGAATATTTCTAAGCTGGGATATTCACTATTGCTGCCAGAGGCACTGCAACATTGGTAACAATTTTCATGAGTCCTCTCTTCACACATGAATGCTCTGGACGAAACCATGCCCATTTCCTAATAATTAAAGAAAATCTGACAGAAACTTTTCAGTTCCTGAAGGACTATTAAGCAAGGTCAGTCACCACTCAGCACCTTCTATATAACCATCCAGAAGCCTACATAGAAATATGCCCCCTCTATTAGTGAGTTCCATGCATAGATACATCCTCTCCATTACAACCTCCATGTAGGAAGATAGTTTCCACTTTTGGGTGCACAGATACACAGGCATAAAACACAGTCCACAGTCCACAAAGATTTACCTATCTGCTATCTTATCGACAAAGAGTTCCCAACTGACTAATGTCCTTCTGGGGTTTTACCCAGGCAACTTTGTATCTGACACTACAGTGTGACTTTTTAAAAGCTACACTTATCAAAAACTTCAATAAGAAATCATCATACCAAACCCTCAGCTTGCTTCAATATCCCTCACCCAGCCGGCAGTGCCTTCCCCCATACTAATGGCTGGCACCAGTGGTTACTGTGAGGTACCAGCTTTTGGATGTGTGAATGTGAAAGGCATTTATTACATATAAATCCTGGTAGGCCAGGCATAGAGGATGAAAAACTGCCATACAGAGCCTCTTCTGTACTACATGATGCTTATCAGGAAAGGCTAGAAACCAGACAGGCAGCTATGAATCCTCAGAAAAGCCTGCTGGTGGTCACCCAATATTCTCTGGCCCCACAGCATATGGGCAGGCAGAGGGTATCTATGGTACATCTGGAGCCCCTTCTGCTTGCTGCCTGATAGCCACAAGGGCTCTGAACTATGGATCACATGAAAAGCCTTTAGCTGGCTTGTTACTTTATTACAGTGATACCCAGGCTGAGTGTACATTTCTAAAGGGCATTATTTCTCTACATGTGAACCTGGGTCTATCGGCATCATAATCATCTGGGCACATGTTAGAAATGCAGCTCCCTATATATTTGTCGATCTATTGTTTCTCTCCCATGTTAGCATGGGAGAAACCCTGGAGTGTAAACTGTTCTGTTACCTTGCTACAGCAAATCATAAAATGATTATATTTTCTCAATAATTTGATCCTTCTACTCTATACTGACCTACTGATTCAAAATCCCTAAGATTGAAGCCAAGGAGTTTACATTTTAAAGTAGTATTTGGGTGGTTTTTTAGGTGTGCTACATTGGTGAGCCAAAGTAATCCATTTAATTCTAGGATCAGAAAATGGAAAGGTCATTATATCAGCTTCGTTGAGGCAACCATATTGTTGAGATTTCAAGGGTGCGTGTTCTCTGTCATGTCTAGAGGACACTGTCTATATCAACAGGCAACCTGAGCATCTGGCCCTTGCAGTGGCTCTGCTCCTCTTCTGAGAGTTCCCTGGAGCCTTGAGTGTAGACGTGGCATTGTAGGTGTATATGCTGGACTTGGGCAAGTCACTTTCTCTCTGCAATTTTCCCAGTTGTAGATCTCAGTAATAGTTCCATCTATTGCAAAAAGAAATGGCTTTGATGAGGGGAGTACACGCAATATGAGCAACAGTAAATGGTCTCATCCGGTTATACACACACGTGTGCACGTGTGTAAAGAGTTGGGGAGTGTGAGAAACAACACAGGAGAAGCTAGAGGAGGGAGGAAGGGTGAAAGTTATATAGACATAGTGCCCACATATGAAGTTCTCAAAACAAAATAAAAATAATAAAAAAAAAAGTCTTATGTCCACAGTCTCATACTGTCTGTCTAATCAGATTTCAGTATTCGCAGATTTCACTATGGAAATATAATAGGAAGTGAATTCTGCATTCATCGCTGTTTCCCAGGCTTAGATGATAATTCTGATTCCTGAAAGCAGGATGTGAATGGATGTGGACCCGTCTACCGGGATGTGGCCACTGGAAGACTGTCTATCCATGCCCAGTTGATGGGCCCAAATCCATTCACATATAGGCAGCATGAAGTGGATTCAATGGGTTAGGGAAAAAAAGATGTGCACATAAAGTTCAGAGGGGAAATGGTGATGGTGAAGACAGGACAAGACATTGAGGGGGAATGATGGGGAATGGATTTGATCAAAACACATTAAATGTGAGTACCAAATTCTCAGACAATTAAAAGGAAGAATCTAACTTTTCCAAATAGCCTTACTAATTGAAATGTCCCTTTAAGTTTATCCTGGAAGCTTTATGTTTATTTTTGTTATAATTCATGACCTTTTGACAGCCCCTTGTATCAGGTGGTCATTTCCCCTCTCAGCCTCCTCCTCATTTGCTAAATGAAATGAGACTAGAGACGTGCCTGGAGCTCACCCAGGTCTAATGTGCCCCAATGACCACTCAGTGACAGCTGACTGGTTTATATGTAACAAAATACCCTGATGTAATTTGATGAGCAAATAGAGATTATCGATCCACCCAAGACTCTCCAAGCTTGTGGAAAGTAGAGAAACTTAAGAGATGTGTAACCAGTTTCTAAGAGTTTTCTTTGAAGTCCATGTTTCCATAAAAAATACCAGGCATTTAAACTTACTTAAAACTTTCCTTAAGAGAGAAATACATTGCCAGACTTTCTTCTGAAGTTTGAATAATTTGATGGAAACCGAATGGAACATTCTGTGATCCAAGACACAGCTTCATCAATGGTGGGTCACAACCCTATCTAGGCTCACTTACCTATGGGTGATTCCAAGATATTTCTGGCAGTATCCAGTCATGTTTGCATTCTGCAACTTTGCTGTAGACCTGGTTCTGAACCCTGCAACAAGCACAGCCTGTTCAGTGCATGTCTGCATGCTACACAATACCAGCAACCATCCCTGCCAACAAACCTGGCTAAGATTTCAGGCTATTGTACAATATGAATTACTGTGCTTTTACTGCACCTACAAAATTTCTGTTGCATAGAAATTCAAAGGTTCGATGACAGAAAACAAAGTCTTTTAAAAGGTTTTTTGGTCATACTTCACCATATAAATATCAGATTAGTGTGTCACTAAATTATGTGTTAGAATGATTGATTTTTTTTTAAATTGCCATTATAAACACATTTATCAAGTCTGGAAAATCCTGAAGATGATCTACATCCTAGAGAATAAAATATTCAGCCTAGGTTTGATTCTTTGTGTAAAATTAAACGGGTACATGTATCACAAAGGTAGGCGTGTGTTTGCTTTCTTTGTTAACAAATGGTAAAATTATATGCATGTCAAAATATAATGTATGTTTCTGGGCTAGGTAATAGTTCAGACTACAGTACTTGTCTTTCAAACACAAAGTCATGAGTTCAACCTCTAGAACTCATGTTTAAAAAACTAGGCCTGGTGGTGAGATTAAAACAGGATAATTGCCTGGGGCTTGCTGGGCTATCAGCCTAGCATACTTGGTGAGTTTCAGGCCAGTAAAAGATCATCCTATCTCAACAGAAAATATGGCCTATGGCTGGAATCTGAGAGCCAGCCTCTACAGACATGCATACACATAAGCTTGTGTACCTGTAAACATTCCACCTGTATATACTGAGCATGTAGGCACAGGCATACATCCACGCAAACAAGATAAATTTATTTGATTTATTATCAGTAAGTGATTACTTGGGTACTTGGTCTATATCTATGTATCCAGAATTATACAAAAATTTCTCAGGCAAAGAGGCCATGAATAGAAAGAAAAACGTTTCAGAAGGCTGTTTTAGGAAAGCTTGAATTAAAGGATATTCCTGGGAGTCTATGAAGCATGGAAAATATAGGGTGTGAGATGCTTATGGAAGCGTGTTCCCAGCCCCATTTCCCTCCCTCATTCCTGTCTCACAAGAGTCTGGACATTGTGATGCTCTGGCCTCTCAGACTTGCTCTTCATAGCAATATACCTGTAATGCCTTTTGCTAAATTTCAACCTGACTACCCCAGTCCCTAGTTACTTAGCCATTGCTGTTGACTAAGCAATTGCATATGAATTACCTTGCTCTGGCAGAGCCATCTAAGCCAGTGGTTCTCAAAGTTTTGAGGTTTAATGTCTGCTGTACATTCCAACTATTTTGCCATGCTTTTCTTTTTAACATCTGTAATGAAGTTGGTAGAAAAATGTAACTGACATACTCTTTATAGAATTTCCAGATTTTTAAAGACTAAAGAAAAGTTAGAGAATTAATCTATATTGAAATCACATATTTTTGGAAAGACACCCAAAGGTATGATGAAGTAGCCAGTGGTCACTGTGTGTTTGGGAAAGAAACAGTGTCAGAATTCAGTGATGCCACTCCTTCTCCTGCTCTTATATCTAACTGATTATCACAGTAAGTAAGGAGGTACCTCTGTCCTTTAGGAAAGAGATCTATTGGAACAACGTGATGTTGATGTCTCTTCTTCATGTGTTTTCTATCATGTGTTTTCTCCCTGGGTTTTGGCTTGCTTTATGCTTTCAGACTTGTGGGTACATGGGTGGTTTGGGGTCCCACATTTTCATCCAAATGTCTCACAATGGATTTTCTCTTCTTAAAAACTACACATCCACCCATTGGGAGATTTAGAGTGAAAATTTGTTCTGAATTTCTTTTTCATTACCAAATTGCCTTGTTCCCAAAAAGGACTTTTCAAATTAATCAAAAAGGTGAGTTTTAGCAGTCTGTGTACAAAGGAGAGGATCTGTGTGGCCATTTTATCAAGACATGGTGAGGTCAGGTGCCTCGAAAACATGTGAAGCAATATCACATGTCACATAGGGAGATAAATACACTGGTTTCTGTCCCTAGAGATAGCCAATGGGCTATCTTAATTGGGTACTAGTTAATGATATGAGTTTGTGCCAACCATCTTGAGGCTCCATATGCTGTAGAGACAGCAAAGCAAACTAGTCCAGACAAATCAACATGTATTCCATTTTCCTTACAGAGGGAAAATGATCCCATCTGATCTTGAAAGAAGAATCATTGAAGTCAAACAGAAAGTAAGTGATCTTTGACCCAGAACAATATGTATTTCTATTTATAACAAAAAAAAGTCATTTGGGTTTTATTTTTTAAAAGGGATCAAAATCTCAATCTCCAAGCTTTAACAAGAATATGAATTTTTCATGCAATCATCATGTTGGTCTTGAGTATACACACACACAACCAACAACACACACACACTATGAAACATCCTGTCAACAGGACAGTCAGCACGTAGAGTGTATACACACACACACACACACACACACACACATATATATAGTTATATATACATATATATGCACATATATATACACATGTGTGTGATGTATATGTATGTTCCAAAAGTTTAAGTTGTGAGTTGATATCTATACAGGGATGAGATTCCAAAGTCTCCGTGTTTGCTGAGCTTGGCGCTAAGCAGACACACATATGAACAATCCTTCTCACAGCTAAGAACATGCATGCTCACACAGCATGTGTGTGACTGTCACATGGAGATTTGAGAGTACCATATTAAACCATACATCTGATCCTGAAGGCACAAACTTACAATTCTTTTAAAAATAACAAGACCATGCTGGGGGTGTAGCTTGGTCAGTAGGGTGCTTCTTTGACTTGCGAAAGGCCCAGGGTTTGATCATAAGCATCCATAAGCTTAGTGTGGCCAAGGCAGAAGGATCAGGAGTTCAAAGTCATCCTCAGCTATGTATGAAGTCTGAGCCCATTTTGGAAGGTATATGAGATCCTGTCTCAAAAAGTATAAAATAAAATAACAATACCCATCAAAGAATATGCCCTTGGATCTCTCACAAGCCAGAGACTACGTTTAGAATTCTGTTAAATTTTTAGTAAATGAAAAGCACAATGCCTGGTTTACCATTAGCAGTTGCTATGTGCTCAGTAATGATCATTTATTTTCATATGACTTTTTTCCCTGCAGCTGTTTTTGTATTAGAAAGGTACCTAGGAACATGAACTATGAGATCAAACTTTTGCTGCCACCTAAGGACAAATCCTGAAAACATCACGGTCTATAAACCAACAGGACAATGAGGACAGCTACTGTGACCATGCTGATCCTATCTGTGACTTTCTTCTACCCTCTTGTAGCCATTTCCTATTACTTAAATCAATTCTCATGCTGCCAAGTTTGGAAATGGTTAGCCCCATGTGAGACCCTCCCCTCTAAGATCCTGAATAAATCGCCTGAGCTATTCCACACAGGAGTATGGGCTGGCAGAGTCCCTCTTTCCTCCACCCTTCCCACCTGACCGTGCTAAAGGGGGAGTTAAACTCAGGTGCCTGACTGTGAAGAAGAGACTAGAAAATGAACAAAGATGAGAGAAGGACTAGAATGAACAAAGGATTAGCCAGTCTACTTAGAGAATGCAAATGACTAGGGACATCACTGGAAACCTCCAGTGCTGCTAACTGCTGCTGTCACAGGGCAGCTGTCAGGGGCAGCTAGTGAACATTTCAGAATCCTGGAGGAGTCATTGATTTAGCCAGTCTGGAGTGTTGACAGCTTTTCTGACGATTAAGACAATATAGTGGCAGGAGAGAGTTATCATGGTTTCAATCAGCTCACTAACCCTGAACTCCTAGTGTGGTGCCCATGCCTGTAGCTCCAGCACTCAGGATGCTGAGCTCAGAGGACTGTCACATGCTGAGGCCACTCTACATCCTGAGTTCCAAGTGAGACTGGGCTATGTAGCAAGACCTTGTTTCAAAAATTAAATGAGTAGGTCAGTCCACAGCCCTGTTTTCACACAATTGGGGCGTTCTTGTTTTTGAAGGGATTTGTTCCTTTCCTGGTGAGCGCCACAGCTGGAACCACTGTGTATGGGGCTTTTGATCCTCTCTTGGCTGTGGCTGACATCTGCAAAAAGTATAAGATCTGGATGCATGTGGATGTAAGTACCCCTTGGCAACTAGCCACTAAGCACCTTTGAGTGGTTTTTAGAACATACTCATGGAATATTATTTGCATTCTCTCTCTCTCTCTCCTCTCTCTCTCTCTCTCTCTCTCTCTCTCTCTCTCTCTCTCTCTCTCTCTCCCTTCCCTCCCCCTTTCCCTCTCCCTCTCTCTCCTCCCTCTCTCTCTGTCTCCCTCCCTCTCTCTCTCTTTTTCTCTCTCTCATTATATTTAAAATGGTGGCATCTCAGCTTTCAAAGATTTCAGAGGCACAGAACTTATACATTGTGTAATATTAGCTGGAAACAGCCCGAGATTGAGTATGCATTAAGGTTCCCAACATGAAAATATTCTCGAAATGGCCAGTACATGAGCTGAACACTTGGTTCTCAATTCACTGATCCATAATATCCTTGGATAAAAATCACCCCACACAGTCACACATACATAGTCTCCCTTTGGGGTATAGTCAGAATTTACATTTGTAACAAAAATTATAAAACTCAACCTCAAGTTAGAAAATCATGTATTCATTGAAAAAAGCAGGCTTGACAACTTAAAATTAGGAAATGTGGATTACCAAATTTCTAATATGTTAGTTTGGTGAACTAAGAAGCTGAACTATATTTAAGAATTTTAACGTAAGGCACCAAAATATGAAGGATGTACACCACCATTTTCAATAAAAATATATCTATTTTTACAAGACTGAAGGAATTTAAATTGAGCATGTTACTTAGTGTGGCTTGAAGATCAGTGCTATCTGCAAAGTTCTTGCTAACGATCCACAATAAGATAAAATATTTTTGATAAACAACTGATCATAAATCATTACCAATAAGCACAATGTTTAACTCAGCTGATTTTTATTACTTTTCTTTTGTTGTTGTTGTTGTTGTTGTTGTTGTTGTTGCAATATCTTCTCCCTGTAAGTTGTTACACCTCCAGATGCAAAGTCTTTATGCTAGTGTAAGCTAACACTGAGATAACGTAAGTCATTCTGGCCTTCAACATGGGACCTGTTTAATGGTTCCCCAGCCCATCTTACCGACTCCAACTGTGACAACCACATCTTTCTGATTCTAGAGCATGGAATTTCCAAAGGGACAACTTTAAAACCACAGCAAGGATGAGGAGGCTGTCTTTCTCCAGTTCATGTAAACTAGGGAAATGTGTCTCCAATCTGGCTCCACAATTATAAACATGTAATATATAAATGTAAGATAGAACCAGAGACTTCAACCTTGAAATTTAAAGCTATCACATTAGGAGAAGATGGTCCATTCCCTTACTCAAATGGACTATGCAGGTCATCTTCGCAGGATGGCATTCCCACTAATATGGAAGACACCAAACTAGAAATCTAGCCCATAGAAAGGTGCTGCATCCCTCCTCATCTGTTTTGCTTTTTCAGGCTGCTTGGGGTGGAGGGTTACTGATGTCCCGGAAACACAAGTGGAAGCTGAGCGGTGTGGAGAGGTAGGTGTAATTTCCTAGTCTGTAATATAGAGTGTTAAAAGCTACATAAAAGAAAATGACACTCAACTTCTAAGGAAGTCTAGGAATGCCAGCAAGCCCACTCTGCCTGTACTTATGAGCCTTGCCTCTTCCTAAGTGGGAAAAAAGTAACCTATGGAGAATGTCTTTCAAAATTAGGGTTTGCCTCTAGAGTTCATTCCTTACATCTTTGAATCAAACACCATGACTTTAAAACCTGCAGGATATCCACATTTTTCTAGAGAGAAGATCGATTGCTTTCATGTTACTGTAAGAATAGTATTCACAGCTTTAAAGAAAGCAATACATAGTTTTATCAAAGCAGGTAAACACCTTGTCATTTGTAATACTGGTAGTTACCTTTCAGATTAGATATAGCCAGCTGAGTCGAAGTAAGACGTGCCAGCGACTTCATTCTCCTGGCTTCATTCCACAGTGACCCTTTTCTGACATAGCTCAGATTGATACAGTAAGTAGCTTTTATTTGGGGCTGGTGCAGCAGACCAATGAGAAAGGCTGCAGAACACAAAGAAAATAATATTTGATTAGCATAAAACATATTGAGGTCCAAGGGGGAAACACAGACTACAAAATATGGCCTCAGGCTGTGCTTCTGCACCACATGCAAAGGGCGACCAGTTTTCCCATCACAGCCCAGCAAGTTAACCAGGGGAGCTACAGTCGTGAATTCTGACACTCTAGACAACAGAGAAAGCCTTAATTCATCAGAGGCTGCCAACTGCCTACTGCGCTCTGCCAAGCAGCCAGATACTGTTCAGGAAAAGATTCACCCTGGCTCTGCCCCTAGACATCTTGGCACAAGTTCCATTTCAGGACTGGAGAAGAGGCTTCGGGAGCTTGGGAGACATCTGCCAGCACACAGAGAGGCCAGACCAGAGGGGATCTGTGTGATACCCAGCCTGCTCACAGGCTCACAAAACCCATGTGTGTTGATGTGGAAGAGGAGGAGGTTGAGGATAGAGCGAAGAGATAGAGTTGAATTAGCAGAAATAAGCCTGGAAAAAGTAAAGACAAAGCAGCCAACCCCCATGTTGTGGAATGACTATTCCTGAGTCTGCTGCCAGGAGCCCTGGCTTTTGAAACCTAGCAGGGGTTAAGTCACTAGCACTATCCTTGTTCTGACTCCAAGGCTCATGGGTGAGGGGAGGTGAGGGCAGGTGAGCTTCTACCTAAGTTTGGCTAGAACCCTAGTACCATACATGCCTACCCAGAACTGAACTCGTGTGCTTTGAGAAGTGGCCAGTGCACAATACCTTCTATTCTCTGACTGTTTCTGACTGACAGAAAGTGTAAGCATCTTTTATACTACCTTTAATGCCTCCTCACGCTGCAAGTGCAGAGAACCATGGAGCACCCCACCACCTCCATCACTTGAAAGCTCACTAAATTACCTACCTGAAGCCTCAGAAAAGCAAACACCCACACGCTTTTGTACTAAAGACTATTATTTGAGAGAAAAGCTCAGAGTATTCATCTTGGAACATGGAGTCCTTTGTGTTCTTGTTGCCACAATTCTCGAAACCAGGTTGTAACTAAATTTACCAAATGTAATAGCCAAGGGTGGAATACTCAGAAATAAGGACACTACCATGCCGTCCTCTGAGCACATGAGGCAGATGGTAACCACCTTAGAGTTTCTTAGCACGATGTGCACTCTCTTTGGTGAATAAGATCACAGAACTGTTGGACATGGCTAGAGCACAATTGTATGTGGGCTTAATTTTAGGAAAGAAGTGTGTCTAAGTTGGAGAAATAAATTTTCTCTAAGTATCCCAAGCTAAAGCTTATGACTCAGTCTAGAGGAAAAGGAAATCCACGATCCATTGCTTCTCTGTGGCTTCAGGGCATTCCTGAGTGACATTCACAGAGGAATGGCAAAGCACTATCCACTCCCCAAATCCTTCAGATGACTCTCTTTCTTGCTAGCACTGCCTTTCCTAGATCCAGTGTAGCCAAGAAGGCATGCTAGGAGCCTAAATACTCCAGAGTATGTCTGACATTGTAAGCCAACTCTTCAGTCCCTTCTTCCAGCGGATTTAAAGGCTCTCTGAGGGTTGCAGTAAAACAGAAGCAGCAGCAGCATCAGTTGCCTTTGATTCTACTTGAGAGCCAAGGCAAGTATTCTGATAAGGAAGATGGAGGAAGAAATGGTCCTTCCTAGATCTCATCATTCCAGGACAACATGGCCCAGGCATCAGCTCTGGAGCTTAGCATCATCCAGTGAGGGGCAGAAATGAAGGAAGGGTATTCCCTCTGGAGAGCAGAGATATTTGGTAAACGTCCTTGAAAAAAGTTAAGTTCAGTCTGATTGGAAGGTAGTGTGTTTGTGGCCTTCCATGTAGAGGTAGGGCAGAAAAGTGGTAGAAATACAGAAATCCTGTCCATGGAGTTGGCAGAGTATCTTCCACAAACATAAGTCACCAGGGGTGCTGTCTGGATGCCATAGGACCCTGAGCTGGATTGTTCATTAGCTTAAATAAGATCATGGGTACACTAAGTACATCATTTATCATTTCGTCCCAAGGTTCACACACCCTGATTAGAGAGTTAAGGGAGCAGCAAGCTAGGGCACTGTGGACACAGCTGATATGGGCTGTTCCGCTGCCTTCCTTCCTCGTGTAGGTTCTTTATACAAAGCATCATGGCAAGCATTGAGCTTGCTTGATGAGTATGGAACTCTTAGGGAAGCAGTTGCTTTCTCTGGGCACTGAAGGGAGAGGTTGGAGTAGTGGGGAGACACTAACGAAACGTGAAAAAGGTCGCAGAGACACTATAAGAATCAGGATCTAGGGACAAATAAAATTAAATCAAGTGAAGCCAAGAAGAGGAGGTAGCAGGGCAGGCCCAAGAGCAGAGTAGACCATTCAGAGACCAAGAAGCAATCTGTATAATGGAGACGGTAAAGGAAGGGAAGGGCACACAGTGCATGGACACAGTGCATGGACACAGGCATGGACACAGGCCTCCCTGCGGCATCGATAGTCACGTGCTGCGGTTTGGAATTTGAGCTTTAGGGAAAGGGGATGCTGACAATTTAGGAACAAGAGAGACTGAGACTATAAACAAACTGTAAAATAATCTCAATGCCAAATATGGTGTGTGGGGGTCAGTTAAGACTATCCAGATTAAGCTAATTGTAATTCTTATTAAAGAAATATGAACCATGGTCATAATGTAGTGTAAGTCCCTGAGCTGTGCCTCTTAGAGTCCACAGTTACTGAAGGAACGTAGGCTGATAGGAATGAAGACAAATTTTATTGGAAATTCTGCTGTAAAGTAGGTATGGGCAACCATACCCACAACCCCAGGTACTCAGGAGGCTAAGACATGAGGGCAACAGCTTTGAAACCATCGTAGGCTTTGAAGTGAGATCCTATTTCAAGGAGAAAAAAGAAGAGAGGCGAGAAGGGAAGGTCAGGGAGGAGAAGATAGCAAAACCTCTCCTGTATGAGCCACACTGTTCAGCACACACAGCATCAGTAGAGAGAATGGTGAGGAACAGACCTATTCCTCGGGAGGGACACATGAGAAGGACAAATGCCATCAAAGAAAGAGACAATCAATGCAGTAACATTTCCTCACAAAAGCCACTGTGACAAAGTAAGAAGCAGGGACAATAGAAGTTCAAGGGTAACTCTTTCAGTGCTCTGGCCAACAGTGGCTAAAGACAGGACCCTGAATTGTGACTCGGTCACCCTAAAGGCCCTGAGACCGCCATACAGGCAGATGTCTGCTTTCATTGGAGGTGCTGAGAAGGGAAAGAGTGAAGCATTGTTGATCATCCCTCTATGTGAAAAATGGAAGGCTATCATTCTGGAGATAGGGTGTCACCTGGGGCGTGGGAAAAGGACAGCAAACTGGAAGCTCTGAGGGGCAGAACCTCAATAGTCTGAGCCTGATGTGGGATGCTACCCTCTCATGTGATTGTCTTTTAGGGCCAACTCTGTGACATGGAATCCCCACAAGATGATGGGTGTCCCATTGCAATGTTCAGCTCTCCTGGTTAGAGAGGAGGTAAGCGTTCCCTGACTCTGGGGCCAGTCCAGTGGCGGATCTAACTTCTCATGCAGTTGGTGTTCTCTGCTGAGGTCCAGGTGCTCACACTTCCCACAGGGAGCCCTGCTGACCTCTCTTTGGAGGGAAAGGATCAGATGCCTAGAGGGGAAAGGAGGACTGAACTCTCAGCCTTCAGAACTGAGACCTTGACTCCATCTTGTGTTTTCTTCAAACTCCTTTCCTTGGCTCAGACCCACAATGACAGAGTCTTCTATGTTCCCCTCTCCAAAAATTAAATCTACAATTTGTTTATGACAATATGAGTAGTTTTTACTGTAGGAAATATATGCATAGACAAAGAATTGAAGTTAGTGTTAGTATTTACATACGTATGTGTATATATATATATATATGCATGTGTATATTATATAATCTCATATTTAAATTTGAATGTCACATTCAGAATGTAAATTTAATCCATCTGCATATGTATTTACCACAATGAGAATAAGTGATGGCCACTTTTATTCAAGGTACTTAGATATTCACAAAGTCTGAGATATATTCTCACTGTTGGCCAACACCTCCACCTCTCCTTCATGGATCCGGGATGCAGTCATGGTCCTCATCTTACATTCATTGTTATATTGTTAACAAAAGCAAAGAGGCAAGTGTGGGGTTCACCCTTTGCATCCTAGCACTAAGGAGACTGAAATAGCATAGCTATGGTTCAAGTCAGCCTGGACTACAGAGCCAGACCTGCTTAGAAACAAACAACAAACCCAAGCAAATGAAAGAAAAGACTAAACCAAGGAGCTTCAGCTCACCCTAATTAAATTTTACCATGTTAATCAGATACTAGGTTTTAGTATCATGACTTTTAAATATTTAACTTTACTTGCTTTAATAATATTTCACTTCTTTTAGAATATATAGATAAATTCAGACTCATGCAAAATCCTGTTATTTACAGGTAAATATCATTACTGTCTTTAAATATACTCTCCACAATTTTATGGGAATGTGCATGTTATATATACATTCATTCTATACATCAAAATAAAATTGTTACTATGTATAGTATATACATGTATAGTATAGTATAACATTCTATATTTAACATTCTACGATGAACATGATTATTTCAAAACTTTATTTACTGTCTTTTACTATCCTATCACATAACACTTAGTTGCTTGATAAAGTCCTTAAGCATGTGTCTTTATCACTTTTCTAATCTGGGACAAAGGCATGGTTATTTCTTTCACCTTTCATTCTTCTTCACAGCTACTAATTTAAGCAGTATGCCTTCATCAAATAAATTAAAATCTGGACACAGATTGAAAACAAAATCCCCTACAAAATTTGAGGAACACATTGTAAAATATCCCTTGGGACTGATTTTCAAAGAGACACTCAGTTACTTTGTCATCATCTACCCAGCCCGTGAACACTTCAGCAGCACTACTTGGAAGGAAAGAGTAAATCTTTGTTACTTATGTCTCAGCCAGATGTTCAGTAGTGGTTTGCATTCTGTCACAGCAAGCCAAAAAGAGAACTGCAAGTTAGATGAAAACAGGTCAATTTGGATATGATTAGATACCTGCACTGGAAAGAAAGACCTGACAACTTGATGCTACCTAGGATAGAGCCTTGTGTCTTGACACCTAACCCATTCCCTTCCAAGATACACGTTGACAATTTGAGACATAGAAGCGTCTCTCTGCTTCAGACAAGAGAAGGGAGAAAACAGACTGAACCAGATATAGGCTGTGTTTTAAAGACTAGACAGCTAGTCTTCATCTGAAAGAGGTTTGCTATTAATTGCTTTCCTCATTGCTGTGACCTAATACTTAATAGAGAGCATTTCAGGGAAGGAGGGTTTACTTTGGCTCACACCGTGAGGTGACAGTCCATCCTGATGAGGAAGGCACATCAGCAGGTAGAAGTACGGCATGTGGCTGGGATATCTCACTGCCTCCAGTCTCTGCAGAACACCAATGCACAGACAGAAGTGGAGCTAGGCTATATAACCCTCCAGACCCCCTCAAGTGAGCCATTTCTTCCTACTGTTTGCAGTCTCTGAAAACAGCACTATCATCCAGAGAACCGAGGTTTCAGTCATGTGTCTATGGAAGGACATTTCACATCAAGTCATAGCGTTCTTTCCCCGGCCTCCAAACACTCGTGGCTGTCTTTTAACACAAAGTGCAGACAGTTCAAAACTCACTGTAACCCAACAGTTTCAGCATTGTCCCAAAGTCTCTTCAGTGACTCAAAGCCGTCTTTCCACTGTGAGCCTCTGAAAACCAAAAGACCTACAATGGCACAGAGTAAATATTCCTACTGCAAAGGGGAAGAATGTGGGTATAGCAAGGAAAGGCTACATCAAAGGAAGGCTAAAGCTTGAGCTTGAGGAGAAAGGCTAAGGCTTGTGAAAAGGACACAGATCTTCAATAGGTTCAATTTAGGGTCGATAAAAGCAAACCAAAATGCCATTCACAAAACCACCAGTGAGATCAAAGAAGTATAAATTCAGCACAAGACAGTTGGTCTCCTCAGTTGCCACATGTTGAACTCCCCAACCCCCGCCAGTGTCTGCTCATTTCTTGATGCCAAATCATATGTGAGACCCCACAAGTGAAACTTGTCGCACAGTAAGGAACACTCCATAAACATCTACAATTGATGATTGACATGGAAGGGCCCAGCCCACTGTGTGAGGTGCTCTCCATGGCTCTGTTTACGTTTTTACACCTAGGACCACTGCCCAGGATGGCACCTCCCTCATTGACGTGGGCCCTCCTATATGGATCATTAAAATGCCCCAAAGACTTTTCCACAGTCCAATCTGAGGCAAGCATGTTTCTTAATTGAGGTTTCTTCCTCTCAGACAAATGATTCTAGCATGTGTCAAGTAGATAAAAAAAAAAAAAAAAACTAACCAGATCACACACTGATAAATACAATTAAAAATAAAAGTAAAGGCAAGAAAGAAACAGGTTAGCTCTAAGCTGTCTCTAAAATCCAAGAGCATATGATATTCTGACCACACACACACCCCACCCTTGGATACAATGAACAATGGCATCACACAAAATTGCAGTAAATACCTGTGGTGAGGGAAAAAAACTTCAGTTTTAAAACAGTTAAGATCTATTGATGAGAGTTTAAAACAAATCCTGGCATTCCACGGGATTGTTGAACCCTTTAATATTCTGTTATACATTATAATATATAAATGATATTTAAATATATGGGTTCCTAATGTCTATTTGAACCTGAGACTTCTGTTTTGAGCAGCATCCATGTATTTAGCCTCAGTTGGAAAACAGTGGTCTTTGACTGTTTCCTTGCTCAGAACCAGGACATTATCTCATGAAGACCTTGTGTATACAAACCTAGATCAGCATTGCTTCTATGGACATGTGCTTCTGGTGAGCCTGGTCTTTCCAGTGTCAGCCATGAACACTAGAAGCCGCAAGCTAATCTTTCTATTCAGTTGAAGCTGACCTGACCCACCCACCATCCCATGAATTTCCTCCATTGTTTTTTTTTGTGGCCATGAAACAAAATAGAAGCACCTGCTATAAAGCTACATCTTATCGGTCTGTAAGGGGATTTTCTTTTTCAAATTCAACGCCTTCTTCTTGCTCTAATACAAACACATCACATTTGTCTTATTTTCAAAGATAACTACAGAGTCCATGTAATGTGAAGCCCAAGCTGAAAGTAGAGTCAATTCTGTTGTCTACCAAGTGCTCTGTCTGTATTGCTCTCCGTTTTAGTTTGGGTAACTTTTTAAAAGGTTCTTTCTTCTTCTCCAATTCAGTGATCACATTTTGGTCTTTTCTTCTCTTGTCATGAGTCACAAGAGAAAGAAAGCCAAATGCCAAAGCTTTTATGAAATCACATTACACAGTAGCTGACAGAAGAATCAGAAGCTTCCAGCAGATGTGATAAATTGAATCGTGGTGGGGTTTCCAGTAAGAGACCGGCGATGCTATTGTACTCAGAAGCATGAGTCATTTGGCGTTTTTTGGAACAATCATTTCACTGCCTATTTCTAGAATAGGGTTATGGTGCTTGGGCAAATTCATGGTCACTGACAGGAACCTCTCCTTTGCAACTCCTATAAGCAACTAAATGTGAAAATGTAATCTCTAAGCCTGACCCTTGGAAAAGAACAGGAGATGGGAAAGGTTGCTCATTTAGGCTCTAACTCGGGATTGCAGCAGCTTTGGATATTTTTACATTATAATATATAAAAATAAGAGCAATGAGCTATTGAATAGCTCAATGTCTGGTAATTACGGAAGAGTGAAGGTGCCAGAAGAATCACAGTAATTGTATTTGAAGACCCAATTGGGTAGAGAACCAATGGCAGAGAGATGATCAAGGGTTAGGCATACTGGCTAATCTTTCAGAGGAGTCAGGTTTGATTCACAGCACCCACATGACAGCTGACAATCATTTGTATATCCAGTTCCCAGGAATCTAATATCATTTTCTGCCTCTTTAGCACTAATCCACATGGTGGACAGACATACATGCAAGTAGACAGACATACATGCAGGTGGACAGACATACATGCAGGCAGCCTGCCCACATAAATCTTAAAAATCAAAGAACCTACAAATTTCTGAAGCCTCTTCCTCCCCTTCTTTTCCTCTTTCTCGTTCACCTTCCTCTTTAAAAGGGTGATCTTGCTATATAACTTGATGGCAGATTCACTGTATAGACCAAGGTGACCTCAAACTTGCAGCAATCCTCCTACCTCTACCTCCCAAGTATTAGGTTTCTGAAATAGTTTTAACTGCAACAAATGATACTTGCCTGGACAGTCTTTTCCAGTAGTTTTTCTATTTAATTCTTGCTGTGTTCTTCTTCCAAAAGATACAAGAACATTTGGCTGTCTGATTTTTCTTTCTTAACAATTACCCACAATGCAATGCTAAAGGGAGTGTCCTGAATTTTCTTTTTGCTCCTGTAGGGACTGATGCAGAGCTGCAACCAGATGCATGCTTCCTACCTCTTTCAGCAAGATAAGCACTATGACCTGTCCTATGACACGGGAGACAAGGCCTTGCAGTGTGGACGCCACGTTGATGTCTTTAAATTATGGCTCATGTGGAGAGCAAAGGTGAGCCCAGGCCAGCTGAAAAGCAGCTAAAGAAAAGAAAACTGGTCTGACAACGTTTTTAAAACATGATTGCTAAATGAAAAGTTACTCAGGGAATTCTTTTTAACCCTGTGTCTGCATGGCTGCATTCTCCATGGGCAAGAGCATAATTACACCCACTGTTTGTGTCCTGTCACATCCTAGGGTCTCTAAAGTTTCCTCAGCTCTTAGACCCATTTTGATGCATCTAGCAGAACACCCTGATTTTTTTAAAGAAGTATCTCTTACTGTTGTCCTCCTCATTATTGTTTGGTTTATTTTATGCACCCCCTCTCCGTCTTGGTTGATAATCACTCTTCATACTAATTGCCTGAGTAGATTAGTATGTTTTAGAAGGAACCCAGAATGAAAATGCCTACCATGACCACTTGGTTCCATGACCACTCCAGTGGATGACTTCTAATGAGAAAATAATTTTCAAAACTCCAGAAGTCCCCAGTCCTTTGTATGGGGTCCTGTGTATTTCAAATTTTACCTGGATGATGGATGATCCTTCCTCTACCAGCAAGGTCACTTCTGTAGCTGTTGGTGTATAGTACAGGCAAGGTCTCTTTGCAGTCTTCTGGAGGCTGCAGTTATGTTAAATGTAAGGAGGCTGCACAGGTCAGAGGTTATATTTTACTAGTTTATTCTTTGACTATTTTATGCATGTATATAATCCATTCTAGTCACGCTTGCCCTCAAGTTCTTTTATCCTTCCTACCCCAAAATCTCAGTCCCAAATTCCACTTTCATATCTTTTGTTTGTTTGTGAAGTACATGGTTTAATTTTGACTAGACTCTCAGTTTACAAATCACAAAATCAGACAATGGCCAGAGCTACCTATATACACTACAGACCTAACTAAAAAAATACTATACCAGGGAAAGTGAAGGAAAAAAACAAGGGGGTAACTGAAGGGGAAGCAGAAATGCCCTTCCTGGTGTTTAGTCAAGAGGCCACTATACATCTGACTCTGTGTTTTCACTGCCTATACAATGGACAACAGGCTCAGATCCATAGGGTGAAGTAAGCAACTTAGCAGACATGTTCCCTTCCAGGAAGAAGGCAGGCAAGGGCCTTTGTAAAGAGTACAAATTGTGTCCTCAGTAACAAACTCCACAACTGTTCTTAAAGGTTTTCCAAGTAGAGGGAGTGGCCTTACACAGCTCAGAGGCATGTGAGATGGTCAAGAAGGAACGAGGAAAATTTTCACTGATAGAGAAACAGTGTACTCCACAAGTGTCTTATAAGTCCTTCTTTAAGTCTATTCTAGACAGAAAGACAAGCTTAAGTGGAAAGAACTCTGATGGTTCCCAGGAGTAGCATGTCCTCAGGCAGTCTCCTTTATAATATTTACCCCACTGAGTTTTCTCAAACTGTTTGGAAGTGTCACCATGCTTCTGGGAAGCCTAGTAAGGGTGATGTGGACACTGGACCCTTATACTTTTGACATTGATACCATCTCCCCCACCCTTTAAAGCACATGTTTGTAAATCCAGCATGTGGGAGCAGAAGGGTCATTGTAAGTTTGTGACCAGACTGGTCTGTATATAGCAAGTCAGAAGCCAGACAAAGGTATACAGAAGAAGACCCTACCTCACAAAGCCAAAAACAAAACAAAGCAAAAGTTATGAGTCTGCTGAAGACACATAAGCAGCCCCCACTCCTCAGCATAAGACTTGGTCATTTGGTCACAACACTTTAATTGAGAGGAGGAAACATCAAGGTCACATATTGTGGTGGGTTCCCAATCAGCCTTTACAATTAATTAGTGGGTTTATTTCACTGATGAGTGGGAATTTCAAAATAATAGTTGGCAATGTCAAATAGTAAGAAAGACTTATCTCTACATAGAATGGAAGCTCTCTCTTCTCTCAGACACCATTCTTTTTGTTTCTTTCTCCTTCAGAGTTTGCATTAAGTGGTGATCATTAGCTGTAGTTACTAAGCTCATGCTGCACCAGTTCCTGAAGCCTCTGCTCCCAAGTAGGGCGACCCTTAGTTCTTAGAAAAGTAACTTAAAGAATACCAGGAGTGAACCAAACAGCAGGAGCAGATCAGCCCCTGAGATGAAGGTTAGGGAGCCAACTTTTCCTGTCCTGAAATAAAAGACTTCAGAGAGGTGAAAAGGGCAAGGCCAAGCTCAGTACTTAAGAGCATCTTTCAACTTGTTACACAAAGCTTCAAATGTCTGGACATCCAAATGGAACTATTGTCCATTTGGCTTCCAACTTAAAGCTCCATTTTTTGTTTCAAGATGAAATGATAATAGTTCTCAAAATATTAAGCACAATCTCTCAACATAGACCAGAAGGGAGGATAATTATCCCATCAAAAGTTCTCTTGTCATGCTTGTCACAGGAGTGAAACTTTTCCTGCAGGAACAACCCTAGAAAATTTGGCTACAATGGTTACATGGCTTTGAGACAAGATCCTATTCTAAAGGCAGGCTGATCTGAAATCCCAGCATTCCTCTTGCCTTAGCTTACTGGGTGTGTGATGATCTTTCTTTCATCCCTACGAGAATTAGAACTTCATCTAAAAAAAAGAATAATGAGGAAGAGTAAACAGAGGAAAACACCACTTCAGTAATGACATCTTCTGAACCTATCTCATTTCTTCAATACAGCTCATTCTGAAGCATGCTTTACATGGGCTGGCTTGGGTCTTCCTGTTGGGCGATGATAAACAACCCCATCTTAAGTCTGTTACACTTACAGTTGCTTCCTCTGAGTTCCGTGCTGGATTAGGTTATATGCCAGTCCCACGTGTTAATTGCTTTCCATTTGCACTTAGCAAATATAGGAACTAGCAGAAGAAAGACATTTTGTAAATCAGTTCCCTAGTGTGCCCAGACATTGGTTAGATAGCTCCGGTTCAAGGCAGTTGTACTGTTTTTTGTAAGTCCAGATGCAAGGTTTTCAGAACTGAGAAATAAAAGCTGCCAGTAGCTTATGTGCCCAGCTGCTGTGAGGCATGCCTCACTACCAAGAAGGACACCAAAAGGCTCTGCAGAATGACAGCCTTCCTAAGACTCATTTGTCTGATCAACTGCCACTCAGCAAGTGACTGTTTGTTCTTGCTAGACATAGAGGGATGTTGGGGATGGATAATTTACATCATGAGTAAGAGCCAAGCAGGCGTGGGGGGAGCACAGAATGGGGGGAGGGAAATCCCTGACAAGGCTTCTTATATGCAGGAAAAGACTAGCCCAGCCTTTCTGTTATTAATGACTTCCATGATTGCATCTATGAGCTGCAGAGGCAAATTTTCCCCTTGAGTAATCAAAATAATTGCCTGGGGAATTAAGCCCCGGGAACAAAAGGAGTCAACTGTGGAGCCTCTTAATGAAAAGGAACAAACACACCTTGGGGGGAGAATTAAAGGGAGGGGGGTAATCGCCAGAAAAGCCTCTAGGAGCAGTCTTGTCTAAAGTGTCCAAGTGGCAGGGCTGGAAATGGCAGAATGACTGCCAGTCTCCAGGGGACTCTGTTGTTCCCTCATTTCTGTCTGAGAGCTACCCACATGCTTGGTCTGCCTAATGCTTTTTCTTTCTTCTCTTTCACAGGGGACTACTGGATTTGAAGCACATATTGATAAGTGTTTGGAGCTGGCAGAATATTTGTACAACATCATAAAAAACCGAGAAGGATATGAAATGGTGTTCGACGGGAAGGTATGTGCTCACATTGCAACAATCACCACGAGCGTCCTCAATCCCAGTCCTTACCCCTGGCATTTTCTGATGTCAGTAATGTGCTTTCTGGCTAAGTGGGACCATTACAAGGAGAAGCAATAGGTGGTGGGATGGCTCCTTCAAGTTGGAATAAAGATTGCACTCACAACTTGGAAAGGGGGATGCTCCAAAGGCAATTACTCATTTAAATACAGGAATTATCTTCTAAACCTGAACAATCACTACATTTGAACCATCCTTGGAATTTTAGACCAGGCCTCAATCCTATTTTCTTCTTTTTCAGCCTCAGCACACAAATGTCTGCTTCTGGTTTGTACCTCCTAGTTTGCGAGTTCTGGAAGACAATGAAGAGAGAATGAGCCGCCTCTCAAAGGTAAGCGCTGAGAGATCGTTTGCTTTCATGTGTCTTCTTTGTAACATGCAATGTCTTTGTGGGAATAGCAGCTGGAGCCTGGACCATCTCCTCTATGAGCTCTCACAGAGCCCAGATGTACAAAGTCATTGTTCCCTGACTTCACAATTACGTTTGCTTGTTTCTAGAGAGAGAGTTTATGATGTCTTAAAATAATTGATTGGGTGACAATCTTTACTGACATTCAGAAAGAACCAAAACCATCCTTGAAGGTCACTGGTTTTTGAAGGGAAATGAATACTGAGTTATAAGTGCAAAAGAAACTTCAAATATGAGAAAGAGCCAGCCAAAAGAAAAAGAGAAAAAGAAAGAGAGAGAGAGGGAAAGAAGGAAAGAAAAGACAAGACAAGACCCTTTTGAATACTAAGATCCAGGCTACCCAGTAGAAGGAGCAAGAATATTAACAGCTACCATTTACAGTGTGTATGTACCTCAGGCTTTACATTTATCAGATTTTAGGTCATTTAAAGTCTCATAGTAGCTCCTGTGAGTTGATACGGCCAAGCACTGTTGCTGTCCCATTTTATTGAATGACCATGAGAAAATGTGATGTTCCCAAATTGTCCAGTAAGGTTGACTCCAGAGCCTACACTTGATCTTGGCCAAAAGGCCGAGAAGCAATGTCTCCAGAGCCTAAAGAGTGCTAAAGTCTCCTCTGGTTAGATAGGTATGGTTTTTTTAGATCTTTAATCTCTGCCTGCCCCCAACATTTACACATGGATGAAGTTTGCTTTATGGTGCACACCACAGGGAGAGAACTCCAGAGCCTATTTCTCACAGTGCTGTAAGAATGGGAAGCCAGGGCCATCCATCATTTATACATGAACCTCAGAAGGTTAGTTGTTCTATCCATTGTTTCAGTGACTCAAAGAGGCTGTAGGCACAGCCAGGTTAGTCAGGCATGTATTCCCTACTGCTAAGAGTCTCGCCTTAGCTTACTGACCTTCTGGAATAACTTATTCCCTTCTATGTAAAGGGAAGTATAGGATTTCTGTAGATCAGCAGTTCCCACCCTTTAATACAGTTCCTCATGTTGTGGTGACTCCCAACCATAAAATTATCTCATTGCTACTTCATTACTATAGTTTTGCTACTGATAAATCTCAATGTAAATATGTGATATGCAGGGTATCTAATATCTGACTCCAAAGGAGTCACAACCCACAGGTTGAGAATCACTGCTGTAGATGTAAACCCCTCAGGAGATATTTTAAAAATATTAATATCTGCCCTTTAGCAATCTGGGACCACATTCTTCAGCAGGATGAAACTCACATGTGATAGTCTTTTTATTTAATGTATCAGTGTATGTTGTATATGAAGGTATATGTTCAGATATATATGCAAATTTACATGTGTGTACATATATACATGTGTGCACCTGCATGTTGGAAAGAGAACAAAGTTAAATTTTGAAAAGGACAAGGACAAGAACTTACCTAGTTCAGAGCTGTAGAATTCAAAAGCCACCAAAAGTCATTGCTGAGCTAAAATACTGAGACTTTGGAGCTTGCAATATAATGAATTACTCCAGTTAGACGCTTATGAACAACAGAATTTGATTTTTCAGTTGTGGGGCTGGGAAATCTGAGATCAATAAGTCAGCAGATTCCATATCTACTGAGGACCCACTTCCTGGCCCATCCGCAGCCCTTTTCCCTGTACCCTCTCTGAGGTGTTAATTAATAAGGCAGAGCCAAGGACCCCCACCTCCTGGAGGGTTATGATGGCAAGAGAGAAATTTGACAGGACACAATGTTCAGATGTAGAAAGTATTTCTCACGTACTTCCTTGCATAAGGGAAAAGAACTTTTACTAAATTGAATGAGCTTTTTTCAAGAGGTCACTGGTAGGGAACAAATATCTAGATAACAGAAGCAGTTATGACTAATCAAGCGTTCACTCCTTCATGAGGATATAAAGATGAGGATCTGGTAGGTGCATTTCTGGTTGCTTAAGAGGCTGGCCTGGAACTCATAAGAGATCCACCTGACTGTGCCTCCTAAATGCTGGGATTAAAGGTGGGTGCTCCACCACACCCAGCAATTCACTGACCATGACGTGCACCTCTTTTAACAGCTTTTATAGTCCTCCACTAATTGATGATTTTTAAAAGGCCAACAGATGGGTGTAATAGCAAATTGGTAAAGAAGCAATTTGTACTCATACATGAGGTGACTTTGAAAAGTCTGCTATGGAGTAATGAAGAACTCACTTGGCAAGATTTTGACATTCCAGAATGTCTCCTTGATGGCATTCGTACATATTTCTAGGATTTAAACACAAAAAGCTTTTTAACATATAGTGAAGATACATCTTCAAGATAACTGTATGTTATTTCATGAGCAGCAGCCCTCTTGGAGGAAAAAATGCACAGTTTAATTATGAAGGGGTCTGCTGGTGATGTAAGTGATGGTCCCATTTTCAACTGAGTCTATGACCATGTACATCTCACATAAATGGAAAGCATCTCTGGCTTTCTCATTTCCTGCTGTGTCTTTGTAATGAACATCAAAGATCAGATGCTGCATTCACAAACTCCAGTGGCAGATTCATGTGGACAGATCACGCATCTGAGTAGATGCAACTGAAGTGTACGTCTCATCTTAGCGAAACTGCTCCTCTCGTCTACTGCCATGTCTGTTAGAATTCAGAAAGCCCTCCACAGCTTCCTGCACCATGTTAGGAAACAAAGGAATGAAAAGGTAGCATGTCTACCCTCCATCAGCTTACAGACGGGGTAGAAAGAGGAGATGAAGCTGCTCATCAGTGAAAGGCCAGTTAAGAAACTAGGATGTTGGGCTGGAGAGATATAGCTCAGTGGTTAAGAGCATAAGAGCACTGACTGCTCTTCTGGAGGTCCAGAGTTCAAATCCCAGCAACCACATGGAGGCTCACAACCATCTGTAATGAGATCTGATGCCTCTTATGGGGTGTCTGAAGACAGCTACAGTGTACTTACATATAATAAATAAATAAAACCTTTGGGCAGAGTGAACGAGGTCAGGGCGAGAGGGAGAAGGGGGGCACTAGGATATTGTTAGACTCAACGTGTAAGGTCCTGTAGTTATAACTCAAAAGAAGACAGTTGGTGGTGGGCAGGAATGGTCTCACCGTGGATGTGGCACTGTGGGGGAAAGCTGCAGAGTACAGGGGACTGAGGACGTAGACTGGGAGAACGTGCCACAGGATGACTGATGATAGGCATGAAATGATGAAAATATAGATGCTTCAAAGGATATTTATAAATGATCCTTGTCAAAGTTGAAGACTAGCTTTGGTGAGCAGTTGAAGATGAATTCTTGGAGCTGATGACAAAAGGCCAATTTGCAGAGCTGGAGAGCACGGGCTTAATTCAAAACAGCGAAGAGAACCCAGGAAGTTGCAATGAACAATGTAACAAAAGCACTGTGATCTTGTCTGAGATGTCCCTCTGTGTATGAAGTCTGTGGGGTCAGCTATTTACTCCTAGATCAGTCTTCAGATCATTTAGACCTCCTTGTTTTGTTTTGTTTTGTTTTGTTTTGTTTTATTTTGTTTTTTTTTTCAAAATACTTATAAGAGAAAACAATTCAAAAAGAGAATGAAAAGAAATGGCGTGGCAGTTGGGGGTAAGCCATTTTTGGCGGGGCTAAACGAAGGCACTGGGTATTCCTCCATTGCTCTCTTACTTATTCTTTTTTTCTTTTTAAATTTTTTATGATTCCTTTTTTAGAAAGTTATTTTTATGTAGGGCTGGAGAGATAGCTCAGTGGTTAAGAGCACTGGCTACTCTTCTAGAGGTCATAGGTTCAATTCTCAGCAACCACAAGGTGGCTCCATCTGTAATTGGATCTGATGCCCTCTTCTGAGTGTCGGTGACAACATGCTCATATACATAAAATAAATAAATAAAATTTTTAAAAATTTCATGTGCATTGGTGCTTTGCCCACATGTATGTCTGTGCAAGGGTATTGGATCCTCTGGACCTGCAGACAGGTATGAGCTGCATGTAGGTGCCGGGAATTGAACCTGGGTCCTCTGGAGGAACAGCCAGTGTTCTTAACTGCCTTTTCATTTCACTCACACTGGTGTTTTGCCTGCATGTATGTCTGAATGAGGGTGTTGGATCACCCAGACCTGGGGTTATAGGCACCCACGATCTGCCATATGGGTGTTGGGAATTGAACCCAGGTCATCTGGAAGAACAGCCAGTGCTCTTAATTGCTGAGCCATCTCTCCAGTGCTTACTTAATCTCTTGATACAGGGTCTCTTAGGTGAACCTGAAGCTTACCATTTCAGCTAGGCTGGCTGTCCAGTCAACTCCAGGACCAGCCTGTCTCCTCCCACAGCATTGGTGTTACAGGCATGTACCCTGTTTTTTAGAGGCATGTACCATGTACTCCTGGCTTTGTTACATGATACTAGGGGAGTACAGGTTCTCACGTTTTCAAGCAAGTGTGCTCACCCACTAAACCATCTCTCCAGCCCTCTATTACTTTTATCCATCACTTGATACTAAGGCTTGCCCCTCACAATAATGTTTATTAACAATGCTTTCTTTCAATGACTTTGCATTTTCTGGGGTGAAACACTCTTCAGTGTAGTACTGCTCTACCATTTAACCCCATGACAAGATTCTTCCCATTCCCTCCAAACACTAACAAACCATCAAGGTGACGAGTCTCTTATTATATTTAGTTTTTAATATTTTTGAGCTGTTTTTATTCTCTGATCTCATGAACACTTGAAGCAGTTCCTTCAAGAGGAAACTGGGGCCCCGTTTGGTTAAAAACTAAGAACATCACTTGCTGTGGGATGCGTTGCATGACATACTAACATTGATTGAGTAACTCACATAAAGGAGGTACCGAGAGACAGTCATTGCACTGATGTGCTCTCTCCCACAGGTGGCGCCAGTGATTAAAGCCAGAATGATGGAGTCTGGGACCACAATGGTCAGCTACCACCCTTAGGAGACAAGGTCAACTTCTTCCGCATGGTCATATCAAACCCTGCAGCAACTCACCAAGACATTGACTTCCTCATTGAAGAAATCGAGCGCCTGGGCCAAGATTTGTAATCACCTCGCTCATCAAACAGTTTCAGTTCTCTAGGTAGACAGCTAAGTTGTCACAAACTGTGTAAATGTATTTGTAGTTTGTTCCAGAGTAATTCTATTTCTATATCGTGGTGTCACAGTAGAGTACAGTTTAAAAAAAAAAATCAAAACCAACAGGAAACATCGCTCCTTTTAAAAATCCTTTCTTAAGTTTAGAATACCTCTCTAATAATTAGTGACAAAAGGCTATGTTCTAACCAGTAAGAGAAAGTATAAAGTTGTTATAAATACTTCCCTTTTAATATAGTATGCTAACCCAACCTTATTTTCACTTCAGAGCAGTAGTACTGAATAGTGCCAAATCACCCTTGAATCATAAAGGTTCTCTGGGGTGCAGTGAAAAGGTCAAAGTAAATATAAAATGTATGCGGACAAGAAAAGCTCTTGCCTTTTTCATAGTATTAGGAAAAGAATTTATAATTTACCTACAGCAACATTTCAAATGTATTTAAATACATATAATTTTACAAAAAGAAAAATATATATTAAAAGAAATCCTATTTTGTAACATATAGATTTTATTTTATATGGGTTATACAAACTGCAGGGGCAGATACGAAACCTAAGCCAGATTTATTTCTTTATTTTTTTCTCTCTATCTTTCTTTTCATGGAGGCACAATAAAACACTTTAGCAAGGTAATTTTAACATAGAACCCACAAAATTCTTTTAAGATGTAGTAACTTACTTTAGTATATATTGTGGCTTACCATATCCCTAAAGGTAATATTTCAAAACAAACACACACAAAAATGAAACTTCTAAAAACAATTGATCAGATTAACAATTAAGATTTCTCTCCCTGTTTAGGCGTTGCACTAGTTGGCCCTAGCAGACCCAGTCTATAAGCCTGGCAAGCCCAGCTTGGACCCAGATCCTGGCAAGCATGTCCACTTGCTTCCAGTGTAGCCTGCTTTCAACAAAGGTTGATATTAGTTCTTGAAGTGTCTTTTCAAACCATATTCTTTTATTAGATCATTTGGATTAATTGGGGGGGAAAGCTAAAAATAAAACCTAATCAGCCCTAGCAAAGAGGAGTGCAGCACACTCCTTAAGTGTGACGAGCTCAGAATATTAAACCCAGCTATGGGAGATGTGACCTCTATGTGACAATAATGGCTTCCTCCCAAATGCCATTTTGCTATTGTCTGGGGAAAGGGTCGTATGCATCCCAGATGCTCTCTTGTTTAAATTCCTTCTTCATCCTTCACTTTAAAGTCTCTCCTACTAGGCTCCCTGCCCCCAGACACCCAATAATTACTATCCCACGTGGCTCTTTTCCTTTCCTGAAATGAGTTCCCCGTGCAAGCAGTTTCAAGATAACCTAAGAACTTTTATCCGCCTCCCAGCAAGACCCGCAGTGACTAGAATGTGCAGAGATCACTGAAATTCAAAAATGACAGTATGAAAATAAGTTTCTTTCCCTGTAAACTGGATGGAGAGCTATTCACAACTCCCATGATAACTTTAAGTCAGAGATGAACAGACCAAAGTGCTGGTAAGAACTATGGCCTTCTCCATGCTAAAGGCAGGTACGGGTCTGGAAGCATTCTCCCACTCCATATGGATGGGCATTTCGATACTCAGAAAGATACAGGAACAGAAGAAAGAAGGCCCAGTCCTTACCTACCACAAGTCTTCATGACTTTGCCCCAGACCTTATTTGACCAGACATACTGATCCTCAGTCTGAATGTAGCTTCGGCCTTTGCTGTCTAGACAGCCAATGGGTTCCCTGAAGCATGAAAAGGAACTCCCTGTGCACCAGAGTCTTATGAAGTAGTAGCCCTCCACTTGCAGTACTCCCTAATGGGCAAGCACGACTTTCCTTTCTAGAACCTGGCTACCGAGAGTAAACATGTAGCTGTCCATCCATCCTGAGCCTCAGGCCCACAGTCTCACTTCTCAGGCAAGACTCACTTATCAAACCCACTGTCCCACTTAGAGAAGGCAGAAGGGCCTAGTGTCCCGATAGATGGAAAAGCTTAGCCCTTGGGGGACAGACTTGGTAGTTCAAGCTGGCTTCTAGTTTGATGAGATGACAGAATTGAAAAGAAGTGTCCATATACTTTTTGCTAATGAATTGGATCTCCAACTCCCTTCTTCTCCAGATTCTAGAGCCTTGCTCAGGCATGGAAATCTCTTTATAGTGTATCCTAGAAAAGGAGGTACATGCATGCCTAGGTCCCAGTGCTTTAATAGATCCTCTACAGTAGCTCTGCCATCCACTCAAGAGAGTGCTAAGAGAGGATGGGAAGACAGAGTAATAATGGAGGGGACTGTATTGAACATTGGTCCCAACCCCCAGCCAAAGGTCTCTATCTGTGATCTTTTTTTCATTTTAAAACATTGGTTTCAGCTTTAATCAGAATTGATATGGCCATTTTTATTTATACAGCAATATTTTATTTATTATTTAAAATACTTGAAAAAGTGCAGTATGTGTTTATCTAAGACTTCTTAAGTGGTATAGACTTCATGTACTGTCACAGAATTTGAGGAAAGAAAATCGGTGTGTGTGTGTGTGTGTGTTGTGTGTGTGTGTGTGTGTTGTCACGTGCGTTGCTGTTAGTACATTGTTAGGACTGTCTTGTCACTTCAGATTGAGGTTGTGCACTTTATATTGAACTGTGTGGTGTTGTAAATCAACATGTGTTGCTGTGAAGCTTGCACAGTGTATTATCAGTGTGAATTCTTCTATGTGGTAGCTGCATTGAACTTTGAACTTTGAGATTATGAGAACTACATTTGCATCTGTTCCTGTCCTTGCCTCTCTTCTCCCTCACCCTCTCACCCGGTCCCAAGCTGTGTGCCCTCTCCATCGGCTCTTAGAGAAAACAGAATCTCAACAAAGCCCCACCCTAAGAAATCTCTTTGAGAACTTTGTGATCGCACACAAAATGCTTCATCTCTGAGGCCAGAGAAAACAATTATGGAGTGTTACAGGCAGCTGACAGGGCAGGTGTTGATTCTGCAGGGTCCTGGAGTAGGGTGCTGCTCCTCAGAATATGGACAAAGGACGCACAGGTGTAAATATAGTAACAGGACAAAGAAGCAAAAACATCAAACCAGGTATCATCTTGCACGTGCTTTTCTGTTTTCAAGTGCTAAATGCAAACACTGTGTATTAATTAGTTGTGTGTGCCAAGATCTTGTTGCCAAATGGTGTTTCTGAATAATGTCAACATTTCCCCAGCACCCCTCCATTAAGTAAAGGAAAAAAAAAAACAAACGTGGCAACCTGTTCTTCCTACCAAATATAAACTTGTGTATGATCAAAGTATTTTACCTGTGTTTTCTCTCTAAACCCAAATAAATGTGTAACTGTACGCACGTTTGGGCTCTGTGTGCTCACTTCTCACTCTGTCATGCGGTGGAGGTCATTTTTAATTTTTAATGACTTTTCCTGTCTTCGGGTCTTACATCTGCTATCACCCTTTCCTGTCATATCTGGAGGATATCATTGCACAAACCCTGGTTTCTTCTTCAAACAGAAATGATCAATTAAAAATATTTTATTGAAAAATTTCACCTAAGCATAAAAATGAGAAAAACAAAATAGCCAAGTTCCATGTGGCGTCAACCTTTACTGTTGTAGAGCCCAAATTGTATTTATTTCTCTACATTACTTTCTCCCCAACACCAAATTAGGTTTTTATGACTATGTGAAAGATAAGAACTTCCACATAGGAAGCACTCAAAATCCTACCATTACTCTCTGTTCCCAGGAAGAATTTCCCACTCTTTTTGATATGAAAGAAAGTATCTCAGGAGGAGTAAGAATGTAGGTTCTGCACTTGGATTACCTGGGATCAAGTTATTTATGTATGACCCCATCACTGACTCTCTGGGATAACCCAAGAATATCACCAAGCCTCCTTGAATGTGTTCCCCCGTTTTACAACAGCACATTTCTTCCTATGGTTTTTGTGCTGATTAATTTTCATCATCAGCTTGACTGAATTTACCTTGAAGTGTGCCTTGTGGGGGTATTTTCATAGCTATTTAACAAAAGAGGGAAGGCCCACTCTCAATATGGGTGATGATATGCTATGGGCAGGCCCCTGAACTGAACAAAAAACATAAGAGGAAAGAGAGATCCGAGCACCAATATTCATCTCTCTCTACCTCCTGACTGCAGATGCAGTGTAGCCAGTCCCCTCTCACTCCCACTGCTGTGGGACTATATCCCTTCAAACCATGAGGCAAACAAATCCTCCCTTCTTTGAATTGCGTTTGCCGTGCACTTTGTCACAACAATGAGGAAAGTAGCTAATATAGCACTCAATAAGCAGCAGTCAACAAGTCTTGATTGTGTCATATTTTATTATGGATTCTTTAAGTCACCTCTCGTCGTGTCCTTAAACACTCAAACTCCACTGATCTCCTCCACTGTTGCCTCTCTCTCAGTGGTGTTCAGTGAATACCCATCTAACAAGTTTAGCCCAGAAATCATATTTAACATTGTCATCTACTCACTCATGTGGATTGCCTAGCAACCCCATTCATCCATCCCCATCTAAAGCACATAGAGCCCTAGCAAATCTCCCCCATAACCTCCTGTGGTATCTATAGTGAGAAGCCGCTCCATCCATATTTTGTGCATCTTTCCCAGATGATTAGTGTAATCTTGACTAAGTCCACTAATGTCCCTGAGCCTCTCCCTTAGCTCCCTTAACTAAGGGAATGGGTCCTAGGAGGAAGGTAGTTGGGATATGATTCAACATACAAATTTAGGCCTGTGTCCCCTCAGCCTAAGCAGATAAGAGGTTCAGACCTTCCACTTCCAACACACATTTCTTCTGTCCTGTGCCCACTTAAACATCCCCTAAAATGCCTGTCAGGTTAAAGGCCTCATATGCTACCTCTGACATTGGGGTATCTGTGTGGAATCACTTATTCACCCTTTAGGTATCCCTTTTCCCACCCCCTTAATTCTGGAACCTAGCTCCACCACCCAATGGCCTGCACTGAGCCACTCAAGTACACAAGCCCCTCAGTCTACAAGTGACACTCACTTCCTGGGATCCCACTGCTGGCCAAAGGTGGCCCTGCCTACTGCCTTGCTTGCTCTCAACTCTCCCCCTCCTCTGAGATTCTAGTGCCACCCATGATCTAAGGACCTATGCTGGTACCCAAACCCCCTGTGGCACTCTTCCTCTTCTCTCTGGCACTCTAACCTGTTTCTGACAAAACAAAGAAATATTGAAAACTGCAAGAAATAAGGACAAAGTTGGATATAAAGAAGATCCAATTAGAATAACATTTGAGTTTTCAATGGAAACTTTAAAAGCCAAAAAGACTGGACTGGTGTACTTCAAGTATGAAGAACTATGGATGCTAGCCAAGATTACTGTATCCAGAAAAACTATCTGTCATAATTGAAATAGAAAGAAAAAAAACAAGAAAAAAATATGAACATCAAGAAAAGAAGCAACACAAAAATGTTGGCTATAAATCTGAACAAAGAGTTCTCTGAAGGAAAAATACAACTGAACATTTTTTACAAGGTTGGCATCAAGAAAATTATAAATTAAAATTACTATAGGATTCTCTACTTTACTCCAGTCAGAGTGGCTGTCACTGAAAAATCATATATGAACAAATTGTGGCAGGGATATGTTGGGAATTAGGAACCTCTATGTACTATTGGGGGAGTATAAATTAATGTAGCTACTTGAAAAATCACTGTAGATGTTACTTACAAAGCTACAAATAGATCTACCAAATGACCCAGCTATTCCTCCAGAAAAACTTACTGATATTCATTGGTGTCTATTTGAAATAGCTAAGAAAAAGAATCAGCCAAAATACCTACCAAGTGATGAATGAATAATGAAAACATGACACATGAGCACAATGGCGTGTGCTGTAATTTAGCTATAAATGAAGGGCTCTGTAACAGGCCCCAGCCCTGCAAACGTGGTGCACACAGGTTTTGCCCCTTACATTTCTCCCTTGCTAAAAACCGTTAGATTGCATTCCTAAAGCTAGCCCCCAAGATCCATTTCCTTATTTAGCCACTGAATCATTCTTTAGGCTAACCACCAAAGTCCAACTGTTGTGTTTTATAAAACGGGGTGTAATAATTCCGGAGGTAGCATCTTGCTTAATAAAGGATTTCTTTTCATTTAGTTTGTGCTTGGAAATTGGTGTCTGGGTATGATCTGTGCCTGATCCAGGGTCTAGAGGTGAGTACCCCACAGTATTCCCAGAGAAATGAATGAAACCAGGCAAAAGTATGCTTAGAGGGTTAACTTGGGCTCATAAAGTTAAATGGATCTAAACTTCAAATGCTTACACTTATGTGTTTAATTTGGAATAACTATAGAAGTAAGAGCTAGGAAAAGGCCATTGGGCATGGGGTTTCTTAGGGGAAGAGGAATAGCATAATTTAGGTGATAGGAAAAGGGAAAAGGGGAATTGTCGGGGTGGAAACTTTAAGGAAGGGAATGGGAATATGGGAGATGAGGAGGGAGGGAGGAAGAGTTAACTAAAGCCAAAGATGGACAAAAAAAGCCATATGGAAACTTACTGCCTTGTAAGTCACTTTAGAGTATAAGTTAAAAAGACAGTCAGAAGGGAGACGTCTGGTGTGTCTGGATAATGCTGCTCCTGAAATCCAGGAGTTATTAACGTGAAATGCTTTCTTGTGAATTGTTGCTCAGAGATGTCCTTGTACTCCCCAAATAATACAGGATCTTTTCATTCTTCTCCCTTGCCCACCAGACTAGTTGATAAAAACTCTATTGCTGAAGTCTGCACACTGTAGTTCCAGAGTATAGAAAACTCAACCTGTAACTGAGATGAAAGCGTCCTAGCTTTCATAATGTCAAAAAATTTCTGTACAGGTTGCTGGGGGACAAAAGGCACTAACAGTCTTACCCATGCTTGAGCTACAATACCAATCTGCCAGGCAAGATGTGCCAACTGGAGCAAGAGTGGTACATATGACAGAGATAACCATCCTCTCCCAATTGGATTCCTGGCTTGATCTGTGGAGGGATTTAAGGGTACTGTAAACACAGTGAGAAACTCATGACTGAGGAAGCCTTAAGTCCTAGGGGTGAACTTACTACTGCTGTTTAGCCAAACTATCATGGTGCCAAGATATTGTTTAAATATTTGTGTTTATACTTGTAATTAAATGTTACTTGCATAGCTACAGACACCTACTTGCAATGAACAGTGTGAATTCGGGGATTCACAGATGTGTAGGCCTAAAGGGGACATTTATACCATCTCCTTTTTTTGAAAAGATTTTTTATTGGTTATTTTATTTATTTACATTTCAAATGTTGTCCCCTTCCTGGTTTCCCCTCTGCAAACCCCTGACCATTCCCCTCCCTTTTGCCTCTAAGAGGGTGCTCCCCCACTCTTTCCTTTCCCACCTCACTGCTCTAGCATCCCCCTACAATGGGACATTAAGCCTCTACAGGACCAAGGGCCTCCCCTTCATTGATGGCAGATAAGGCTACATATGCAGCTGAAGCTATGGGTTTCTCCGTGTGTACTCTTTTGTTGGTGGTTTAGTCCCTGGGAGTTCTGGGTGGTTAGGTTAGTTGATATTTTTATTCTTCCTATGGGATTGCAATCCCCTTCAGTTCCTTCAGTCCTTCCCCTAGCTTTTCTATTGGGATCCCCAGGCTCAGTCCGATGGTTGGCTGTGAGCACCCACATCTATATCAGTAAGACTATGGCAGAGCTTCTCAGCGGACAGCCATACCAGTCTCCTGTCAGCAAGCAGTTATTGACATCAGCTTTGGGTTTGGTGTCTGCAGATGGGGTGGATCTCTAGGTGGGGCAGTCTCTGGATGGCCTCTCCTTCAGCCTTTGCTCCATTTTTTTGTCTCTGCATTTCCTTTAGATAGTAACAATTCTGGAATAAAATTTTTGAGATGGGTAGGTGGTCCCAGCCCTCAACTGGGGGCTGTGCCTATCTCCTGGAGATGGTCTCTACAGGTTTCATCTCCCCTTTTTGAGTATTTTGGTTAATGTCATCGCTGTTGGGTCCTGGGAACTTCTTGCTTTCCTGGCATCTGGGACTTTCTAGTGGATGCCCCCAGCTCCTCATCCCCCATTGTTACATATTTCTGTTCAATTTCCTGACTCTCTGTACTTCTCTCCTGTCAATTCCCATACCTAATCCTGCCCCCCCTTCCCCTCTCCTTCCTTTTTCCCTCCTAGGTCCCTCCCTCCTTCTATCTCCCCTGATTATTTTGTTCACCCTTCTCAGTAGGACTGAAGCATCCACACTTTGACCTTACTTCTTCTTAAGCATCATGTAGTCTGTGAGTTATATCATGGGTATTCTGAGCTTTTGGGCTATTATCCACTTACCAGTGAGTATTCTTTTGTGATTGGGTTACCTCACTCAGGATGATGTTTTCTAGTTCCATCTATTTGCCTGTTAATTTCATGAAGTCACTGTTTTTAATAGCTGGGTAATACTCCATTGTGTAAATGTACCACATTTTCTGTATCCATTCTTCCCTTAAGGGATATCTGGGTTTTTTCCAGCTTCTGGTTATTATAAATAAGGCTGTTATGAACATAGTGGAGCATGTGACCTTATTATATGTTGGAGCATCTTTTGGGTATATGCCCAGGAGTGGTATAGCTGAGTCTTCAGGAAGAACTAGTTCCAATTTTCTAAGGAACCTCAGGATTGATTTCCAGAGTGGTTCTACACAGCTTGCAATCCCACCAGCCATGGAGCTCTTTCTCCTTCCTCACCAGCATCTGTTGTCACCTGAGATTTTTATCTTAGCCATTCTGACTGGTGTGAGGGTCATTTTGATTTGCATTTCTCTGATGTCTAAGAGTATTGAACTTTTCTTTAGGCACTTCTTGACCATTCAAGATTCCTCAGTTGGGAATTCTTTGTTTAGATCCTGTGATGGTTTACATATGCTCAGCCCAGGGAGTGGCACTATTAGAAAATGTGGCCCTGTTGAAGTAGGTGTGTCACAGTGGGTGTGGGCTATATTTATGTCCTTCTTAAAGTCCTCTATCATCTTCTTGAGATAGGATTTTAGATCAGAATCTTGCTTTTCAGGTTTGTTGGGGTATCCAGGGATTGCTGTGGCATCAGAACTGGGTTCTGATGATGTCAAGTAGCCTTGGTTTCTGTTGCTTATGTTCTTGTGCTTACCTCTCGCCATCTGGTTATCTCTGGTATTAGTTGGCTTTGCTGTCTCTGACTGGAGCCTGTCCCTCCTGTAAGCCTGTGAGCCTGAGTGTGTCAGAACTCCTGGGGGGTCTCACTGTCTCTGGGTGTGATTGGGGTGGGGAAGGCTGAAACACAGAATCTGCTCCTAGACATTACTTCAAACCAGAAGGATCCTGTGTCCCGGCTGGGAGGTGGTTCCTGCATTCCCTGGGCCCCAGCCTGTCCCCATTGAGTCAGATATTGGGGCATATACCAACCCTTCTAAAGCTCAGAGATCATCTTATAAGAAGGAGCAGAGAGAATGTAAACCAGAAAACCTGTGAGATGCTGTCTTCTGGGCATGATCCACCCAATCTAGTCATGACCTCATAGGAGCTGTAGCTGCCTGTGATAACCCTTCACAAAGCTAGGCTCCCAAGTCAACCATGGATCAGAGAGGCACTCATGGGACCCTACCTCTCCCTAAGTTGGGTATTGATAAATTCTGGGGTAGGAGCAGTCGTCATTAGCTGAGTATACCGTGAGGAGTCCACTGGATTTCAATGGGTATCTCAAATCCAAGTACTCCTGGTTAAGCCCAGTGTACTCACAAACAAACAAAAACATACAAACAGACACAAAAACAAAAAACACAACTGTGGGTTAGAGAACTGCTGCCAAGGGAGTAATAAGAATGGGAAGGAGATTGGAGAGAATGGGGCTTATAGGAATTAAATGTACCTTATTCATATGTGAAATTGTCAAATAATATTTGTTAGCATTCTGTCAAACTCCATCTCTATAGTTACCTGGCAATGACCAGGTATGCTCCTCCCTACAGTTATAAAAGGGGCTGTCTGGCTCCTCCTCTTCCTCTCTTGCTCCCTGTGACCCACACCTGCAGGTTGTCTCTGACCCTTTCCCCCTTCCCTTCCCCCTCTCTCCATGTGGTCATGGCCGTCCTCCACCTCCATCTCCCTTTCTGCTCTCTCTCCTCTCATTCTCTTCCCTCCACCTAAATAAATATTCCCCTCGTGGAACCCTCTGGCCTGGCGTCTTCTGTTCCAAGCTGCCTGCGTGTAAATATCAACAATGGTGCTGAAACCTGGGATACGAAGACTTCGGGGACCTCAAGAGCCATGCAGCCACAACTCCACCGCTGCTCCCACAACTACTCACGGGGACTTCATCTGCTGCTACCTGCCATCACCTACCGCTTTCCACCACTGCTGCAAAACTTCCACCATGTGAGCTTTGCCCCTCACATAGTGCTCAACCACAAGCTGCCACGTGGGCTGGGTATCCCAGACAGGGACACAAACCTCCGGTTCCCAAGAAAGATCTCTTGAGCTCAAAGCCAACCCTGTAACCCTGTTCCTTCTAGGACGACTGCCCTTGCTTGAGACACTTTCCCTTTCCTCTCGAGACAGTTTCTCATGGCTGAGTACCCCAGGCCAGGCCTGGACCGACTGTTCTCTGTGCCTCAGGAGTACGGCTCCGGTTCTAGTCCCCCCAGCGTGTCTCTTCCAAGGGTTAGCCTTTCGAGTGCTTCTCTCCCTCGTTCCCCTGTCATCTGCGGCTGTTTGGACTTGGTTCCCTTGGTTTGCCAGAAGCAGCAGTTAGTCCCAGGACTCTGCTGCCTCCTTCCCCACTTCGCCCCCTCTGAGGCCGGTCCACCGGTTTGCCAGATGGGTCTTAGCTCTGCTCTGGGTCTTCTCCTTCAATCCTGCCAGGGACCCTTTCTGAGACTTGCTTTCCCACGTGCACAACCACCTGCACAACTTAAACGTTGTTGTGATATGGGGCATGCTTGCTTTTTTTCCTTGCTCACTGCAGCTGCCTGCCAGAGGCACTGGGCAGCGACTTCCGGCCGCTAGCAGGAAGTCCCACCCTGCTGGCGCTGGCGCCAGCAGACCTGATTCGAAGCACCTGCCAGCAGTTTGATCGTTTGCCACTGTTACCAACTTGCTTATTCTGGTCCTAGCCAAATGTTTCTTTGCTAAGGCTCTTTCAGACCCTGTCTCAATATAGTTTTACTACTACTACTGAATTCTATTCAGTTACAACCAATCCTTATGGCTCTCAATCATGTCAAAAGTCTGCTAATACTAACTTAAATAGTTTATAGCTGACAGAATTCCCAAAGCCTCTAGCAGTTGACCCTAGATGGTTTCAGAAGACTTGAACACCAGACTCCTAGAAGATACAGCCTGGATTGTATGTGAACAAACGCAGTGGACTAAACTGGATACTCTGAGTCAAATGACTTAGCTAAGTCAAACCGAGGTTAAGTCATTTCTCATGTCATGTGTATCCATTCCACAGAGAAAAAGCCCTGCATCTTCTGCGCCTGAAAGCCAAACTGACTTCACCCAAGAGTATGGAAACCATGGGAACTGTTGGCTAGTGGACTCTGTCATTTTTTAAAATAATATAACTGGTAGATTGTTGTTTACTCTTTTTTCAGACTTCTGACTACATTGACAGCTAAGCTTTCACAGATATTATCTGTTACCTCATTACCTAAACTCAGTTGCCATCAATTAAATGCTTCATATTTCCTTTTCTTGCTATCCCACTGTCCTAAATTACCTGAGTTTCTATAAACTTGCCTAACTGTTTTATTAAACATTCCACTATACAATCCAACAAAGGCTCATCTTAAAGACTGCTCATGTTGTTAACTCATGCTGTTATCTCTTTTGTAAACTTATAAGCTACAGGAAATCCACTCAGATCTACCTCTTGGACAAAATAGATGCCATCCATATAAGTACATCTGCCTAAAGTTCCCATTTACTACCTATTACAAAGGATGGGATCCCTCTGGGTTTCAAATGTACATCTTAGAAAAATTTCTTTTTCCTAAGTGTAGTTAATCTTATTCCCTGCATCTTGTCAAGTCCAGGTGCATCCAGGACAGCTCCAGAGAAGCAACCTCCAGAGGCTCCATCTCCTGTCACACACACAGCTGCTTCTACTGAACCTGTTCCTTCTGGCCTATCCTCAGATGGCTCCACAGACCCTGGACAGCAGGACTGGACAAACACCCCCCATACCCAGGTTCCCTTAAAGACACGTCGCCCCCAATGCCAGCAGGAAGTAGCCAGATATCACAACGACCCTATTCCTGCTGCGCCGTCACCTCTTTCTAATTTTTTCTTTTTAATTAAACCAAAGCTGGGGAATGTTAGCATTCTGTCAAACTCCACCTCCATAGTTACCTGGCAATGGCCAGGTATGCTCCTCCCTACAGTTATAAAAGGGGCTGTCTGGATCCTCCTCTTCCTCTCTTGCTCCCTATGACCCACACCTGCAGGTTGTCTCTGACCCTTTCCCCTTTCCCTCCCCCCTCTCTCCATGTGGTCATGGCCATCCTCCACCACCATCTCCCTCTCTGCTCTCTCCTCTCGTTCTCTTCCCTCCACCTAAATAAATATTCCCCTCGTGGAACCCTCTGGCCTGGCATCTTCCATTCCAAGCTCCTGTGAGTAAATATCAACAATATTCAAAAACAATAGAAAAATGTAATCACAGGAATAATCAAGTATATTTCAAAAGAAAATAAAAATCATAATTAAAATGGTTTTTAAAAATTACAAATTTAGCTGGTCACAGGGTCAAATATCTATAATCTCACTAGCAGGAAGCTACACAACAGGGTTACAAGTTTGAAACAAGTCTAGGCTATTTACTGACCTCCAGGCTAGCCTTTAATAAAAGTTATTTAAACTGGCTTCAGTGGTTGCAATTCACTAGAAGCTAATGACCTGTCAGCCATGTTTTCAGGCCAGGATGAAAGCCCGTGGCTCCTACCCTGGCACTGTGGAAAGAGAAGCACACAACCTTTTATAAAAACTGAAATAGTAACAATAATAATGGAAATATTTTCCTTTTCAAGTGTATACATATTCCACGCACCTCTTGGCACTAAACTTCTCATATCTGAATACATGCATTTATTGCAAATTATTCAGCAACTATCTTTGGTCTAGAAATGGAAAATGATGATATTTTTATCCTCTCCTCCCAGGGAGTCATTTAAAGATACCAGGACCTAACATCTATCGTGATGTCTTAAAGAAACAAATACCTTCAAAATTAGTTCCTGATAAACATGAGACCCTGAGATCTTGAAACACCTGTAAGCAGTCTCTTTGATCTTTTGTGTATTGTGGAAGAGGGGAAATTACAGGGCTGCAGAAACTGCACAGGCTCCAGTGAAGACGGCAGCAATTCCTCCACGTCCTGTTGCAAAACCTTCTTTGTCCTTAATCCAAACAGATCCACACATTAAACAACTTCTTTGCTCCGTGGAGAAAGTTCCAAACCATGAATTTAGAAAGCACACCTGCTTTAGCATCTGCCTTTGACGATGCAAAGAAAGCAGTGCCTTGAAATGGCATTTGAAACTGGGTGTCTGATTGTCGGTGTCCAGATTCCCGGTGGAAGCTGCAGCCGTAGGCAGGGATGAAGCTGAGAGCCAGGGCTGCTGCTGAATTGACCTCTTCACCCTGGACTTTTCTTTTCTTCTGGTGCACGAGCACACTTACCAAACTTGCACGCACAGCATATCCTGGGGGGTGGGGGGATGTGAGCATTCTAAGACTAAATCTTTAAGAGGATTTGTTTTTGAAGTGAAAGCAATATTATATGTGTGTGTGTGTGTGTGTGTGTGTGTGTGTGTGTGTGTGTTGTGTTGTGTGTTTAAAGATGCCTCCTGCCTGAGGTTGGGTTTTTTTTTTTCTATGTATAACAATGAAGGGTTTTTGTTTTGTTTTGCTTTGCTTTGCTTTGTTTGAGACAGGGCCTCCAGTATGCATCCAGAACTTCCTTTGAACTTGTAATTCTCCCACCTCATCCCCCAGGGTAGAGATAGAATTACAGATACCTACCTGCTTCTGTATCCAGCAGTAAAGGGGTTTGGACAACCATGTTAACTCAACCAGCATTTGAATAACCTGCTCGGATTTGGTGATGAAACAAGAAATTGCAGGTGTTAATTCTGATAGCCAAGGGTTCTTCTTCTAGTCCTTAACGCCCATTGAAGAACCAAGTCTTATTAACTTCCTTCCCAAGAACTTCCATAGCCAAGTACACACAACTATGGTGTATATTATGGGAGGAGCTGAGTTTGCCCAGGCTTGGAAAATAAGCCCCTGCCAAGAGAAGTCAGAACTTCAGGCCCATGTTTTCATTCCTCACGTGAGCTGGCTGACAGCTCTACAGCTGGAGTGGGCCTGGTTTGCTCGAAAGCTTGCTCTGCCATTTATTAGCTGACTAGATCTCTTATGCTCTCCAAATTCAGTTCTCTCTTCTGTCAAACAAGGACAAAAATAGCATTTGACACTCAGAGTGATAATGAATATTCAAATGAGAAAATTGTCCAACGCCTGGAACACAGTGCATGTTCGTCTTACATGGAGCTCACTTCATTTTGTGTAGCTGCATGGAAGGGCCAGGCCTAAACACTAGGTCTCTCTCTTACAGGAGTCCCTAGAGGACTGTGTCCTGTCCTGTGTTCTAAGAAGGAGCTACCATAGGTCATCCATGCAGACAGAAGTCGTGGTTGTAAAGGTGAATGGAAATTCTGAATGAAAGGTCAGCTCTGCCCCAAGGTCATCCTTAGCGTCTATCATATGTAACAAAAAGCACAAATTCCACACTCCCGGGCTGGTCAGTCACTTTTTTACTTGGAAGTCTGTTTCTACTTTTGAAGGGGAAAAAAATGTTTTGTGACCTAGAACTGAGGCTCCTGGCCTTGGGAATGAGTTTAAAAGCATATTATAGTTGCCAAGAAGTTAGTTTCAAGTTGGTCTAAATTGATTTAAACACGGTAACTGTAAATCTCTCAAAAATTTAATCATGCTACTATAGTTTGAATCTTGACTGCTTCCCAAAGGCCCATGGGTCAAGGGCTGAGTTTCCAACCTTAATAGGTAGGATCTAGGAGGCAGTTACACTATTAGGGCTGTGTCCTGGAAGCAGATACTGGAATCTAAACCCCAGCTCACCAGCTCCTGTTGGGATGTTATGTGCTGACACAGGCCCAAAACAATGGAACCCTGCTGATCCTTGTTAGATGTCTGGGTGGTTCAGTGGTAGAATTCTCCACTGCCACTGGGAAGGTCCTGGTTCAATTCCTGGCCCATGCACCAGTGTTAGACATTGGCGCGCAGTTTAGAACAGACAACGCCAGACCAAACGGTTCCAAGGAGGTGGGGGGACTGTTCAGGAGATAGGGAAAAGGTGGGGAGAGAGAAATAGAAGAAGAAGATGGAGGAAGAGGAGGGGGAAGGAGGGAGGGAGAGAGAGAGAGAGAAAGAGAGAGAGAGAGAGAGAGAGAGAGAGAGAGAGAGAGAGAGAGAGAGAGAGAGAGAAAGAGAGTCGAGAGCAGGGTCTCTGGGACTCTTATCTGTCAGGAGCAGACTATTGATAAGGGGTTAGAATCCCCTCGGGGAGAGGGACAACAGGTCCTGCTCCACTCAGGGATCGTATACTGGATTTGACTGTGAGACCATCAGCTCCTTGAGAGGGAAGAGAGAGTACGCCAGAGAGACAGAGGTTTTGGAATTCAGTTATTTTTTAATGATGTATAGCAAGCAATATATTTATCATCAGTGCTAAGGCTATTGCTACAACACGATATTGACTATTACCAATGCTAAGACAATTGTTACAACAAGATACTTCCACATTTCCTATGCATTGCCTCTAACAATATGCACAAGGAGCACAAATAATAAGTTGTTAATTACCAAAGAAATAAGCATAGCAATAAACACATCATTCATTCATGGATTATACGACCTGAGTCCTTTGGATGGTTTCGGGTTACAGGTCCGGTGTCCGGGAAGATGGGGTCAGGCTGTGGCTTCCAGAAAGTTGAGTTTGAGTTGATAATTTGACCTCGCAGGGTGCTTGACCACAAAGAAGCTGGAGGCATTGGTCTTAGTAGTCTCTTTGATGACCGGGTGCTGAGGAAGCTTTGTCCGGAGGATCACATTGGCCAGTCATGGCTACAAGTGTGAATGAAGTGCTCTGGTCGGGCTCCTCTTTTATGCTGAATTTGGTGTCACTCCTGACATGCACAGCAGATAACCACTCGTGTCTGGTTATTGTCGGGCTCTGATCTCATCACAGCTGGTTATCACAACACAACTTTACTTTCAGACTTGTCTTTACAAGTACCAGACATGTCCTAACAAGTTTCCTATTACAAAATGGAGTTGGTCCTGTGTAAGGGCCTGCTCCTTACAGAAAGAGAGAGAACAGAGAAGTAGAGGCCAGCCATGACCATGTGGAGAGAGGGGGGATGGAAGGAGGAGGGGCAAGGGGACAGAGGGAAGCTATAGGCAAGAAATCAAGAGGAGAGGAGAGGGCAAACAGCCCCTTTTATAGTGAGCAGGCCTACCTGGCTGTTACCAGGTAACTGTGGAGGTGGAGTTTAGACAGAATACTGACAGTCCTCACAGAAACTTCTGAAACCCTGAACTAAAACAAATGTCTCCCATTCATGTTTATCTTGGAAATTTTGTCATGGTGACCAAAAGTCGACTAACACAGACACAAACCAGTATGGAGGAAGAGAGAATAGAATCAGGGATTTTTTTTCCCTTCTGTTTAGGCTGTAGTCCAAGCAAACCTTGTCAGTACAATCTTTTGTCCTCTCTATTTCCTTATATGCCTATTTTAGGGTAGTGAAAGATTATGGCAGTAAAGAATAGGGTTATTTTACCATAAACTTCACTTAAGTTGTTGCATGAGGTTTGCACTCCCTCTTTCCTATGTAGATGTATTCTTGTGGGAGGAGTCATTCTTCATTCTGCTGCTCCACAGCTGGCTGGCTGCAATGGCTCATGTTCAGGAACGAACAGATGGCTCCAATTATTACTTAGCAGCCATGGTGTAAAGAAAAGGTTTCCTCTGTATGAAAGCTTCTTAAAGTTGCAGTGTTCACTGTTTTGAAACATGGACGGAACTTTAGGAAAAGTATCTGTCAAGAATGCACTATCTATACCTCGATATGGGTGAGCACTATCTATACCTTGATATGGGTGAGGGCACTGAATGACTGTTTCTGCTTCTGTCTGCCTGTCTCATCTATGAGTAAATCCAATGCAGAAAGCACCTCAACCCACAGATAAGACGATTATAGCAGAAGGTGTGTGATAACCACACTAAGGGGCCGAAGAAGATGCAAAACTATGGTCTGTGTTTCTTCCCTCTGTCTTAGTCTCACTCTGAATCCAAAGCAGCTACAACAAAAATTTTGAAGCCCCTTTGAATAGCTCCTACATTAATGGAAGAATTTTCTACTTCTTTTTTGTTTCTATTGGTTGTCGCTGTCATCTCCTCACTTGTACAATGGTTAGTGTTTCCTATCACAGTTCTGCTAGTGACTGACCTCTGCACACCCTCCTTGCCTGTCCTTCCTACAGTACTAGAACTGCCTTCTAGCGAACTCTGGCCAGTTAAACAGGTCAACAATTGACTGAGTGTGACTGTGTGCTACCCTGAGTAGTTCCTTATATAAACTAAGGGTGGGTTTTGTTGTTATTGCTTTTGGTGGTGGTGGTGTTTTGTCTTTTCTTGTTTTTACTTATATAAAACATCAACTAGGTTGATGTGCTTCCAGCACAAAAAAAAAAAAAAAAGCCATGGGGTTTTGTACATTGGGAGCAGATTTTATTCTGGTGGGCTCATTTATAGGGACTTTATTGGAGTCTATTAAGACAGGGCCCCATAGGGGATGGGCTAGATAATCACCTATTAACTAAGGCCACCTGAGACAGAGGAGCCCAGGTTGACAGAGCGTTGCAGCAGCCTTTGCTGCAGAGTTGACTCACATGAGCCATGGAAGGCTCAGCACTCAGGAACGGACTCAGCCATGCTAGATGTCCACAGCCGGTGGTGGGAGGCAGCTGCTGGGCAGGAATCTCATTCTGCCCCCATTTACCTCACAGACAGACACAGGAATCTACTCTCCCAGTCCCTCCCTCACAGCTGCACCACACAAGGACTCTGTCAGACAAGAACAAGCTCAGGAGGATGAACCACTTCAGCTTCCATTTGAAACAGGAACCGTGATGATCTTACCTTGCTATGCTCAATCAAAGGAAAAGTGGGAAGAGAAAAGGAAGGGAACGGAAACTGTGGTAGTCATTATTGCTGTAGGGGTTTAAGTAGCACATAGCTGCTTCGGGAATGGGGTACATATAATGGTCTATTACTGTAATAGATAAAATTTATGCACTACATATATTTATATCTTATACACATATATAATACATTTATTTATATAAATTTACCAAGTTGAAGAGTACAAGAACTACATAAACTATAGGTTATGTAACATATATAAGTTTGTATTATGTAAGTTATATAATGCATAAACAGATATCTAAACTGCCTATTCCATGGCTCTGCTTTTCCTTTCAGACGTTTGCCTAGTTACTGAAAGAGTCAAAATAAGCAGCAAAAATATTTGTCTTGTATTCTGTTTAGGAGACAAAAATGAACTATTATAATCTCGAGTTTGAAGAACTTACTGCTGTGTTTTATAAAACAGCAGTGGCGGTGCAGCGGAAGGAAGTGCCTTAGGGGGCCCTGCCAAGGTGTCCCCTGAACAATCAAGCCATGTGACAGGCCTAGCATAAAGGGGAGTTTATTTGAGACCTGGAGAAGGGGGTAGAGGAAGAGAAAGAGAGACAGAGGACAGGGAGGAGAGAGAGAAACAGGAGAAAAGGCCAGCTAGAGACACATGGGGGAAGAAAGAGAGATGGTAGGAGATGGGGAAGAGTACATAAGGAGAGAGGAGAAGAGAAGAGAGAGAGAGAGAGAGAGAGAGAGAAGAGAGAGACACAGAGACAGAGACACAGAGAGAGACAGAGACACAGAGAGAGACAGAGACACAGAGAGAGACAGAGACACAGAAAGAGACAGAGACAAAGAGACAGAGACAGAGAGAATAGGTAGAAAGAGCTTTCTTACATGCGAGCCAGGCTATTGCTAGGTAAATGTTGGGCTGAACCTAGAAGGAATGCTGACATTCCTCCATTTTGGTTTAGTTAAAAATGAGGAACTAGAAAATGGTGATGGTGGGTCAGAAATGGGATCAATGTGTTCTTTAGCTACTTCCTGCTGACCTTAGGGTGACAGTTGTATCTTTTGGGAACCTAAGAAAATTGGGATGGGGATGCTGATCAAGTCCTAGGACTGGTGGCTATTTCACTGCTGTCCAGGGTCTGTGGAACTGTCTGTGGCTAGAAAAGTGCAGGCCCAGTAGAAGCATCTGTAAGGGTAGACCAGAGCATCTGAGGGCTGTTTCTCTGGAGCTGTCCTAGATGTAGATTTTTGAGTAAATGCCTGGACTTCCCAAGATGCTGAAACATGCATGCATATTAGAGGCAGAAACTAAAGTTAAGAAAATTCAGAAGACAAACATTTTCTTAGGTGTATATTTGAAACCTTTAGGCCCAGGGTCTTGGTAGTTGGGGGAAAGTGACTTCCCAAACCAAGGAACAAGAGAGGGATTCTCTTCTCTATACCTTAATTTTGAGGCATGATCTCTCACTGAACCTGGGGCTCCTTAATCCCAGGATCTGCCTGTCTCCAGACTCTAGCACATGGTTACAGAAATTCACCGCCACACTCAGCTTCACATAGTAGCTGGAGATAAAACTTGGGTCCTCATGCATACAGAGCAAGCACTTCATCCACTGAGCCATCTCCCCAGTAAGGATTTTATTCTAAAAGCAAAATGTATGAGGAATTGATCTGTACATCGAAAGGACCAGTGTTTCAATACATAGTTATACCTGGGAAGGGTCTAGAGTAAAGTGGTGCCCAAGGGAAGCTATCGCAGTAATCCAGGAAGACATCACAGCATCTTCACCCCAGCAATTCCACTGTGCTCAGCACCTTGGATTCCCAGGAAAGGTCTTTTTAATCCTCCATTCTGTCCCACTACCACTCCTGTAGCCTATGAATACTCACTTGACCATCAGTCAAAGACACGTATCAATGAAGAGATTTGAAGAACACACCAGAGACAGAGCACATTTACTAAAATAGAAAAGAACCTTTTATTTAAGCTTTAGTGTAACTGCAGGACTGAACACATGTACTCCCTGTACCATATCCAGAGTCCTCAGAAAGTAGTGAAGAGATAAGAGGTTTGTTCCCAATAGAACAAGAGGATGAATTGCCAATGCAGCAGGATTTATGTTTCTGAAAGAAGAAGGGAGGAGGAATGGTGGAGAGAAGGCATCAGTTTAGAATTGGCCAGGGAGAATCTGGGGTGAAGGAAGGAGCCAATATTCTCACTGTGCTCTACATTCTAACCTGGCAGTATAGAGAGGAGTGAGACGGGGTCAGTGATCAGGATAATTACCCGAGTGACAGCTGTGAAGGTGACCTTTCCCATTCATCCTGGGTATGTTGCTAGAGCAGTTATAAAAAATGGCTAAAAGCAGTTTGGGTCCACGCCAAAAAAAAGAAAATGACAGCCTGGACTGTAATGGCATCGAACAACAAATTATCACCTGAGCAGAGCTGTGTCTCCTATTGTGGTAGAGGTTTCTTTTTGTGTCTACAGTGGACACATCCAACTGCACAGAACTGCATCCCGCCCTCAGGACTCATTTTCAGCCTTCAATTAGGAGAAGATCTAACATTTATGCTCACCTACAAAGGAAAGTCATGTTTGCTACTTCACTAGTGTAAACTTACAAGTGTGTGTGAACAAAACAAACAGGAAGGAGAAACAGGCAGTCAACAAAACCCAAAGCCCAGAAAGCATATGGCAAACCGATGGAATGAGGACCCAGGAAACAGATAAATCAGGAGTAGAAAGAAGTACACAGAACTCTAACTAATGTCACCAGAGTGGCTTAAGTGATCAGTGTACCAGAACTGACTAAAATGCACCTACAAAATCAAATAATTAGGATTGCTGACATTAAAACATAGATGAGTATATATTATAAAATAGGAAATCAGTAAGAATACAAAATAATAAAGAGGTGGAAAACGCAAGAGAAAATTCAAGAAATAAACCAAGTATTTCAAGAACATCAAGAAACTGTTGGTTAAAAAATAAAATTATAACGAAACTGCATTGGTAATATGATGGATTACATTCTCATTGGCTTTCTAGCTGAAAATTACTAAAATTCAATTTAAAATCTCTTAACCATTAATGAAAACATACTCAAACTGGGAACTCAGGGAATGAAGAAACGGAGACAGGTAAACCTAGACCTAAGCCAGTCTTTGCCTTGGTCTATTTGTCCAGCTTCATAAATATGAGCTTTGTGGGAGAAAGAAGACCACCTCAATGGTCTGCTGAGGGTACAACCCATCACCAGAGCTGAGAACTCAGTGCTGTAACCTCAGTGTGGATTTTTAAAAACTCAATTATATGGCCTTGAAACTATGAAGAATAGGACGAGCATTCCAGCTAGTGTGATAATGAACCAGAAAACCAACAAAAAGCAACAGAAAGAAACCAAGCACCTGCCTACATCAGCAGGAGAACACCCACCCAGCAGGAAAGGGGCCCTGGGTTGGATCCTCTGCATATGCAAAAAATACCAAAGTCACTCACCAATAATCACCACAGCCTTTAACCATGAACTTAAATCATCTCTCTCCCCATATAATATCTGAGATGCTGGACATCTTGATTGTAGGGATGGGAGCACCTTCTTAGAAAACTGAGTAACAGAGCCAGACATAGGGAAAACATAAGACATAGGATTCAACTAGTGAAAAATCTCAACTAACCTGCTAAAACATAGACATTTGGTGAGAGATTTTTATTTTATTTTTGAGATTATAATATAATTACATTTTTCTCTCTTCCTCTTCTTCATCCAAGCCCTTCTATACATAGCCCTTCCTGCTGTCTTTTAAATTCATGGCCTTTGTTCAATGTTCATACATGTATATGTACATGTATACATATGTATATGTACATATGTATTTCTAAATATAACCTGAAGTCCACATAATGTTATTTGTATGTAAGTTTTTGTAGGCGGCCGAAGAGACGGCGCCGGTTTCCAACATGGCCGGCGCAGCGTCCTGTATAAGCCTACTGCACATGTGTCAGCCTCAAGAACCTCCCGAGAGGGCTTATGCTAATGAGGCATGAGCCCTAACCAATCATGGGACTTATGCTAATGAGGTATTGGCCCTAACCAATCCTGAGAGAACAGGCCGCCTGGCCCGCCCCCTTGGAAGGGTATATAAGCAGTGCATTTCTGCTGCTTGAGGTTCCCCTTCGATGGATGAAGATTGTGCCTGGAATAAAAGAGCTGTCAAAGAAGAATCCAGGCGTGTCGTGTCTTACTTGCCGGCCGAGGGGAAGCGACAAGTTTTCATGGCTGACCATTTGATACTGGACAACCAATTGGGAGAAGACTGTTTCTCCTGGTCTCCCCATTCCTTAGCTGCTCATAGTTGTTTGTATACAGTTGAGCCCTCACGGGATTTCCCATATTCATTTGGCAGGTGTATCTTTGTCCTGTTCAGCTCATATTTAGATAGTCATGTTGGTGAGCTTTAGGAGTATAGCTTCTGATGTTGCTAGGAGACACAGTCTCACAACAAACGCTCTGATCCCTCAGCTCTTGCACTCTTTCTACCTACCCCTCTTCTCCAGTGTCCCCTGAGCCTTAGGTGTGGGAATGTTTTATAGATGTACCCATTAGGACTGGCCTCCACAACTCGGCATTTTGATTGGTTGTAGTTTTCTATAGTGAAAGAGACCTTTCTTTTACTTCCTTGACTCAAGGAAAGATAGATATCTATGGAGACAGATAACTATGTTAACATTATAATAATTCAAGTATGAATATTTCATTATGAAACCCATTACTTTGTATAACAGCCTAAAAATTAATTTAGAAAATAAGTTAGGAAGTAGTGGATACAATACGATGGTGTGCAGTAATTAATCCTAGTGTTTTTTTGTTGTTGTTGTTTTTTTTTGTTTTGTTTTTTTTTTTTTTTTTTTTGGTTTTTTCGAGACAGGGTTTCTCTGTGTAGTCCGGGCTGTCCTGGAACTCGCTCGGTAGACCAGGCTGGCCTCGAACTCAGAAATCGCCTGCCTCTGCCTCCCAAGTGCTGGGATTAAAGGCGTGCGCCACCACCGCCTGGCCCTAGTGTTTTTTAATTCCACGCCTGCAAACTAAAAGACATTGACCCAAAGGCCACATTTACTCATACAACAAAGGCTCTCAATCTCAACTCATTGCAGCAGGGCTGCCCTGCAAGTTTAGTGCAGCAAATGCCAGGAAGGGTTAGATCAATAGGGATTCCGTGCTAGTCACCCTTCACAGCAGTTCACTTGTGAGCAAAGAATTTAAACTGCAAACTTGTTCTGTCTGGTTGCCTGATTAAAGATCTTCCTGTACTCCCAGTTCACTATAACCTCGTATTCAAGTCTGTTGGAACATTATGATTGCCCCTTTAGCAGAGGCATGTATAATCCTCTTGACATTGCCTGACTCCACATCAGATTTGTCCTCATCACTGTGTTTTATTCTAAAGCATTTGCCTTTTGACACTGAGGTTAGAGATGTATGAACCCATGACTACAAGAATACATAGGAAAAAGAGGTTTTTAAAGCAAAATACTATAGCACACCAGATGCTGATTCTCTTTTTCTCAAAATTTCATAATGAAGTAAGAGACTTCTGTACACTATTCAGAGTCCCAGATGCCAAATAGGGGATCCCAGAGAGGTGGTATTGAAGGGTAGCTTTAGAGTTTGTACAAGGGTGTGAGAGTATTAATTGTCAGTTTGACATAATTTAGAATCATTTGGGAAATGACCTCTGGGCATGCCTGTGAGGGAGTTTTCTAAAGCATCGATTGAGTAGGGAAGCCATGCTCGTTCTGGGTGGTACCATGAAATGTACGAGTAGAGAAAAGGACCTGAGTAGCAGCATGCATTCATGCCTCTTGGATTCTATTGTCAAAGTTCGTGCAACCTTATTTTCTAGCCTCCATGGACTCTAATAACTCCTTTTATCTTTAAGTTGCTTTTGTCATCATCGTATTTTATCACTGTAACAGGAAGGGAAACTAAACAAAGGAGAATGTTGAGGTTAAAAACGACAAAGCAGCTCCAGCTCAGAGAGAGGGCTCTCTTCTGTTCCCAGAGCTACCAGACAGCTTTCAAAAACTAAAGAACAAATAGGGAACAAGGGAGTAGAGAGGCCTGGGTGATGAGTCAGTGCAGCGGGTATCTCTGTCCCCATAGCAGTTAGCAATCACAGCAGTAACTCACTCACGCTGCATGAGCATCTCTGTGTATGCATCTGTACTATTGACTGGTTTCTTAGGATGAACCCTTGAAGTGAATATTTTAAAGCAAAAGAGTAGATGCTTTTAGTACTCCTACAGAAAGTCTGTGAATATTTGTACTCACTTGTACTCACATAAGCAGACTAGGACTGCCCAGCTTCCCAAACACTTGCCAACACTTCCTTGACCTTATCTTGTTGCTTTTCTAGTTAGTTCACGTCCTGGTTAGTTTTATGTCAATTTGACTCAAGCTAGAGTCACTGGAAAAGAGGGAGCCTAACTGAAAAAAAATGTCTCCAGAATATCTGACTGTAGGCAAGCCTGTGGGCATTTTTGTAACTAGTGATTGATGAGGGAGGGCCTAGACCATGTAGATGGTGCCATTCCTGGGCTGGTGACCCTGGGGTCTATAAGAAAGCAGGCTGAGCAAGCCATGAGCAACACTCAAGTAACACAGTAAGCAATACTCCTCCACGGCCTCTGAACCAGCTCCTGCCTCCAGGTCCCTTCCCTGCTTTAGTTCTTGTCCTCACTTCCTCCAGTAATGGACTATGATGTGGACTTCTAAGCCAAATGAGCCCTTTCCTCTCCAACTTGCTTTTATCAGTGTGTGAAAGCTTGGATTTTTCAAAACCTACTTTTAATGAAGGTTCTTAAATGTTTTTACCTCCCTTCTAGCCCACTACTCACCAGAGGTAGTGACAAGGAAAGGTTAATAGAGCAAAGGGGGATGTGGACCTGTTTAGAAATAGTGCTTTAGAGCAAATCCAATCTGCATTGTCAGTGTATCAGCAACTGAGCTCACACAAATCAGCAGCAGCAATTCCATCCACTTGCAAACACCCCTCATGAATCGGCAATGGTAAGTCAATCCAGCAGAAACTGCAGAGCTCTGTCAAGCAACAAGAAGCCTCCAGAATGCCACCAGAATTTCCCTGGTGGTGTTTCTCTCTATAAAGTGACAACAAAGAATGACCAGCAAATAGTGGCAAGGCAAGCCAGTACCACACAGCATGGTCCACTCTCTGTTGGGTTATGCTTATATCCTTTCCAAACATCACATGTTCTCTCAAATATCCACTCTAGCAAAACATCACATATCCCTTTTCCAGGGCTTCCAGAAAAACACAATGTGTTTGCTCTCAGAAAAACCTTCTCTTATAAGATGGTTTCCCGAAAAACATCACATGACACAACTGAGTCTCCAAAGAAACCAGAAATTTCCACTTCAGTGGTGTTTCAGCATAGCATTATTAACCCTAACTAGGACAGTTCTTTTTGATTTTTTTCATGTATCTGCTATAAAGGCATCAGGCTGAGAAAACCTCAGTCTTCTAATACTTGAAAAGTCAAAGAGGCTAGTTGAAGTGATAACCTCCTGGGAAAAAATGAGATGTGTTAGGAAAATTAACAGTGTGAAAGAATGACTAATTATGACAGTCTATAATAGAAGAAAGACAATACCCCATAAAGAATAAGATGCAAAAATAATTCAAGGAACTATTCTGAAAAAAATAAGGAAGAATACTGAAAACATAAGGGAAAAGTCCTAAATAAAAAAAAAAAGAAAGAAAAAACTGTGGGATATGAATAAGATAATTTTAGAAGTGCATTCAATAGAATAAATTAAAGAACAATCTGTATACAGTTGGAGACTCATAAATGTCTGGAAGAAATAAAGAATTTATTGTCCCAGAAAGTATAAATAAAGAGATTCAAATAATGGGGAAAAATTTAAAAGAAATAGAACGTAGAAGATACCTGAGAATGGGTACCAGTGTCACTGACTGTCTTTTTTTTGTTTTGTTTTGTTTTTTGAGACAGGATTTTACTGACTTTCAATGTACAAAAACCAGAAATAAACTCATCAAGAATGTATAGTCAATAACTATTTCTTTAGAAGAAGTGGAAGCCATATACAGTCATTCTTTGCCTTATCAAAAATTTATAAGCAGTAGCATGAAATCTCCAAGGAGTTTTATTCAGTGTGATTCTCAAGGGCACTGTTTATGTAAAAGTTCTATACTGTATTCTTTCATGTGTTACCGTAACCTTCCAATTCTTGCACAGATTTTAGTGAGCTTATTATATGGGAAATTATTAACATCATTGTGTCTGCTTCTCCTCGGGGTAGCCAAGTCAATTGCACAGCGAGCTGGGCTGGAGGCAGAGAACCTTAGCTGGGCACTGGTGGGTGAGGGCAGGATCTAGGTCGGTGGTGAGTGCTGAAGCAAAGAACACAACCCGACATCAGCTTCAGAGAACTGGTTCCTTCATTGGGGGATATGCCCCTGAGGGAGGTGAACAGGGGTCTCTGGGGCAAGGGTTGTATGACCACTCACCATTAGCCAGAACAGGGATGTTGGAAGATGCTTCATCTGTGTACTCAGGAGATGAAGAGTGAGGATTAGACAAAGGGAACAGAATACAGTCAAACAAGGGGTGAAGCCTGATAGCTGTCAGGATGAAAAATTCATACCATACTAGGTTGATGGTGGGGCAGACTTTATGGCACCAGGTTAGGAAAGGGTAGGGAGTCAACTCTTGCCATCTTCATCTGAGGTATCCAGATCTCTTAGTTAGGGTTTTCATTGCTGTGAAGAGACAACATTGACCAAGACAACTCTGATGGAGAACATTTAATTGGGGTTGACTTACAGTTTGAGAGGTTCAGTCCATTATCATCATGACAAAAAGCATGACAGTATGCATGCAGACATGGTGCTGGAAGAGCCAAAAGTTCTACATTTTGATCCAAAGAGAGGCAGAAGGAAACGGTCTCTTCTGCAGACATCTAGGAGGAGGCTCTCTTTCTACACTGTGTGGGGCTTGAGCACAGGAGTCCTCAAAGCCTACTTACATAGTGACATGTATTTGAAAAATCTTGCAGGGAAAGCTGTGGAAGAGCAGGTGGCCTATCTTCAGGTGGATACCTTCAAGTGATCAATGGAAGTTGGGAAATGTGCTTTCAACAGGCCTTGGCTGGGAGGAGTCCTCTTCCAGGGACCCATGGGAGATCCATATGGAATCTACTCATAGGTGCTGGGCTGCAGATAGCCATGGTGAATCTATAACTCATTAAACAGAAGAGGACAGAGAAGAACTGACCTCACTAGGCTGTCTGACATGCCCATTCCTCCTCTACCAATACATACATATCATCCCATCCAAGCTACCTACCTGCCTGGCTCAAAACCACGTCCTATTCAGTAGATTTCAGAATAAGTCTTCTAAGTCAATGTGGAATCATCTCAGAGACTGAGTCTCTGTCCCTTAGAAGTTTTACTAATTTCTCTTCTTTTTCTTTTTCTTTTTTTCAGGTTCATGAAATTCTCAATCAGAAATAGTCCTTTTTTGCTAATGAGATCACAAATTATAAATAGTATTTGTCTGGGTTCACAAATACATTGGCTAAAGAACATCTTCTTGAAATATTATGAGACCGTAGCTAATTCTTCCTCTTTTTCTCACCAACATATCTAGCATGCCAGTGATTGCTCTTTTTCTGAAAAATATGCTCAGATCCCCCTTTACACAAGCTACAAGAGTATCCATTTGCTGGTCTCTACTTCAGCTCTAATTGTTCCCCCTTTCCAGTTCAGTCTTTGAAGCCTGTAGTTTCATCTCAGTCACTCTCCTCTTCCTCCCAGAGATATTAATCAAAGCATTTCATTGTCTTTTGTCTATCATATTAGTTTTACCTTTCTTGTTAATACATGAAGTATAAATATCACAATATTCTTCTTGTTGTTATAACCTACTTGTTGTCAGACAGTTTTACAAGGGACTTTAAAAATTGCTGCTGGCCAAATGTAGCAGTACCTTGAAACCTGCAGGGGAGATGGTACCAAGAGTCCCCATAGACTGAAAACTCTTCTGATGCAGGAGGCCTTTTATAGAATAGTAATTGTATCAAACCTACTTGTAGATTCTTACATACTTAAAATCATCTCTAGATTACTTAATAACTACATAAATGTAAATAGCTGTTACATTGTATTGTTTAGGATACAAACTAAAAGCAAAACTGCCATATAACTCTGCTATACCACTGCTGGGCATATGTCTAAAGGACTCTAAATCTTAACCACAGAAACATTCAGTACTCACACATCAATGTTTACTGCTACATTATTCACAATAGCCAGGATATGTAGCTAGCCTGAATGTTAATAGATCTACGGACTAAAGGCAATGTGGTAGATGTGCATAATGGAATTTTATTCCACAGTAAAGAATGAAGTATTAACTCTTGCAGAAAGTGGATGGAAACAAAAAAATGCGATATTAAGTGAAGTTATCCAAAGTCATAAAGATAAATACTATGCTTCTCTTAAACACTGATTTTAAATTTTAATTTTTGTATACATGTGTATTTATGTGTGAGTATGAGTACAGGCTATAAAATTAGACAGGAAACCATGAGTGGAGAAGAGGTCTTAAGGGAAAGATAGAGAAGAAAATAAAGATATAATAGATAACATGTAACATGCAAATAGAGTAGGGGCTATTGGGGAAGGAAAGGAACCAACGGGGGTGTGGTAGCAGAGGAATGGAGAAAGGATTAGAGAAGAAGAATCAGAACAAACAAAATTTACATAAGAATGTCATAATGAAAGTCATGATTTTATATGCTGTTTTTAAAAAATAAGAAGTCCACACATAGTCAATTCAGATGTAATTTTCTCCAAAGTATTTTTGATTCATGGTTAGTTGAATCTACGACTGGAGAACCTATGGGATAAAGGACTATCTACTGGGTAGATGTGCTTAATTCTGTAAATATGTAGTAATCAATCATATGTAAAACAAATTTCTATGTGTGCATATGTATACATATTTATCTACACATATGTATAAAATTTCCATCTTATATGAATATATAAGTTTAAATCTTTATATAGGTCTATTATGTATATTACATATGTATGTGTAGATATAATTATAAAATGTTCTATTTCAATCTTGATGTCCACCAGAATATAACTGTCCACCAGAATATAACTGCTATAATCCTGAGCACAAGGAACCTGACATTGGGTAATCATCTAATAAGCACTGTTTATCTAAGTGAAAAATATCTATGTATTTTATGCTTGGTACATCAATTTTGGAAGTGATATGTTAAAATAACCCATTAGAAGTATAATGACTCTGTCAAAAGCTCTCAAATAACCAAATAATTGTGAGACAAGGGAATTGACAACAGCTTCAGGAATTTTAAAAGCCAAAGTCTCCTGACTGACTCAAGAAATATATACCATGTTCCACTGTTCCACGATATTTGATCATGTTGTGAACCCCGAGGTTATAAACTGGAAAAACCTGTTTCTTGTTGTGGTATGGCTCAGCCCTAGTACATACCTTTAACCCAAGCGGTTTCTATAAACAAGAGCTAAATAAAGTCAACAGTAGGTCTAGAGGTGGAGCAAGCAACCAGTTGACAGGGAGTGAACGTAAGAAAAAACCAGGAAAGAGAGAAAGAAGGTTCATTTGAGTTGAAGGGTGTTTAAGACATAAGAGAAGGAGCTTTTTCCTTCTGGGACATTGGCAGAGTAGGAAGATCAGCTGGATACTTTCTCTGACTCTCTGAGCTTGTTGTGCTAGGAAGCATTTACGAACCCCGAAAGACTGCCAAGGAGCCGTTTCTGATGTAATCACATTAGGGTCTCTTGATTATAAGCTTGGGCTTGGGCTCTCTTCCAACCCAATCCTGACAGAGCAGGATGGGAAGGTGGTACAGCTACGAACCCTCAATAGGACAAGGTTTTATAGTGAGGGGGTGTCCAACCTGGCATGTATCTAATAGAACGACTACTATAAGCCAACAGGTGGGTGGGTGTTCTGAAGCAAGACCCTGAACAATCACAGTCTGAAAGTACATCTGAAACAATCAGACTAATCTTTGATTAACTGTTGCTAAGAAGTAGCTAGGAGTAACTCTGGTGTACTGGCCAAGGACAAGCCATAAGGTCCTTCCTGGTACTGGAGTGCAGCTTGGTCAGCTGCAGGTCAAATTCTCAGGCCTTTTTTTTTTTCCTTTAAAATGAAGGCTGGTCCCAAGATGGAGTAGGTTTGGCCTCTCAAGCTCACAGGCTTTCACCACAGCATCTGGCTCCTGAGTCTTTATTTGGTAAATCAAACATTTGAGATTTAGATTTAAGGAAAACATTTCACTGTCTTGCCAGGCACTGAATTTAAAGATATCAGAGTGAAAGTTTTTTGCATAATCCCAGGAACAGCATATGCTTCCAGTCTAAAGGACTGTCACCCTGGAAGCTGTGCTGTGTGCACCTCCATCTCTGTTTCCTTAGGTTCTAGCTGTGGTCTTGGTATGATTTCCGGAATTCAAATTGGAAACCTGGTCTCTAACATCATGTGCTAGTGTTGGAAGCAGATAAAAGGAACTTAAGTGCTGCAATTTTTACATCAGACTCCATTTAACCAAAGTTACCAAGCCCCTCTCTAAAGCAACAATAGTTATCCAAAACATAAGGTCTGTTCCTAACATCAGGAAGAATAAATGAACTTGATTGGTTGGGTAAAAACACTTTGACCACACTTACGACATTCAATGTCAATTGACAATGCTGGAACACTGGGCAAATTCCCTTATCCCGTAATTCTGGTTGGTAAAAATTATACCTCTAATTTGGCCCAGATGCCTGCGAGTTTTATGTTATAAACCCTGCTTCAGCCCCTACTTGGGGCTGCCAGAAGAAACAAAGCTGCCAAAGCTCCTGAGTCCTTGTCTGGTGGCCTTGATCCATCAGCAACTCTGCTCATGTGGGGAGAATAATAAAAGATTCTGTTGTTTCAGGAGCTCACTGGTGTATTCTTTCCCCTTCTTCCTGGTGCCCAACTGACACAGTATAACAATAACAACATTGTATTTAGTGCTTTCTGCCACAAGTTAGAAAAGTTCAGCCCAAGAATATGTTCCTTGTCAATGTCAGCTAAACTTTTACAGTCACTAGAGAGCTGGACCCTGGAAGAATCAATAACTCGCCAGAAAAGTAAATGCAATCATTGAGCCTGGATTCTGTTCCAAAGCTGCAGCCTAAACCAGTACTCTGAGGAAATCTCCAAAATGAAAGATTTCTTGAGAATTATAAAAAGAACACAACTGTGTGCAACTAGTGAGTTGCATAGAATTATCCAAAATAGTGAAGAAAAGAAAAGAAAAACACAATTTATGAAAGTTTGTCAGATAGTCTATAAGCATTTTGACTGTTTGGTTCTCCACTCATAGTTTAGTCTAGAACCTGGGCATGTCAGTGGATGGGTTCTCTTTCTTGTTCAAAACAGATTCCCAGCTCCTCCTCAGGTGAGGCAATCAATCTCACCTCCGTCCAGTACTGTTTCCTTCCTGGCCCATCTCTATCATCGTGTAAGCCCTACAGTCTAAAAGTCCTTCTAGAAAAATTGCAGCAATATTTGGAAACATAAAAACTTCCTATATTGAAAAATACTTCTGTTACTGCCCCAGGCCTCTATGGAATACCATCTCTGTTGTGTTTCACGATGCCTGATAACCAGGACAGGAGCCCTCTCCTATCCAAAGTAGGTATGTCTCTGAAGGCATCAAAAGTATTTTATTTAACTTTGTCTACCAAACAAATAACACTGAATATAATATGAAGTTCTTTCAAAGATGTTTACTGGGCAGCAGCCTGATCTGGGACTGATCTGAATGCCTCTTCCTTGAAGACTAGCTTTCACAGAACCCAAAGGCCCCATGCAAGCTTCCAAATGAGGGAGGCAACCAATATTTTTAATATTTTTCCCAGTTATGATGCCCAAGAACCAATCAACAACCAGAATGGCATGATGACCCTAAGAGGGCAGTAGTGGCATACATACTTTGGTGTTAACCAACAGCTCTCTAATTGGAGTTAAGACCACTCAACACGGAAAAATAAACACAAAAAAACCCAAAACAAATAAAACATCCTAGTACTGGAAATCTAGCTGACTACTCAGTGTTAGTGAAGTCATGGTTACTGTCCAAGAATAGCAACCACTAATTTACTAAGCCACCATAATCCCTACCAATAATCTATAAACATTTGTTCTTATACTCACAGATAAAAATAGTCTTCACCCCCAGCAAGGAAACTTCTCTTTGCAACAGACAGAACCATGACAGAAAACTACAGCCCATCAAAATGTAGAGTTGTACAGCCCAGTCCCAATGGACATATCTACAAAACATTCCCTCACCTAAGGCTCAGGGAACATTGTGGAAGAGAGTGCAGAAAGATTTTAAGAGCTAATGGATCAAGGAGTTTGTAGTGAAATTTTGTCCCCTAGTAATATCAGAAGTGACACTCATAAACCCTAACCAAACATGAGCTGAACAAGGACAACAACAGACATGCCAAAGAGGACAAGGTAAAGTCCACAAGGCTCCAACCTGACAAAGAACTACAAGCAATGGAGCAAAACTGGGAGCAGCAGAGGTATCTCCCCAGGGAAGAGCATAACAGTTGTTTATCCAGTACCTAACAGTCAGCCCTGAAAACATACATGCAAGTAACACCTGGACTTAGCAGGTTATATTTAGAAATATATATGCATGTACATATATGCATGCAGTAGTAACAATTAATGAAAGAAGAGGCTGTGAAGTTGAAAGGGAACAAGAAGGGTTGTATAGGAAGGGTTGTATGGGAGGGGTTATATGGGGGAGGAAAGGGAAGAAGAAAATGCCATAATTATACTGTAATCTTGGTCAAGAGAGCAAGTTGAATTTTATACATAGTGAATAGATGATATACATATTCCAACTTCATATGTTAGTATGCTTTCAAATATGATAATTTGAAAGTTCTCTAGAAGAGTGCCCCTTCTTTGGCTAGACAAAATAGCTGACCATTTTTTGGTAGCTTTTAAAACTCACTTTAAACTAGCCTTTCTAGAGCATGCAGGACAAATTCCTCCAAAGCTCTCAAAGGGAATGATAGTGAATGAATTTAATAGTTGTTGTTTTCCGTTTTGGTTATGCTTGTCTGTTTGTTTTGTTTTGTTTTTGCTTTTAAATTACGTGGTTCAGAAACTCTTACTGCTTGGTTTTCTGTAACTGCCTTTTTATAAACCCAGCATCCTCGGTGTAAGCTATAGGCAAAACAAATGTGTCCATTTAATAAAGGATCTAGGAAGATCCTAGGTGAATCCAGAAGTCTATGAAGTCATTTTCCTTGACAGCAGTGACCCATGGGGCTTCTAAAGTGAAACCAGGATCGTGGTTCGGAAATTCTGAGAAATTATTAGTTTACCATTTAGTTCCAAACTTGAAACACAGCTTTAAGTTAATTCAAAATTGGCATACAAAGAATTGCCTGCATTGAGTAAACAGGAATCTGAGCTGTCGGAAGACACTGTTACATCTTCCTGAGACTGTTCTGTAATCCCGTCCCGAGGAACCAGCTTTCCTACGGAAACAATGCTTAGAACAGATTTACATCTGTACGATAAAGATGTGCTTCTGATTGTAACAGGAATAGAAACACTACTTTATCGTGTTGGCAGCAAGCAAGCCATGCATCTGTTTAGCAGGCAAAGCCGGTCCTAAGGACACTGCCAGGTCTGGGGATTCCTTAAGAATCCAGTGAGCTGCCTCCTCCCACCACCACCTGAGGACCTGAGAAACCTGAGGCACTCTGATCCGGATGCTTCACCTTTAGCAACAATTCTTGAACAATATGAAAAACTTCCGTGAAATTTCAGAAAAGTATGGAATTCAATTAGCCCGAACATTAGCATTAGTAATGAAGCAGCCTGGCTTTTTGCCTTTGACTCATCCGAGCTGTCCCAAAGGACACTGTTTCCAATCAACACACATCACACATCCTTACTTCATGACTTTGTCTTTTATGCATACACTATTGACCACTATTAGGAGAAAACTAAGAGTGTATAGAAAAGTAACATCTTGTAACAAAGCTCTTAGTCACCTTAAATTGAAAATATAAAGGAACCACTTGGGTAGTATTTTCAAGCATAAAAACATATTTTTAAACATCTGTAATCTCTTAAAGCAAGATCTGACCCTGAAGCTATGACTGACCTGGAACTTGATGTGTAGATCAGGCCGGTCTCGAACTCACAGAGTTCTGCCTGCCTTTACTGACGGAGTGCTGGGATTAAGGGTGTACAACAGTATTTTCAGCCCTTATCCTTTTCTCTTTCTGGTGCTGAGCCTTGTGTAGGTTCAATGATAATCCACCTCTAGCACTGAAACTTATCCTTAACAACAATGTGGAAAGCACAAACCTTCCTATCTTTAGAGAGATGCATTTTCAAAATAGGTTTTTCATAATTCTTTTCTTGAAAAGTAAATTGCAAAGTAGCATCTTTAAAAATTACACAAAACAGCAAAAGTAAAAATTGCATCAAGTCCCAAGGATTTTGTTGGTGACAAATGCATGTGAACTTTCTAAGCGTGAGGCTGTGTAGACAAGACTGGATGTGAGAACCTTGTCTCAGGTACTGGGCTGAATGGCTCCTACTTGACTTTAGCATGCTGAACCCTATTTCAGGAAAATTGATGCCCATGAGAACATAAGAAAATTATAAATTTACATAATAATCTGACTAATACAATGTACCATAAAAGGACTCAAGATTTGCTTTTGTGTGATTTCATTTCTGTTTCTTCTTCAAGATCATTCAAACTTAGCAAGACTAAATCCATATGTGTTTCTTTAAAATAGCGCAGTTAAATGTGTGTTTTTGTGTGTAAAACCAGCCCTTCCTCTGTCATTATCAGAGATGATGATTTTAACAAAAAACTAATCCTCTGGTCTGAGTGCCAGCCATGTTCTTAGCAAACTGTTTACAATTAGTCTTCAAATGCTCACCTCTCTCGGTACTAAGCCAAATACATGTTCTAGTTCTTTCCTGTTATTCCAGCCCAGCACTATCCTGTTGCCTTAAGCAGCTCACCACTTCCCCTTCAGTCATTCCTCCAGAGAACCACATGACTCATGTCTTGATTGCTCTGGCTGCTGTACTCACCTAAGCACACAAACCAATTTCTTTCTTTACTATTTCCCACCCTTGTCCATGAGCTCTGTGAAATCACTGGGTATTCTCTGTTTATTTCATGTGCCTACATTGTACCTAGCAAAGAAATATTTTATGGATAACTGAGAGAAACAAGTATAACTAGCCAATGTCAACCAACCATAATTACATAGGATAGAATCATTGAAAACCTGAAAAGAGGCAGAAGTTTGATTTGGTGTTATGCATTATTGGTAGTAATGATAGTCTTTGGAGCAGTGGATCCTTGAATGTTTATGAAATATCTAGTAAAAATAAAGCTATCTTTAATCTGAATATTAAACATTAAAACATTAGGGATGGTGGATTTTTATTGAACTTTACAGCACATATCAATGCTTACGGGAATATTGCCTGTACATAAACTCAGTAAACTGAAGTATCCATTTAATCTTGCCATTTCCCATTCTAGGTTAAAGAAAGCTTAACTCACTCCTAACAGCATTAAAGTATACTCCGTCTTTCATATAGGCAACGAGTACGTTCACAAGATAGATTTTAGGACCTGTCAAAATTTACTTTGAAAGTAAGGATCACATTTGTTTCTAGTTTAGGATCGAAATCTTGGAAAAGGAACGTGGCTGAAAAGAACCCCTGAGCCTGCCACCCTCCTTTACCTGGGAAATGCCCGGACATTTCCTCCCTTACAGTTACTACTTCAGAGATCTAGTGGCCCAGGGTTTTTTGAACAAACACATTTGGCCTATATTTGCAAGCAATTCCCAGGTTTTCAGCCTTTTCATTGAAAAGCATTTCTTTTTAATTCTAAAAAATACATTACTTTGCTCAAAATACCTCCTATTATTTACTAAAGTAAACTCAAGACAATCTAAATTTTAATGGATTCTGAAATAGTTTCTGAATCACCGGCACCACAAAAGTAGCAATAATAACAATAATTTGAGTTTTTCCTTTCTACTTGCTGTCTTATTAATGCCTGTTCCCAACTTTGACCAACAGTACCAGTTATCTTTATTGATATACCATATTTTATCAAATTCCAAACAGGCACAATAGAAGCAAGAATAGAAAATATATAACTTTGAAGCTATAGGCATTCATTCAGTAGCAAATGAGAAGTACCTTTTCCAAAACATGAAAAGATAAAGAGAAGCCAAAGTTCCAACTCCAAGCCCTTCCTCACTCAATGAAGCCATATATATGGGATTCTTTCCTAATTTCCGTGCCTGATAGTTCTCAGTGAGCAAGCCTGTTTATGTCACCAACATGCAAATGCAAAGCAATGGGCAGTCAGCCATGATGGGGTGTCTCACTTCTGACCTTCTCCCTGGCATCTTTTACGTCCATCCTTGCCCTACACAGTTTTGATTCACAGGTCTGTGAAACTCATCCATTAGATTGGATGTTACCAGACTTCCCATCTGTGAAAAAGTACCCAGCTTAGGAGAAGAATAGGTTTACTTGGCTCCTTGCTTCAGGGTATTTAATGGCAGGGTGATTTGCCCCGGCTGAGAAGCTGATACCAATATGGGCAGGAAGATGAGAGGGGAGAGCGCTGAACTCACTGTCTTCCTTTTTGCCCTTTTAGCACATTAAGGGCCCCAGCCTCTGGGTTGGTGCTGCCCCTTGGCCAGTCTTCCTTGAAAAACCCTTGGAGTCACGTCCAGAAGTGTTTACTAGTCTTCCAGGTGCTTCTAAATCCAATCAGGTAAGCAGTAAAGAGATAGTCATCACAGATGAACTCAGAAGCATGGAGAAGCTCTAAGGTATCAACTGGAAACAGTCACTGCCCCAGACTTTTATCCAGACTGTGCCTGACAGTGAAACCAAGAGGCTTATTCTGAAAAAAACAGGATCAACCTATAGGAATCAACCCTCAAATATTTGAGGTATTATTAAGGCATTCTAATGATTATACTAAAAATTTAAGATTTCCAGAATCTAAATTTGTATATTAATCTTTTCCTTATGCCAAATATTGTATGTCATCTCTTGTTGTTAAGGTTATTATTGCTGTGATGAAACACCATGATCAAAGCAGCTTGGGGAACAAAAGGTTTATTTGGCTTCCGCTTCATCATCACTGTTCGTTGCTGAAGGAAGTCAGGACAGGAACTCAAACAGGGCAGGAACCTGGAGGCAGGAACTGATGCAGTGGCCAGGGAAAAGTGCTTCTTATAGGCTTTCTCTCCATAGCTTGTTCAGACTGCTTTCTTATAGAACCCAGGACCACAAACGCTGGGATGGCTCCACCCACAATGTACTGGGCCCCTCCCACATCAATCAGCGGTTAAGAAAGTATCCCACAGGCTTGCCTATAGCCCAACCTTATGGAAGGCTTTTCTCAGTTAAGGCTACTTCCTCACTGATGACTATAGCTGCCGTCAAGCTGCCGTATCTGGTTAGAACAACAGCTTTTCAAACTCCTGTAAGAACATTTCAAGTCACTTCACTAGCTTTTTCAAATACGATTTCTAAGAAAATGTTTCTAACTTGAATTTCAAACATTTCAAGTACAATTTAGTTATACCCTCATCACGGTAATACAATTTATATTGAAGCTTCATTTTCTCAGAACTAAAAGAAAGGGGACGAACTGCATTTAGTCACGAATTTCCCTGTGAGGTCCCTTCCCTTACTTTGTACATAGTGTGACTACAGGTAGAAAGCTCATGAAGTATTTAGACTATAACCAATAGATATTTGACAGAAACATAGCAAATCAACATCAAATTGAACGCTTAAATGTTACGTTCCTTTCTCAATCCCTTTCAGCACACAGTCAGATCATAAAACTATAGTCTCTAAACACTGGATCCTTGAGATGAAGGCACCTGACTCTCTTTTATATTGCCACTTTTGTAGCTTATTGTATCATTTACTCAATGTTTGGAAGCTGTTACCAATGCTACTATCTCATGGAGTCGCCTCTGGTAACTGGGGTTCACCGACACCCCTACAGTTCAGCTCATTAACACAGCAGTGTCTTCCTAGAGCAATTTATCTCCTCTGCCACCATTTATTTCAGGCAGTGTTTATACTCAAATTCTTTCTCTGTAGTGTTCACTTCTCTGTCTTGGGGATCATCCTATCTGAGGAAAATTGTATTCTGTCAGTCTTCTTTTCATATCTTCTGGTCCTCCCACGTGGGTGGAAATACGGAGAGCAGCCCCACTGGGTTTGTGTGGGGCTCTGGGGCTCTAACCCACACTTCCCGTGAGCTCTCCTCAGCATTAGCAAAGTTCTAGCTCCTGCATATCTTTCACCTCTATTACTAAGGACACACAGAAAAACATTTGGTATTCGTGCCATTTTCTTATTTTTCATCTTTAATTCTCTATTGTGGTTCTTAGAAAGGGAAATCTTTTTCTTTTTCCATTTATTCTTCTTATATAATTACAGCCCTCCATTTCCTTTCACAAGCACAGGGTGGATCTGAGCACATTTAAATCAAGAGAAAGTGTGTCTGAGTCATAGGAGTACTTAAATGGCCTGACTGCTCTGCAGGCCATGTTTGAAGCGTCACACTACCCCCCAGTGGTCAAGCGTGAAATGACAGCCTTTGCTGTATAGTATGTTGGAAGTGTGTGTCTGCTATACCTCCTTAAAGAGAGACCATTGGTGGAAGTGTAGCATCAGCTGCAATAGAAACCCCAAAACTGGAGGGTCATGGAGAGAAGCTGAGGTTTGGCACCAGGTGACAATGTCAAAGTTCCTGAAGAGGCGAGGCCAGGCCAGGCCAGACGAGGGCAGTCCATTTTTGAAGATGCAGGCTCAGTGGCAGTGACACCAGCGTATTGTAGGTGTCTGAACCAACCTGAGAGGACCTCTGAGCACAGCAGCAGGTGTGGAGTGATACCAAGGCCACCAAACAAGCTGTTTGTATTGCAGATGCCACAGCCAAAGAAGTGGAGTTGCTGAAGCCCTTTGGAGCACACAAGCTTGAGCTACAGGCTTGATTGATAACGTGATGTTGGTTGTTTGCTGACTTGATTGTAACTGTGCTGACACTTCCCTCTGGGAATGAGAATCATGTGACCTAGTTTGGAATTTACAGGAGCCCATCATTGAGAGACTGTATTTTTTAAGGAGAATTTGGACTTCTAAAATAATTTAAATGTTCAAAGTTTGGGGGTATTTTTAAAGTTATTGTATGTTTTAAATTGTGATATCAACGTGAGATCTTGAGATAGACAAGAAGAAAAGATTATGGTTTAATAGTGATATATCTGTGTGTCAAGTTGACAAAGGGTTGATTGTGTTGGTTAATGTTTGTCAAGTTGACCCAAATCTAACACACCTGGAAAGAAAATTCAATTAAAGAATTTACGTTGGGCTGTGGACATATCAGTGAAGCATTTTCTGGATTATTTATTAAAATGGGATGGCCCAGCCCACCCATCCCTGGACAAGTAGCTGTGTATAAAAGTATCTGAGCAAAGCAGTAAGCAGCATCCCTTCGCAGTCCCTACCTCAGTTCCTGCCTCCTGGTTCCTGCCTTGAGCTCCTGCCCTGACTTCCCTCAGTGATACATCATGGTACAGGAGTCATACGACGACAACATGAGCTCTTTCTTCCCCAGTTGTTTTTAGTCATGGTGTGTTGGCACAGCAGCATAATGCAAACTAGAACAGGTAGAATTCTACTACAGAACAGCAAACAATACAAATTAGGAAATGTACATACATACTATAGAAGGATACAGGAAGTGAAGAGATACAGTAAGAGACCACAGACCAAACATACCCTGCAAATGCGCACCTTCAGCAACCCACTTCCTCTAATCAGACCTTCTCCCAATAGCCAATTTGGTACGAACTCATCAATGGATTAACCCATACGAAGTGGCACCCTCATGATTGCCTCTCAATAGTGCCACCAGCTGAGGAGCAAGCCTCGTATATGAGTCCTTTGGGTAGACGTTTCCTATTCAACCCATACAGTGATAGGCCTGGACCAGGAATCTGGACTAAACTCGGATTACAGTAGCTGTGCTCTAGTTGATCTCAGGTGTTGGTTGCAGCCACTAATCCACTAATTGAATGAGCATAACCACTTACACCGCTTCTGTTCTTAAGCTCTTTTCAGTAAATTTTGCTAGATTATATTGTTGTGAGAGTTCTCAGGATCTGCTCTGGTTCTAAAGCTATCCAATTTGAAAATATTTTTTGTTTATTTGTTTTGGTTTGTTTTTGTTCTATTTTGTTTATAAGTGCTGGAATAAAACCTTTTCATACATGTTGTAAAAACTTAAAACTCCAACCTCAACTGACCAGTAAGCACTCCTTTTCTAACTAGCTTACACAGTGTCAGAAGAAGCCATGCAGAATACCTGGGGAGAAAAGACATCAATTGTCTCACCTAGCACTGGACCATGCAAGCAGCATCACCCAACCTATAGGCAAAGCATACTCAATGGTCAATAGTAGCATGTGACTACGCGGGGGTAACTGACTCTTTTCTTTTTTTCATTCTTTATTTAGATTTATTTATTTGTATTTCCTGTATATACATGGTTGTCAGCGTGCATTTCTGTATACCATGAGCATGGCAGCTGCCTAGGGAGGCCATGCAGATACTGAGAACTGAACCCAGGGCCTTTACAGGCATAACAAGTGCTCTTAACCACTAAGCTACCATTCCACAATCTACTCACTCTCTCCCCTCAACAGCCTTCTGATTGGCTGTGACTCCTGCTCCACAGGAGAAGGTTCATGCCAGGTACCGTTAGGCTCGTCAAAAGCTCATGACTACGGGATCACAGGCTGTAGAGGACTTCTGCGGTATTATCAAATGGTCACACTGTCAAACTTCCTTATAAATAGTTACCCATAGACTTGTGTTACTTTCAACCCTGATCAGAGGAATTTCTCATTGGGTCATGGTTAAGGCAGAGACTCACAACTGGACAATGAGCTGAGTATAAATAACCATGAGTGCTAAGATATGGATGAGTCAAATTAATCTTCCTTATCCAAGACTCAGGGAACTGTGGTGTGGTTGAGTGAAAATGACCCTCATAGGGAGTGGCATTGTTCGAAAGGTCTAGGACATGTGGCCTTGTTGGAGTAGGCATGACCTTATTAGAGGAAGTGTTTCACTGGGAGTGACCTTTGAGGTTTCAGAAACTCAAGCTAGGCCCAGTGGCTTGCTCTTCCTGCTACCTGCCAATCCAATCCTCAGCTACTTCTCCAGCACCAAGCCTGCCTGCATGTCGCAATGCTTCCCACTATGATAATGGACTAAACCTGTGAACAGTAAGCCAGCTCTAATTAAATGTTGTTCTTTGTAAGAGTTGCTGTGGTCACAGTGTCTCTTCACAACCATGGAAACCCTAACTAAGACTGAAAAAGGAGGCAGAGAGACTGTAAAAGCTGACAGACAGGAAGACCACGAAATGCTGAGTTCTAAACATGACATGTCTGTTTCATACATCAAATGACAACAGCTGTACAAGACTTGGACAAGATCAAACTAGTTAGAATTTTGGTTTTAGAGAAGGGACCTCAGCCACGTGATGAGTGGAGGAACTGCTGGCTGTTGGTGGTTGCTGAGAGAGAAGTCACTCTCTGTGAGGATGTGGTCACTGGCAGGTTGCTCAGGCCTCAGTGGATGCCACACCCATGCATGGGTAGCACTAATTGGGTTCTGGGGTCATTAATAACCAAAAGGGAAAGGACTTTGTGAGGGCAAAGGGAACTGAGAGTAGGAGTTGGAGTGGAGGAATGTTAAATGGATACAATAAAATGCATCATATAAATGGCTGACAATTTCAAGGAATAAATAAAATACTATTTTAGAAAACTTAAAATCTGAAAATATTTTCTATCTTTATTTTACCTTTTTATACTCTTTCACATTCTCTATTACTATATTCACTTTCAAGTTTATGCTTTTCTAAAACAAAACAAAAATGGATAAATTCAATATAGAAAGGATACAGATCAAGCTGGAAGCCCTTCCATATCCCTCTTCTAGCAATAACCTCTCTGAAGAGATTTGAGTGTATCACACTGGAGTCTTTCTTACTTTACAAGTACATTTTGTATATTTTTAAATATAGAGATATAGAGAAATTTTGTGAGATTGTACATGTACATAAATATATTTCATTATATGTGAGTCTTATGTATTTGTATATGCATGACTAAACATAAAATCAAACATGTTGAGCAAAAATGGAGAAATATTTAGATTCAAATATATATGTGTTGTATATTTATATATTGAGAAGCTATATAACAGCATTTAGTCAACAATAAACATTCCTATCATCTAATGATATGAAATCCCTCATATCCCTAAGTAGAGCATACCTCTCCCTTTCTTTGTCTTCTTTGAAATCTTTCTCTTAATTTTAAACACTTCAACTTTCCTTCTAGTCCACCACCCACCAGAGGCAGTGGAAAAGAAAGGTTATTAGGAAACAAGGTTGTGGACCTATTTAGAAATAGTTCCTTAGGGTTATTCCAATCTTTGTTGTCATTAGTCCAGTCCTCTAGCAAAACATTAACACAAATTACCAGTGGCAGTCCAGTCCACTTAGTAATCTCCACTCACAAATCAGCAATAGCAGTTCAATCTAGAAAAAAATTGCAAAGCTCAGCCAATCAACCCAAGTCCACAGAAGTGGCAAAAAGCCTCTGCAATATCATGAGTTCTTTGAAGTTCTTCATAGTTACTCTCTATGAAGTCATGACAAGCAAAGATTAACAACATGATGCAAGGCGAACCAATGCCAGAGCTCCGTCAGCAAAGACTAGTGAGGCAAAGCAAGGCAAACCACCACAGAGCTTCATCCCTCTTTCTGTTGGACCATACTTATATTCTTTCTAAAGATCACGTGTCCTCTCATGTGTCTGCTTCAGCCAAACATCCTATCACCTGTCTGCCTTAGCAAAACATCCTATGGCCTGAGTTTCCAGAGAAACCAGAAGTTTTCACTTCACCCAGTAGTATTTTCAAGCATCCTCATACGATGTCATTCCCACTCTTCTCTCCCATTCATACTGACTGGTGGCCTGAGAGAGACAGTGAGGCAGTAATGGTACGGTATGACAAGAACAGACTCTTGGGAAACAGGCTTCAGTGAGACAGTCATTATTGGGGAAAACAGAGACTTTGGGGATTAAAGGGGCTATTGGGGTGGGTGTACACTATTGACTGGGGCCAGGATGCTGGGGATGCCTCATTTGCATAAGGAGGAATTCCAGATGCTGCTGGACATGACCTTATAAGGAAAGAGGAAGTTTAACCTGGCTACCAGCTATGTGACCTCCTCTGGTGGGGCAAAGGTGAAGAGTTGCAGGACTATATGTCCCAGGACACACAGGCCTGGGGCATGGGGGCGCTGGCGGTTTGGGGGCACAATCTTACTCCTGCCAGTCTCAGGATGATATTTCAGTAGTTTGGACATAGCTTGTTCCCACTCCCCCACTCTTGCTCTGGACCAGCTCCTCCTGGTCTCAGGTCCCACAATAAGACTCAGTCTTCCCATTATATTTCATAACTAAATATTACTAATATAAAATGTCAGCTTTTACATATTTCAGTTTTATTTATTATTTTTATATAACAGCTTCTAGTGTTTCCCCAGAATATAAACTTATATGTGAAAAATATATTTTTATTACACTAAAGGAGTATTCATTTATTCTTATTTTATTATGATTTCTTGCAACTCGGGAACATTTTTAAAGAATTTCTCTTCTATATCTATCAATGTGATTATGCTGCTTTGACTTATGAATATGGTGAGTTGTGTTAATAACCCCCCTAATACTAAGCCTTCCTTAAAACCCTGCAATAAAGCTTGTCATTTTTTGCTACTCTTAGTTCATTGCTCAAGTCTCACTTCCCTTGTCACTTAGAAATTTTGCATAAAAACTCACATATTAAAATAACCTATAATTTTCTTTCTATGCTATTTTTGTCAAAATTTACATGCTGATTTTGTAAAAAGCAAAAAAACTTTCTTTATGCACCAGCATTTTATAGAAGCATCATGATGATCTATTTCCTGAATATTTGAAAGCGTTAATTCAGGCAAACATTGGCCACTAGGATTTCTTAAAGGCATAATTTTCACAAAACCTAGGTGGATCTAAATGAACAAAAATTGATACAGTTCTGACAAATCTCAGTTGCTCCAGTCTCCTCAGGGTGGAAACAGTCAGGAGTCAGGTAGGCAACTGAAAAAGAAAGAACATAAAGTATAAAGCCAATAAACACAGCAAAGAAATCAGAATGCCACCCAGGACAGAAGGAACATTCTGGACTTCCAAATCCCTTTGTGCAATTGCTGGTGGCACTGTACCCTCACCTACCCCATGCAAGTCTGGAGCGATCTGGGGATGCCTCATTTGTGCAAATCCTTTACTTGTCCATTAGCCACCTCTCTAGATAAGCCCAGTGTATCCCTAAAGTTCATCTGTTGTAACTCAGTCCATTCTGATGAACAGGAATCTACATCATATTCATCTTCTCTGTGAGGTGTTAAGTTCTGGCCTCTCTGCTTTGTTTTGCAATGGCTATCATCACAAAGTCACTATTACTCTTGACATCACCTCACAGAAATATTTTTTTTCACAGCGTGAAACTTAGTTCCCTGAGTCCCTATATTGCAATATCAGAACACCTCCCCCGTCCCAGGAGAGTCTGAGAAACTCACTAAAATGCTCAGCTGATCCTAACTTTTATTCTAATCCGCTGCGGCCAAGGGTCAGTATCCTAGAGAAAGGAGCAACACCCGTTCGGGGTTATGAGGACAGTCAGACTTTCAAAGACAGATGTGTGAACATCAAGGAAATGATATTCCAACTTCTACTTCTTGGAGGGCAGGCTACTATATTTCAAATTTCTTAGTTTTCATTTAAATTTTATCCTAGTATCTTAAAGCATCAATGCAGGTGATGAATGTCATCTTTCCATTTCAATCAATCTGGCATCATATCTAAATATGATAGACATATTCCTCTATTACTTTAAAAATTACTTAATAGACACACTTTAAATAAAAATTTGGCCTTTTGTTATATTATCACAAAAAAAAACCTCAGGACTCTTCAAAGAAATGAGGGTTTAGAGTTTCAAAATCTGTACCAACGGATGGTGACAATGACACTAATTGTTGCTCAGGCGTCACACAGTTCTTACTTTCTCCAGGGTAATTCTTGGAAGTGGTGGTATGTAGATTTTAGGATTCCATTTCCATACCCACTAGCAATGTGTGTGATCCTTAAAAACATTTTAAAATGTGGGATAAAATTAATGCCTTTTGAAAAGAATGCAACCATTTTTCACTTTTTTTTTATTTTTATTTTCTATAATCTAGTCTTTGCCCACCTCCAAGTCTGCCTGCCCACAGTTCCTCATTCCATTCCTGTCTCCAAAAGGATGTCATACACCCCTCGGCCCCCTACACACACACAACACACACACACACACACACACACACACACATACACCCCGCCGCCGCCACTGCCAGGCCTCTGCATTGGCTGGGGCCTCTCCAGGGTTAAGCTCATCTTCTCCCACTGAGGCCAGAACAGGCAGTCCTCTGCTACATAAGTGTCTGGGGCCTCGTATCAGCTTGTGTACACTGCCTTATTGGTGTTTCAGTGTCTGAGAAATCTCAGGGTCTGGGTTAGTTGAGATTGCTGGTCTTTCTATGGAATCACCCTCCTCCTCAGCTTCTTCCAGACTTTCCCTAATTCAACCACAGGAGTCCCCAACTTCAGTCCAGTGGTTGGGTGTAAGTATCTGCTTCTGTCTCAGTCTCTTGCTGGACTCTGAGGACAGCCATGCTAGGCTCCTGTCTGTAAGCACATCATAGAATCAGCAATAGTGACAGGCCTAGGAGCCTCCCCTTGAGATAAATCTCAAGTTGGGCCAATCACTGGAACTCCTTTCCTGCAGTCTCTTCATTTTTATCCCTGCAGTTCTTTCAGACAGAACAATTCTGGGTCAATTGTTGACTGTGGGATGGCAACCCCCTCCCTCCACTTGCCTTTCTACTGGATGTGAACTCTACAAGTTCCTTCTCCCCACTGCAGGGCATTTCATCTAAGGTCCCTCCTTTGAGTCCTGAGAGTCTCTCACCTCCCAGGTCTCTGGTACATTCTAGAGGGTCCCCCACCTCCCACCCCATCCTCTGAGGTTGCCTGTTTCCATTCATTCTGCTGGCCCTCATTCATTCTATCTGCCCCCCCACCTGATCATGTTCCTTTTTCCTCTTCCCCTCCCTTCTCCCACCCAGGACCCTCCCTCCTTCTTCCTCCCATAATTGTTTTCTTCTCCCTCCCAAGTGGGATTGAAACATCCTCACTTGGGCCCTTCTGCTTATTAACCTTCTTGAGTTCTGTGGATTGTATCCTAGGTATTCTGTACTTTCTTGGCAAATATCCACTTATTACTGAGTACATACCATGCATGTCCTTTTGGCTCCGAGTTACCTCACTCAGTATGATACTTTTTAGTTCCATCCATTTGCCTGCAAAACTTATGATGTCCTCATTCTTAATAGCTGAAAAGTATTCCATTGTGTAAATAAACCACATTTTTTGTATCCATTCTTTGTTTATGGGATATCTGGGTTATTTCCAGCTTCTGAGTATCACAGAAAAGGCCACTATGAACATAGTAGAGCACCTGCCCCTGTGCCATGGTGGAGCATCTTTTGAGTATATGCCCAAGAGTAGTATAGCTGGGTCTTCAGATAGATTTATTTCCAATTTTCTGAGGAACCTCCAGATTGATTTCCAGAGTGGTTGTACCAGTTTGCAATTTCACCAGCAATGGAGGAGTGTTCCTCTTTCTCTGCATACTTTCCAACATGTGCTGTCACCCGAGTTTTTTATTGTGATTGGTGTAAGGTGGAATCTCAGGGTCATTCTGATTTGCATTTCCCTAATGATAAAGGACTTTGAACATTACTTTGAGTGCTTCTTGGCCATTCAAGATTCCTCTGTTGTGAATTCTCTGTTTAGCTCTATACCCCATTTTTTGATTGAGTTGTTTGGTTTTCTAGAGGTTAGCTTCCTGAGTTCTATATATATCTTAGATATTAGCCCTCTATCAGATGTGGGGTTAGTGAATAGTTTTTCCCAATCTGTAAGTTGCTAATTTGTTCTATTGATTATATTCTTTGCCCTACAGAAGCTTCTCAGCTTCATGAGGTCTCATTTGTCAATTCTTGATCTTAGAGCCGGAGGCATTGGAGTTCTTTTTAGGAACTCCCCCTGCCCCGTCCCATGCCAATGAGTTTGAAGCTTTTTCCCATCTTCTCTTCTATTAAATTGTG